>JANJGN010000891.1:0-137500 GCA_026770705.1 Isurus oxyrinchus | reverse complement strand
ATAATCACTTGCTGTATCAGTGTGGGATTGATAGAGTAACAGTGATGATCACTTGCTGTCTCAGTGTGGGATTGATAGAGTAACAGTGATGATCACTTGCTGTCTCAGTGTGGCATTGATAGAGTAACAGTGATGATCACTTGCTCTATCAGTGTGCGATTGATAGACAAACAGTGATGATCACTTGCTGTATCAGTGTGGGATTGATAGAGTAACAGTAATGATCACTTGCTGTATCATTACGGGATTGATAGAATAACGGTGATGATCACTTCCTGTATCGGTGTGGGATTGATAGACTAACAGTGATGTTCACTTCCTGTATCGGTGTGGGATTGATAGACTAACAATGATGATCACTTGTTGTAACAGTGTGGGATTGATAGCTAAAATTGATGATCACTTGCTGTATCAGTCTGGGATTGATAGACTAACGTGATTATAACTTGCTGGATCCGTGTGGGTTTAATAGAATAACAGTGAGGATCAATTGCTGTATCAGTGTGGGATTGATAGACTAACAGTGATGATCACTTGCAGTATCAGTGTGGGATTGATAGACTAACAGTGATGAACACTTGCTGTATCAGTGTGGGATTAATAGAGTAACAGTGATGATCACTTGCTGTATCAGTGCGGGATTGATAGACTAACAGTGATGATCACTTGCTGTATCAGTGTGGGATTGATTAACTAACAGTGATGATCACTTGCAGTATCCGTGTGGATTTGAGAGACTAACAGTGAGGAACAATTGCGCTATTAGTTTGGGATTGATAGACTAACTTTGATGATTACTTGCTGTATCAGTGCGGGATTGATAGACTAACAGTGATGATCACTTGCTGTATCAGTGTGGGATTGATAGAGTAACAGTGATGATCACTTGCTGTATCAGTGTGGGATTGATACAGTAAGTGATCATCACTGTGAGGCTATCAATCCCACACTGATGCAGCAAGTGATCATCACTGACAGTCTATCAATCCCACACTGATACAGCAAGTGATCATCACTGTTATTCTATCAGTGTGGGATTGATAGCCTAAAATTGATGATCAATTACTGTATCACTGTTGGATTGATAGATTAACAGTGATGATCAGTGGCTGTATCAGTGTGGGATTGATAGACTAACAATGATGATCACTTGCTCTTTGAGCGTGGGTTTGATAGAGTATCAGTGATGATCAATTGCTTGTCAGTGTGGGATTGATAGACTGACCGTGATGATCAGTGGCTGTATCAGTGTGGGATTGATACAGTAAGTGATTATCACTGTTAGTCTATCAGTGTGCGATTGATGATCAATTGCTGTATCAGTGTGGGATTGATAGACTAACAGTGATGATCACTTGCTGTGTCAGTGTGGGTTTGATAGAGTATCAGTGATGATCAATTGCTGTGTCAGTGTGGAATTGATAGACTAACAGTGATGATCACTTGCTGTCTCAGTGTGGGATTGATAGACTAACAGTGATGATCACTTGCTGTATCAGTGTGGGATTGATAGACTAACAGTGATGATCACTTGCTGTCTCAGTGTGGGATTGATAGACTAACAGTGATGATCACTTGCTGTATCAGTGTGGGATTGATAGACTAACAGTGATGATCACTTGCTGTCTCAGTGTGGGATTGATAGACTAACAGTGATGATCACTTGCTGTATCAGTGTGGGATTGATAGACTAACAGTGATGATCACTTGCTGTATCAGTGTGGGATTGATAGACTAACAGTGATGATCACTTGCTGTATCAGTGTGGGATTGATAGACTAACAGTGATGATAACTTGCTGTATCAGTGTGGGATTGATAGACTAACAGTGATGATAACTTGCTGTATCAGTGTGGGATTGATAGACTAACAGTGATGATAACTTGCTGTATCAGTGTGGGATTGATAGACTAACAGTGATGATAACTTGCTGTATCAGTGTGGGATTGATAGACTAACAGTGATGATCAGTGGCTGTATCAGTGTGGGATTGATAGACTAACAGTGATGATCACTTGCTGTATCAGTGTGGGATTGATAGACTAACAGTGATGATCACTTGCTGTATCAGTGTGGGATTGATAGACTAACAGTGATGATCACTTGCTGTCTCAGTGTGGGATTGATAGACTAACAGTGATGATCACCTGCTGTATCAGTGTGGGATTGATAGACTAACAGTGATGATCACTTGCTGTATCAGTGTGGGATTGATAGACTAACAGTGATGATCAGTGGCTGTATCAGTGTGGGATTGATAGACTAACAGTGATGATAACTTGCTGTATCAGTGTGGGATTGATAGACTAACAGTGATGATCAGTGGCTGTATCAGTGTGGGATTGATAGACTAACAGTGATGATCACTTGCTGTATCAGTGTGGGATTGATAGCCTAACAGTGATGTTCACTTGCTGTGTCAGTGTGGGATTGATAGACTAACAGTAATGATCACTAAACAAAAACAGAATTACCTGGAAAAACTCAGCAGGTCTGGCAGCATCGGCGGAGAAGAAAAGAGTTGACGTTTCGAGACCTCATGACCTTTCGACAGAACTCCCAGTTCTGTCGAAGGGTCATGAGGTCTCGAAACGTCAACTCTTTTCTTCTCCGCCGATGCTGCCAGACCTGCTGAGTTTTTCCAGGTAATTCTGTTTTTGTTTTGGATTTCCAGCTTCCGCAGTTTTCTTTGTTTTTATATATATGGTAATGATCACTTGTTGTAACAGTGTGGGATTGATAGCTAAAATTGATGATCACTTGCTGTATCATTACGGGATTGATAGAGTAACAGTGATGATCACTTCCTGAATCGGTGTGGGATTGATAGACTAACAGTGATGATCACTTGTTGTAACAGTGTGGGATTGATAGCTAAAATTGATGATCACTTGCTGTATCAGTCTGGGATTGATAGACTAACAGTGATGATCACTTGCTGCATCAGTGTGGGATTGATAGAGTAACAGTGATGATCACTTGCTGTATTAGTGTGGGATTGATAGACTAACAGTGATAATCACTTGCTGTATCAGTGTGGGATTGATAGAATAACAGTGATGATCACTTGCTGTATCAGTGTGGGAATGATAGACTATCAGCGATGATCACTTGCTGTATTAGTGTGGGATTGATAGACTAACAGTGATAATCACTTGCTGTATCAGTGTGGGATTGATAGAGTAACAGTGATGATCACTTGCTGTCTCAGTGTGGGATTGATAGAGTAACAGTGATGATCACTTGCTGTCTCAGTGTGGCATTGATAGAGTAACAGTGATGATCACTTGCTCTATCAGTGTGCGATTGATAGACAAACAGTGATGATCACTTGCTGTATCAGTGTGGGATTGATAGAGTAACAGTAATGATCACTTGCTGTATCATTACGGGATTGATAGAATAACGGTGATGATCACTTCCTGTATCGGTGTGGGATTGATAGACTAACAGTGATGTTCACTTCCTGTATCGGTGTGGGATTGATAGACTAACAATGATGATCACTTGTTGTAACAGTGTGGGATTGATAGCTAAAATTGATGATCACTTGCTGTATCAGTCTGGGATTGATAGACTAACGTGATTATAACTTGCTGGATCCGTGTGGGTTTAATAGAATAACAGTGAGGATCAATTGCTGTATCAGTGTGGGATTGATAGACTAACAGTGATGATCACTTGCAGTATCAGTGTGGGATTGATAGACTAACAGTGATGAACACTTGCTGTATCAGTGTGGGATTAATAGAGTAACAGTGATGATCACTTGCTGTATCAGTGCGGGATTGATAGACTAACAGTGATGATCACTTGCTGTATCAGTGTGGGATTGATTAACTAACAGTGATGATCACTTGCAGTATCCGTGTGGATTTGAGAGACTAACAGTGAGGAACAATTGCGCTATTAGTTTGGGATTGATAGACTAACTTTGATGATTACTTGCTGTATCAGTGCGGGATTGATAGACTAACAGTGATGATCACTTGCTGTATCAGTGTGGGATTGATAGAGTAACAGTGATGATCACTTGCTGTATCAGTGTGGGATTGATACAGTAAGTGATCATCACTGTGAGGCTATCAATCCCACACTGATGCAGCAAGTGATCATCACTGACAGTCTATCAATCCCACACTGATACAGCAAGTGATCATCACTGTTATTCTATCAGTGTGGGATTGATAGCCTAAAATTGATGATCAATTACTGTATCACTGTTGGATTGATAGATTAACAGTGATGATCAGTGGCTGTATCAGTGTGGGATTGATAGACTAACAATGATGATCACTTGCTCTTTGAGCGTGGGTTTGATAGAGTATCAGTGATGATCAATTGCTTGTCAGTGTGGGATTGATAGACTGACCGTGATGATCAGTGGCTGTATCAGTGTGGGATTGATACAGTAAGTGATTATCACTGTTAGTCTATCAGTGTGCGATTGATGATCAATTGCTGTATCAGTGTGGGATTGATAGACTAACAGTGATGATCACTTGCTGTGTCAGTGTGGGTTTGATAGAGTATCAGTGATGATCAATTGCTGTGTCAGTGTGGAATTGATAGACTAACAGTGATGATCACTTGCTGTCTCAGTGTGGGATTGATAGACTAACAGTGATGATCACTTGCTGTATCAGTGTGGGATTGATAGACTAACAGTGATGATCACTTGCTGTCTCAGTGTGGGATTGATAGACTAACAGTGATGATCACTTGCTGTATCAGTGTGGGATTGATAGACTAACAGTGATGATCACTTGCTGTCTCAGTGTGGGATTGATAGACTAACAGTGATGATCACTTGCTGTATCAGTGTGGGATTGATAGACTAACAGTGATGATCACTTGCTGTATCAGTGTGGGATTGATAGACTAACAGTGATGATCACTTGCTGTATCAGTGTGGGATTGATAGACTAACAGTGATGATAACTTGCTGTATCAGTGTGGGATTGATAGACTAACAGTGATGATAACTTGCTGTATCAGTGTGGGATTGATAGACTAACAGTGATGATAACTTGCTGTATCAGTGTGGGATTGATAGACTAACAGTGATGATAACTTGCTGTATCAGTGTGGGATTGATAGACTAACAGTGATGATCAGTGGCTGTATCAGTGTGGGATTGATAGACTAACAGTGATGATCACTTGCTGTATCAGTGTGGGATTGATAGACTAACAGTGATGATCACTTGCTGTATCAGTGTGGGATTGATAGACTAACAGTGATGATCACTTGCTGTCTCAGTGTGGGATTGATAGACTAACAGTGATGATCACCTGCTGTATCAGTGTGGGATTGATAGACTAACAGTGATGATCACTTGCTGTATCAGTGTGGGATTGATAGACTAACAGTGATGATCAGTGGCTGTATCAGTGTGGGATTGATAGACTAACAGTGATGATAACTTGCTGTATCAGTGTGGGATTGATAGACTAACAGTGATGATCAGTGGCTGTATCAGTGTGGGATTGATAGACTAACAGTGATGATCACTTGCTGTATCAGTGTGGGATTGATAGCCTAACAGTGATGTTCACTTGCTGTGTCAGTGTGGGATTGATAGACTAACAGTAATGATCACTAAACAAAAACAGAATTACCTGGAAAAACTCAGCAGGTCTGGCAGCATCGGCGGAGAAGAAAAGAGTTGACGTTTCGAGACCTCATGACCTTTCGACAGAACTCCCAGTTCTGTCGAAGGGTCATGAGGTCTCGAAACGTCAACTCTTTTCTTCTCCGCCGATGCTGCCAGACCTGCTGAGTTTTTCCAGGTAATTCTGTTTTTGTTTTGGATTTCCAGCTTCCGCAGTTTTCTTTGTTTTTATATATATGGTAATGATCACTTGTTGTAACAGTGTGGGATTGATAGCTAAAATTGATGATCACTTGCTGTATCATTACGGGATTGATAGAGTAACAGTGATGATCACTTCCTGAATCGGTGTGGGATTGATAGACTAACAGTGATGATCACTTGTTGTAACAGTGTGGGATTGATAGCTAAAATTGATGATCACTTGCTGTATCAGTCTGGGATTGATAGACTAACAGTGATGATCACTTGCTGCATCAGTGTGGGATTGATAGAGTAACAGTGATGATCACTTGCTGTATTAGTGTGGGATTGATAGACCAACAGTGATGATCACTTGCTGTATCAGTGTGGGATTGATACAGTAAGTGATCATCACTGTGAGGCTATCAATCCCACACTGATACAGCAAGTGATCATCACTGATAGTCTATCAATCCCACACTGATACAGCAAGTGATCATCACTGATAGTCTATCAATCACACAGTGATACAGCAAGTGATCATCACGGTTATTCTATCAGTGTGGGATTGATAGCCTAAAATTGATGATCAATTGCTGTATCAGTGTGGGATTGATAGACTAACAGTGATGATCACTTGCTGTATCAGTGTGGGACTGATAGCCTAACAGTGATGTTCACTTGCTGTATCAGTGTGGGATTGATAGACTAACAATGATGATCACTTGTTGTAACAGTGTGGATTGATAGCTAAAATTGATGATCACTTGCTGTATCATTACGGGATTGATAGCGTAACAGTGATGATCACTTGCTGTATCAGTGTGGGATTCATAGCTAAAATTGATGATCACTTGCTGTATCAGTGTGGGATTGATAGACTAACAGTGATGATCACTTGCTGTATCAGTGTGGGATTGATAGACTAATAGTGATGATCATTTACTGTATCAATCCCACACTGATGCAGCAAGTGATCATCACTGATAGTCTATCAATCCCACACTGATACAGCAAGTGATCATCACTGTTAGTCTGTCAATCCCACACTAATACAGCAAGTGATCATCACTGTTAGTCTAACAGTCCCACACTGACACAGTAAGTGATCATCACTGTTAGTCTATCAATCCCACACAGATACAGCAAGTGATCATCAGTGTTATTCTATCAGTGTGGGATTGATAGCCTAAAATTGATGATCACTTGCTGTATGCGTGTGGGACTGATAGACTAACAGTGATGATCACTTGCTGTATCAATGTGGGATTGATAGACTAACAGTGATGATCACTTGCTGTATCAATGTGGTATTGATAGACTAACAGTGATGATAACTTGCTGTATCAATGTGGGATTGATAGACGAACAGTGATGATCACTTGTTGTATCAGTGTGGGATTGATAGACTAACAGTGATGATCACTTGCTGTATCAGTGTGGGATTGATAGACTAACAGTGATGATCACTTGCTGTGTCAGTGTGGGATTGATTGACTAACAGTGATGATAACTTGCTGTATCAATGTGGGATTGATAGACTAACAGTGATGATCACTTGCTGTATCAGTGTGGGATTGATAGACTAACAGTGATGATCACTTGCTGTATCAGTGTGGGATTGATACAGTAAGTGATCATCACTGTGAGGCTATCAATCCCACACTGATGCAGCAAGTGATCATCACTGACAGTCTATCAATCCCACACGCATACAGCAAGTGATCATCACTGTTAGTCTAACAGTGTGGGATTGATGATCAATTGCTGTATCATAGTTGGATTGATAGATTAACAGTGATGATCAGTGGCTGTATCAGTGTGGGATTGATAGACTAACAATGATGATCACTTGCTCTTTGAGTGTGGGTTTGATAGAGTATCAGTGATGATCAATTGCTTGTCAGTGTGGGATTGATAGACTGACCATGATGATCAGTGGCTGTATCAGTGTGGGATTGATACAGTAAGTGATTATCACTGTTAGTCTATCAGTGTGCGATTGATGATCAATTGCTGTGTCAGTGTGGAATTGATAGACTAACAGTGATGATCACTTGCTGTATCAGTGTGGGATTGATAGACTAACAGTGATGATCACTTGCTGTTACAGTGTGGGATTGATAGACTAACAGTGATGATAACTTGCTGTATCAGTGTGGGATTGATAGACTAACAGTGATGATCAGTGGCTGCACCAGTGTGGGATTGATAGACTAACAGTGATGATCAGTGGCTGTACCAGTGTGGGATTGATAGACTAACAGTGATGATCACTTGCTGTATCAGTGTGGGATTGATAGCTAAAATTGATGATCACTTGCTGTATCATTACGGGATTGATAGAGTAACAGTGATGATCACTTCCTGAATCAGTGTGGGATTGATAGACTAACAGTGATGATCACTTATTGTAACAGTGTGGGATTGATAGCTAAAATTGATGATCACTTGCTGTATCAGTCTGGGATTGATAGACTAACAGTGGTTATCACTTGCTGTATCCGTGTGGGTTTAATAGAATAACAGTGAGGATCAATTGCTGTATCAGTGTGGGATTGATAGACTAACAGTGATGAACACTTGCTGTTTCAGTGTGGGATTGATAGAGTAACAGTGATGATCACTTGCTGTATTAGTGTGGGATTGATAGACTAACAGTGATGATCACTTGCTGCATCAGTGTGGGATTGATAGAGTAACAGTGATGATCACTTGCTGTATTAGTGTGGGATTGATACACTAACAGTGATGATCACTTGCTGTATCAGTGTGGGATTGATACAGTAAGTGATCATCACTGTGAGGCTATCAATCCCACACTGATACAGTAAGTGATCATCACTGTTAGTCTATCAATCCCACACTGATACAGCAAGTGATCATCACTGATAGTCTATCAATCACACAGTGATACAGCAAGTGATCATCACGGTTATTCTATCAGTGTGGGATTGATAGCCTAAAATTGATGATCAATTGCTGTATCAGTGTGGGATTGATAGACTAACAGTGATGATCACTTGCTGTATCAGTGTGGGATTGATAGACTAACAGTGATGATCACTTGTTGTATCAGTGTGGGATTGATAGACTAACAGTGATGATCACTTGCTGTATCAGTGTGGGATTGATAGACTAACAGTGATGATCACTTGCTGTGTCAGTGTGGGATTGATTGACTAACAGTGATGATAACTTGCTGTATCAATGTGGGATTGATAGACTAACAGTGATGATCACTTGCTGTATCAGTGTGGGATTGATTGACTAACAGTGATGATCACTTGCTGTATCAGTGTGGGATTGATAGACTAACAGTGATGATCACTTGCTGTATCAGTGTGGGATTGATACAGTAAGTGATCATCACTGTGAGGCTATCAATCCCACACTGATGCAGCAAGTGATCATCACTGACAGTCTATCAATCCCACACGCATACAGCAAGTGATCATCACTGTTAGTCTATCAGTGTGGGATTGATGATCAATTGCTGTATCATAGTTGGATTGATAGATTAACAGTGATGATCAGTGGCTGTATCAGTGTGGGATTGATAGACTAACAATGATGATCACTTGCTCTTTGAGTGTGGGTTTGATAGAGTATCAGTGATGATCAATTGCTTGTCAGTGTGGGATTGATAGACTGACAGTGATGATCAGTGGCTGTATCAGTGTGGGATTGATACAGTAAGTGATTATCAATGTTAGTCTATCAGTGTGCGATTGATGATCAATTGCTGTGTCAGTGTGGAATTGATAGACTAACAGTGATGATCACTTGCTGTATCAGTGTGGGATTGATAGACTAACAGTGATGATCACTTGCTGTTACAGTGTGGGATTGATAGACTAACAGTGATGATCACTTGCTGTATCAGTGTGGGATTGATGGACTAACAGTGATGATCAGTGGCTGTATCAGTGTGGGATTGATAGACTAACAGTGATGATAACTTGCTGTATCAGTGTGGGATTGATAGACTAACAGTGATGATCAGTGGCTGTACCAGTGTGGGATTGATAGACTAACAGTGATGATCACTTGCTGTATCAGTGTGGGATTGATAGACTCACAGTGATGATCACTTGCTGTATCAGTGTGGGATTGATAGACTAACAGTGATGATCACTTGCTGTATCAGTGTGGGATTGATAGACTAACAGTGATGATCACTTGCTGTCTCAGTGCGGGATTGATAGACTAACAGTGATGATCACTTGCTGTCTCAGTGTAGGATTGATAGACTATCAGTGATGATAACTTGCTGTATCAGTGTGGGATTGATAGACTAACAGTGATGATCACTTGCTGTATCAGTGCGATATTCATAGACTAACAGTAATGATCACTTGCTGTATCAGTGTGGGATTGATAGACTAACAGTGATGATCACTTGCTGTATGTGGGATTGATAGACTAACAGTGAGGATCACTTCCTGTATCAATATCGGATTGACAGACTAACAGTGATGATAACTTGCTGTATCAATGTGGAATTGATAGTCTAACAGTGATGATCACTTGCTGTATCAGTGTGGGAATGATAGCCTAACAGTGATGTTCACTTGCTGTATCAGTGTGGGATTGATAGACTAACAGTAATGATCACTTGTTGTAACAGTGTGGGATTGATAGCTAAAATTGATGATCACTTGCTGTTACATTACGGGATTGATAGAGTAACAGTGATGCTCACTTCCTGAATCAGTGTGGGATTGATAGACTAACAGTGATGATCACTTATTGTAACAGTGTGGGATTGATAGCTAAAATTGATGATCACTTGCTGTATCAGTCTGGGATTGATAGACTAACAGTGGTTATCACTTGCTGTATCCGTGTGGGTTTAATAGAATAACAGTGAGGATCAATTGCTGATCAGTGTGGGATTGATAGACTAACAGTGATGAACACTTGCTGTTTCAGTGTGGGATTGATAGAGTAACAGTGATGATCACTT
Organism: Isurus oxyrinchus; assembly: GCA_026770705.1. Lineage (NCBI taxonomy): Eukaryota > Metazoa > Chordata > Chondrichthyes > Lamniformes > Lamnidae > Isurus > Isurus oxyrinchus. Next base: position 126,734 of record JANJGN010000891.1, on the reverse strand, counting down.
GCTGTATCAGTGTGGGATTGATAGCCTAACAGTGATGATCACTTTCTGCATCAGTGTGGGATTGATAGAGTAACAGTGATGATCACTTGCTGTACTGTGTGGGATTGATAGACTAACAGTGATGATCACTTGCTGTATCAGTGTGGGATTGATACAGCAAGTGATCATCACGAATAGTCTATCAATCCCACACTGATACAGCAAGTGATCTTCACTGATAGTCTTCCACTCACACAGTGATACAGCAAGTGATCATCACGGTTATTCTATCAGTGTGGGATTGATAGACTAACAATGATGATCACTTGTTGTAACAGTGTGGGATTGATAGCTAAAATTGATGATCACTTGCTGTATCATTACGGGATTGATAGAGTAACAGTGATGATCACTTCCTGTATCGGTGTGGGATTGATAGACTAACAGTGATGATCACTTGCTGTATCAGTGTGGGATTCATAGCTAAAATTGATGATCACTTGCTGTATCAGTCTGGGATTGATAGACTAACAATGATGATCACTTGCTGTATCAGTCTGCGATTGATAGACTAACAGTGATTATCACTTGCTGTATCCGTGTGGATTTAATTGAATAACAGTGATTATCAATTGCTGTATTAGTGTGGGATTGATAGACTAACATTGCTGATCACTTGTTGTATCAGTGTGGGATTGATAGACTAACAGTGCTGATCACTTGCTGTATCAGTGTGGGATTGATGGACTAACAGTGATGATCACTTGCTGTATCAGTGTGGGATTGATAGACTATCAGTGATGATCACTTGCTGTATCAGTGTGGTATTGATAGCCTTAAATTGATGATCACTTGCTGTATGCGTGTTGGACTGATAGACTAACAGTGATGATCACTTGCTGTATCAGTGTGGGGTTGATAGACTAACAATGATGATCACTTGCTGCATCAGTTTGGGAATAATACATTAAGTGATCATCACTGTGAGGCTATCAATCCCACACTGATCCAGCAAGTGATCATCACTGTTATTCTATCAGTGTGGGATTGATAGACTAACACTGATGATGACTTGCTGTATCAGTGTGCGACTGATAGACTAACAGTGATGATCACTGGCTGTATCAGTGTGGGATTGATTGACTAAGACTGATGATCACTTGCTGTATCAGTGTGGGATTGATAGAATAACAGTGATGATCACTTGCTGTATCAGTGGGGGAATGATAGACTATCAACGATGATCACTTGCTGTATCAGTGTGGGATTGATAGCCTAAAATTGATGAAGACTTGCTGTGTCAGTGAGGGATTGATCGACTAAAAGTGATGATCAGTGGCTGTCTCAGTGTGGGATTGATAGACTAACAGTGATGATCACTTGCTGTATCAGTGTGGGATTGATAGACTAACAGTGATGATCATTGCTGTATCAATGTGGGATGGATAGACTAAGAGGAATGATCAATTGCTGTATCAGTGTGGGATTGATAGACCAACAGTGATGATCCCTTGCTGTATCAGTGCTGGATTGATAGACGAAGAGTGAGGATCACTTGTTGTTTCAGTGTGGGATTGATAGACTAACAGTGATAATCACTTGCTGTATCAGTGTGGGATTGATAGAGTAACAGTGATGATCACTTGCTCTATCAGTGTGCGATTGATAGACAAACAATGATCATCACTTGCTGTATCAGTGTGGGATTGATAGAGTAACAGTGATGATCACTTGCTGTATCATTACGGGATTGATAGAATAACAGTGATGATCACTTCCTGTATCGGTGTGGGATTGATAGATTAACAGTGATGATCACTTCCTGTATCGGTGTGGGATTGATAGACTAACAGTGATGATCACTTGTTGTAACAGTGTGGGATTGAAAGCTAAAATTGATGATCACATGCTGTGTCAGTGTAGGATTGATAGACTAACAGTGATGATCACTAGCTGTATCCGTGTGGTTTTAATAGAATAACAGTGAGGATCAATTGCTGTATCAGTGTGGGATTGATAGACTAACAGTGATGAACACTTGCTGTATCAGTGTGGGATTAATAGACTAACAGTGATGATCACTTGCTGTATCAGTGTGGGATTGATAGACAAACACTGATGATCACTTGCTGTATCAGCGTGGGATTGTTTAACTACCAGTGATGATTACTTGCAGTATCCGTGTGATTTGAGAGACTAACAGTGAGGAACAATTGCTCTATTAGTTTGGGATTGATAGACTAACTTTGATGATTACTTGCTGTATCAGTGAGGGATTGATAGAGTAACAGTGATGATCACTTGCTGTATCAGTGTGGGATTGATACAGTAAGTGATCATCACTGTGAGGCTATCAATCCCACTCTGATCCAGCAAGTGATCATCACTGACAGTCTATCAATCCCACACTGATACAGCAAGTGATCATCACTGTTATTCTATCAGTGTGGGTTTGATAGACTAACAGTGATGATCAGTGGCTGTATCAGTGTGGGATTGATAGACGAACAGCGATGATCACGTGCTGTATCATGTGTGGGATTGATAGACTAACAGTGATGATCACTTGCTGTATGCAATTGGGATTGATAGACTAAGAGTGAGGATCAATTGCTGTATCATTGTTCGATTGATAGATTAACAGTGATGATCAGTGGCTGTATCAGTGTGGGATTGATAGACTAACAATGATGATCACTTGCTCTTTGAGTGTGGGTTTGATGGAGTATCAGTGATGATCAATTGCTTGTCAGTGTGGGATTGATAGACTGACCGTGATGATCACTTGCTGTATCAATGTGGGATTGATAGACGAACAGTGATGATCACTTGCTGTATCAGTGTGGGATTGATAGCCGAACAGTGATGTTCACTTGCTGTATCAGTGTGGGATTGATGGACTAACAATGATGATCACTTGCTGTATCATTACGGGATTGATAGACCAACAATGATGATCACTTGTTGTAACAGTGTGGGATTGATAGCTAAAATTAATGATCACTTGCTGTATCATTACGGGATATTTGAGTAACAGTGATGATCACTTCCTGTATCGGTGTGGGATTGATAGAATAACAGTGATGATCATTTGCTGTATGAGTATGGGATTGATAGACTAACAGTGATGATCACTTACTGTATCATGTGTGGGATTGATAGACTAACAGTGATGATCACTTGCTGTATGTAACTGGGATTGATAGACTAAGAGTGAGGATCAATTGCTGTATCACTGTTGGATTGATAGATTAACAGTGATGATCAGTGGCTGTATCAGTGTGGGATTGATAGACTAACAATGATGATCACTTGCTGTATCATGTGTGAGATTGATAGACTAACAGTGATGATCACTTGCTGTATACAATTGGGATTGATAGACTAAGAGTGAGGATCAATTGCTGTATCACTGTTGGATTGATAGATTAACAGTGATGATCAGTGGCTGTATCAGTGTGGGATTGATAGACTAACAATGATGATCACTTGCTGTTTCAGTGTGGGATTGATAGACCAACAGTGATGATCACTTGCTGTATCAGTGTGGGATGGATAGACTAACAGTGATGATCACTTGCTGTATCAATGTGGGATTGACAGACTAACACTGATGATCACTTGCTCTATCAGTCTGTGATTGATAGATTAACAGTGATGATCACTTGCTGTATCACTGTGGGATTGATAGACTAACCGTGATGATCACTTGCTCTTTGAGTGTGGGTTTGATAGAGTATCAGTGATGATCAATTGCTGTGTCAGTGTGGGATTGATAGACTAACCGTGATGATCAGTGGCTGTATCAGTATGGGATTGATACATTAACAGTGATGATCACTTGCTGTATCAGTGTGGGATTGATAGCCTAAAATTGATGATCACTTGCTCTATCCATGTGGGATTGATAGACTAACAGTGATGATCACTTGCTGTATCAGTGTGGGATTGATAGACTAACAGTGATGATCACTTGCTGTATCAGTGTGGGATGGATAGACTAACAGTGATGATCACTTGCTGTATCAGTGTGGGATGGATGGACTAACAGTGATGATCACTTGCTGTGTCAGTGTGGGATTGATAGCCTAACACTGATGATCACTTGCTGTGTCAGTGTGGGATTGATTGACTAACAGTGATGATCACTTGCAGTATCAATGTGGGATTGATAGACTAACAGTGATGATCACTTGCTGTATCAGTGTGGGTTTGATAGACTAACAGTGATGATCACTTGCTGTATGCAACTGGGATTGATAGACTAAGAGTGAGGATCAATTGCCGTATCGCTGTTGGATTGATAGATTAACAGTGATGATCAGTGGCTGTATCAGTGTGGGATTGATAGACGAACAATGATGATCACTTGCTGTATCATGTGTGGGATTGATAGACTAACAGTGATGATCACTTGCTGTATGCATTTGGGATTGATAGACTAAGAGTGAGGATCAATTGCTGTATCATTGTTCGATTGATAGATTAACAGTGATGATCAGTGGCTGTATCAGTGTGGGATTGATAGACTAACAATGATGATCACTTGCTCTTTGAGTGTGGGTTTGATGGAGTATCAGTGATGATCAATTGCTTGTCAGTGTGGGATTGATAGACTAACCGTGATGATCAGTGGCTGTATCAGTATGGGATTGATAGATTAACAGTGATGATCACTTGCTGTATCAGTGTGGAATTGATAGACCAACAGTGATGATCACTTGCTGTATCAATGTGGGATTGATCGAATCACAGTGATGATCACTTGCTGTATCAATGTGGGCTTGATAGACTAACAGTGATGATCACTGGCTGTATCCATGTCGGATTGATAGACTAACAGTGATGATCTCTTGCTGTATCAGTGTGGGATTGATTGACTAACACTGATGATCACTTGCTGTATCAGTATGGGATTGATAGACTAACAATGTTGATCACTTGCTGTATCAGTGTGGGATTGATAGACCAACAGTGCTGATCACTTGCTGTATCAGTGTGGGATTGATGGACTAACAGTGATGATCACTTGCTGTATCAGTGTGGGATTGATAGACTATCAGTGATGATCACTTGCTGTATCAGTGTGGTATTGATAGCCTTAAATTGATGATCACTTGCTGTATGCGTGTTGGACTGATAGACTAACAGTGATGATCACTTGCTGTATCAGTGTGGGGTTGATAGACTAACAATGATGATCACTTGCTGCATCAGTTTGGGAATAATACATTAAGTGATCATCACTGTGAGGCTATCAATCCCACACTGATCCAGCAAGTGATCATCACTGTTATTCTATCAGTGTGGGATTGATAGACTAACACTGATGATGACTTGCTGTATCAGTGTGCGACTGATAGACTAACAGTGATGATCACTGGCTGTATCAGTGTGGGATTGATTGACTAAGACTGATGATCACTTGCTGTATCAGTGTGGGATTGATAGAATAACAGTGATGATCACTTGCTGTATCAGTGGGGGAATGATAGACTATCAACGATGATCACTTGCTGTATCAGTGTGGGATTGATAGCCTAAAATTGATGAAGACTTGCTGTGTCAGTGAGGGATTGATCGACTAAAAGTGATGATCAGTGGCTGTCTCAGTGTGGGATTGATAGACTAACAGTGATGATCACTTGCTGTATCAGTGTGGGATTGATAGACTAACAGTGATGATCATTGCTGTATCAATGTGGGATGGATAGACTAAGAGGAATGATCAATTGCTGTATCAGTGTGGGATTGATAGACCAACAGTGATGATCCCTTGCTGTATCAGTGCTGGATTGATAGACGAAGAGTGAGGATCACTTGTTGTTTCAGTGTGGGATTGATAGACTAACAGTGATAATCACTTGCTGTATCAGTGTGGGATTGATAGAGTAACAGTGATGATCACTTGCTCTATCAGTGTGCGATTGATAGACAAACAATGATCATCACTTGCTGTATCAGTGTGGGATTGATAGAGTAACAGTGATGATCACTTGCTGTATCATTACGGGATTGATAGAATAACAGTGATGATCACTTCCTGTATCGGTGTGGGATTGATAGATTAACAGTGATGATCACTTCCTGTATCGGTGTGGGATTGATAGACTAACAGTGATGATCACTTGTTGTAACAGTGTGGGATTGAAAGCTAAAATTGATGATCACATGCTGTGTCAGTGTAGGATTGATAGACTAACAGTGATGATCACTAGCTGTATCCGTGTGGTTTTAATAGAATAACAGTGAGGATCAATTGCTGTATCAGTGTGGGATTGATAGACTAACAGTGATGAACACTTGCTGTATCAGTGTGGGATTAATAGACTAACAGTGATGATCACTTGCTGTATCAGTGTGGGATTGATAGACAAACACTGATGATCACTTGCTGTATCAGCGTGGGATTGTTTAACTACCAGTGATGATTACTTGCAGTATCCGTGTGATTTGAGAGACTAACAGTGAGGAACAATTGCTCTATTAGTTTGGGATTGATAGACTAACTTTGATGATTACTTGCTGTATCAGTGAGGGATTGATAGAGTAACAGTGATGATCACTTGCTGTATCAGTGTGGGATTGATACAGTAAGTGATCATCACTGTGAGGCTATCAATCCCACTCTGATCCAGCAAGTGATCATCACTGACAGTCTATCAATCCCACACTGATACAGCAAGTGATCATCACTGTTATTCTATCAGTGTGGGTTTGATAGACTAACAGTGATGATCAGTGGCTGTATCAGTGTGGGATTGATAGACGAACAGCGATGATCACGTGCTGTATCATGTGTGGGATTGATAGACTAACAGTGATGATCACTTGCTGTATGCAATTGGGATTGATAGACTAAGAGTGAGGATCAATTGCTGTATCATTGTTCGATTGATAGATTAACAGTGATGATCAGTGGCTGTATCAGTGTGGGATTGATAGACTAACAATGATGATCACTTGCTCTTTGAGTGTGGGTTTGATGGAGTATCAGTGATGATCAATTGCTTGTCAGTGTGGGATTGATAGACTGACCGTGATGATCACTTGCTGTATCAATGTGGGATTGATAGACGAACAGTGATGATCACTTGCTGTATCAGTGTGGGATTGATAGCCGAACAGTGATGTTCACTTGCTGTATCAGTGTGGGATTGATGGACTAACAATGATGATCACTTGCTGTATCATTACGGGATTGATAGACCAACAATGATGATCACTTGTTGTAACAGTGTGGGATTGATAGCTAAAATTAATGATCACTTGCTGTATCATTACGGGATATTTGAGTAACAGTGATGATCACTTCCTGTATCGGTGTGGGATTGATAGAATAACAGTGATGATCATTTGCTGTATGAGTATGGGATTGATAGACTAACAGTGATGATCACTTACTGTATCATGTGTGGGATTGATAGACTAACAGTGATGATCACTTGCTGTATGTAACTGGGATTGATAGACTAAGAGTGAGGATCAATTGCTGTATCACTGTTGGATTGATAGATTAACAGTGATGATCAGTGGCTGTATCAGTGTGGGATTGATAGACTAACAATGATGATCACTTGCTGTATCATGTGTGAGATTGATAGACTAACAGTGATGATCACTTGCTGTATACAATTGGGATTGATAGACTAAGAGTGAGGATCAATTGCTGTATCACTGTTGGATTGATAGATTAACAGTGATGATCAGTGGCTGTATCAGTGTGGGATTGATAGACTAACAATGATGATCACTTGCTGTTTCAGTGTGGGATTGATAGACCAACAGTGATGATCACTTGCTGTATCAGTGTGGGATGGATAGACTAACAGTGATGATCACTTGCTGTATCAATGTGGGATTGACAGACTAACACTGATGATCACTTGCTCTATCAGTCTGTGATTGATAGATTAACAGTGATGATCACTTGCTGTATCACTGTGGGATTGATAGACTAACCGTGATGATCACTTGCTCTTTGAGTGTGGGTTTGATAGAGTATCAGTGATGATCAATTGCTGTGTCAGTGTGGGATTGATAGACTAACCGTGATGATCAGTGGCTGTATCAGTATGGGATTGATACATTAACAGTGATGATCACTTGCTGTATCAGTGTGGGATTGATAGCCTAAAATTGATGATCACTTGCTCTATCCATGTGGGATTGATAGACTAACAGTGATGATCACTTGCTGTATCAGTGTGGGATTGATAGACTAACAGTGATGATCACTTGCTGTATCAGTGTGGGATGGATAGACTAACAGTGATGATCACTTGCTGTATCAGTGTGGGATGGATGGACTAACAGTGATGATCACTTGCTGTGTCAGTGTGGGATTGATAGCCTAACACTGATGATCACTTGCTGTGTCAGTGTGGGATTGATTGACTAACAGTGATGATCACTTGCAGTATCAATGTGGGATTGATAGACTAACAGTGATGATCACTTGCTGTATCAGTGTGGGTTTGATAGACTAACAGTGATGATCACTTGCTGTATGCAACTGGGATTGATAGACTAAGAGTGAGGATCAATTGCCGTATCGCTGTTGGATTGATAGATTAACAGTGATGATCAGTGGCTGTATCAGTGTGGGATTGATAGACGAACAATGATGATCACTTGCTGTATCATGTGTGGGATTGATAGACTAACAGTGATGATCACTTGCTGTATGCATTTGGGATTGATAGACTAAGAGTGAGGATCAATTGCTGTATCATTGTTCGATTGATAGATTAACAGTGATGATCAGTGGCTGTATCAGTGTGGGATTGATAGACTAACAATGATGATCACTTGCTCTTTGAGTGTGGGTTTGATGGAGTATCAGTGATGATCAATTGCTTGTCAGTGTGGGATTGATAGACTAACCGTGATGATCAGTGGCTGTATCAGTATGGGATTGATAGATTAACAGTGATGATCACTTGCTGTATCAGTGTGGAATTGATAGACCAACAGTGATGATCACTTGCTGTATCAATGTGGGATTGATCGAATCACAGTGATGATCACTTGCTGTATCAATGTGGGCTTGATAGACTAACAGTGATGATCACTGGCTGTATCCATGTCGGATTGATAGACTAACAGTGATGATCTCTTGCTGTATCAGTGTGGGATTGATTGACTAACACTGATGATCACTTGCTGTATCAGTATGGGATTGATAGACTAACAATGTTGATCACTTGCTGTATCAGTGTGGGATTGATAGACCAACAGTGATGATCACTTGCTGTATCAGTGTGGGATTGACAGACTAACACTGATGATCACTTGCTCTATCAGTCTGTGATTGATAGATTAACAGTGATGATCACTTGCTGCATCAGTGTGGGATTGATAGATTAACAGTGACGATCACTTGCTGTATCAGTGTAGGATTGATAGACTAACAGTGATGATCGCTTGCTCTTTGAGTGTGGGTTTGATAGAGTATCAGTGATGATCAATTGCTGTGTCAGTGTGGGATTGATAGACTAACCGTGATGGTCAGTGGCTGTATCAGTATGGGACTGATACATTAACAGTGATGATCACTTGCTGTATCAGTGTGGGATTGATAGCCTAAAATTGATGATCACTGGCTGTATGCGTGTGGGACTGATAGACTAACAATGATGATCACTTGCTGTATCAGTGTGGGATTGATAGCCTAACCCTGATGATCACTTGCTGTATCAGTGTGGGATTGATAGACTAACATTGATGATCACTTGCTGTATCAGTGTGGGATTGATAGAATAACACTGATGATCTGTTGCTGTATCCATGTGGAATTGATAGACTAACAGTGATCATCACTTGCTGTATCAGTGTGGGATTGATAGACTAACAGTGATGATCACTTGCTGTATCAGCGTGGGATTGACAGACTTACAGTGATGATCACTTGCTGTATCCATGTGGGATTGACAGCCTAACAGTGATGATCACTTGCTGTATCAGTGTGGGATTGATAGATTAACAGTGATGATCAGTGGCTGTATCAGTGTGGGATTGATAGCCTAAAATTGCTGAACACTTGCTGTATGCTTGTTGGACTGATAGACTTACAATGATGATCACTTGCTGTATCAGTGTGGGATTGATAGACTAACAGTGATGATCACTTGCTGTATCAGTGTGGGATTGATAGATTAACAGTGATGATCAGTGGCTGTATCAGTGTGGGATTGATAGACTAACAGTGATGATCGCTTGCTCTGTGAGTGTGGGTTTGTTAGAGTATCAGTGATGATCAATTGCTGTATCAGTGTGGGATTGATGGACTAACAGTGATGATCACTTGCTGTATCCATGTGGGATTGATAGACTAACAGTGATGATAACTTGCTGTCTCAGTGTGGGATTGATAGACTAACACTGAGTATCACTTGCTGTATCTGTGTGGGATTGATAGACTAACAGTGATGATCACTTCCTGTATCAGTATGGGATTGATAGACCAACAGTGATGATCACTTGCTGTATCAGTGTGGGATTGATAGACCAACAGTGATGATCACTTGCTGTATCGGTGTGGGATTGATAGACTAACAGTGATGATCACTTGCTCTATCCATGTGGGATTGATAGACTAACAGTGATGATCACTTGCTTTCTCAGTGTGGGATTGATTGACTAGCAGTGATCATCACTTGCTGTATCAGTTTGGGATTGATAGACTAACAGTGATGATCACTTGCTGTCTCAGTGTGGGTTTGATAGACTAACAGTGATGATCACTTGCTCTATCCATGTGGGTTTGATAGACTAACAGTGATGATCACTTGCTGTCTCACTGTGGGATTGATAGACTAGCAGTGATGATCACTTGCTGTCTCACTGTGGGATTGATAGACTAACAGTGATGATCACTTGCTGTATCAGTGTGGGATTGATGGTCTAACAGTGATGATCACTTGCTGTCTCAGTGTGGGATTGATAGACTAACAGTGATGATCACTTGCTGTATCAGTGTGGGATTGATAGACTGACAGTGATGATAACTTTCTGTATCGGTGTGGGATTGATAGACTAACAGTGATGATCATTTGCTGTATCAATGTGGGATTGATAGACTAACAGTGATGATCACTTGCTGTCTCAGTGTGGGATTGATAGACTAGCAGTGATGATCACTTGCTATATCAGTGTGGGATTGATAGACTAACAGTGATGATCACTTGCTGTCTCAGTGTGGGATTGATAGACTAGCAGTGATGATCACTTGCTATATCAGTGTGGGATTGATAGACTAACAGTGATGATCACTTGCTGTATCAGTGTGGGATTGATAGACAAACAGTGATGATCACTTGCTGTATCATTGTGGGATTGATAGACTAACAGTGATGATCACTTGCTGTATCAGTGTGGGATTGATAGACTAACAGTGATGATCACTTCCTGTATCAGTGTGGGATTGATAGACTAACAGTGATGATCACTTGCTGTATCAGTGTGGGATTGATAGACTAACAGTGATGATCACTTGCTGTATGCATTTGGGATTGATAGACTAAGAGTGAGGATCAATTGCTGTATCATTGTTCGATTGATAGATTAACAGTGATGATCAGTGGCTGTATCAGTGTGGGATTGATAGACTAACAATGATGATCACTTGCTCTTTGAGTGTGGGTTTGATGGAGTATCAGTGATGATCAATTGCTTGTCAGTGTGGGATTGATAGACTAACCGTGATGATCAGTGGCTGTATCAGTATGGGATTGATAGATTAACAGTGATGATCACTTGCTGTATCAGTGTGGAATTGATAGACCAACAGTGATGATCACTTGCTGTATCAATGTGGGATTGATCGAATCACAGTGATGATCACTTGCTGTATCAATGTGGGATTGATAGACTAACAGTGATGATCACTGGCTGTATCCATGTCGGATTGATAGACTAACAGTGATGATCTCTTGCTGTATCAGTGTGGGATTGATTGACTAACAATGTTGATCACTTGCTGTATCAGTGTGGGATTGATAGACCAGCAGTGATGATCACTTGCTGTATCAGTGTGGGATTGACAGACTAACACTGATGATCACTTGCTCTATCAGTCTGTGATTGATAGATTAACAGTGATGATCACTTGCTGCATCAGTGTGGGATTGATAGATTAACAGTGACGATCACTTGCTGTATCAGTGTAGGATTGATAGACTAACAGTGATGATCGCTTGCTCTTTCAGTGTGGGTTTGATAGAGTATCAGTGATGATCAATTGCTGTGTCAGTGTGGGATTGATAGACTAACCGTGATGGTCAGTGGCTGTATCAGTATGGGACTGATACATTAACAGTGATGATCACTTGCTGTATCAGTGTGGGATTGATAGCCTAAAATTGATGATCACTGGCTGTATGCGTGTGGGACTGATAGACTAACAATGATGATCACTTGCTGTATCAGTGTGGGATTGATAGCCTAACCCTGATGATCACTTGCTGTATCAGTGTGGGATTGATAGACTAACATTGATGATCACTTGCTGTATCAGTGTGGGATTGATAGAATAACACTGATGATCTGTTGCTGTATCCTTGTGGAATTGATAGACTAACAGTGATCATCACTTGCTGTATCAGTGTGGGATTGATAGACTAACAGTGATGATCACTTGCTGTTTCAGTGTGGGATTGACAGACTTACAGTGATGATCACTTGCTGTATCCATGTGGGATTGACAGCCTAACAGTGATGATCACTTGCTGTATCAGTGTGGGATTGATAGATTAACAGTGATGATCAGTGGCTGTATCAGTGTGGGATTGATAGCCTAAAATTGCTGAACACCTGCTGTATGCTTGTTGGACTGATAGACTTACAATGATGATCACTTGCTGTATCAGTGTGGGATTGATAGACTAACAGTGATGATCACTTGCTGTATCAGTGTGGGATTGATAGATTAACAGTGATGATCAGTGGCTGTATCAGAGTGGGATTGATAGACTAACAGTGATGATCGCTTGCTCTGTGAGTGTGGGTTTGTTAGAGTATCAGTGATGATCAATTGCTGTATCAGTGTGGGATTGATAGACTAACAGTGATGATCACTTGCTGTATCCATGTGGGATTGATAGACTAACAGTGATGATAACTTGCTGTCTCAGTGTGGGATTGATAGACTAACACTGAGTATCACTTGCTGTATCTGTGTGGGATTGATAGACTAACAGTGATGATCACTTCCTGTATCAGTGTGGGATTGATTGACTAGCAGTGATCATCACTTGCTGTATCAGTGTGGGATTGATAGACTAACAGTGATGATCACTTGCTGTCTCAGTGTGGGTTTGATAGACTAACAGTGATGATCACTTGCTCTATCCATGTGGGTTTGATAGACTAACAGTGATGATCACTTGCTGTCTCACTGTGGGATTGATAGACTAGCAGTGATGATCAGTTGCTGTCTCACTGTGGGATTGATAGACTAACAGTGATGATCACTTGCTGTATCAGTGTGGGATTGATGGTCTAACAGTGATGATCACTTGCTGTCTCAGTGTGGGATTGATAGACTAACAGTGATGATCACTTGCTGTATCAGTGTGGGATTGATAGACTAACAGTGATGATAACTTTCTGTATCGGTGTGGGATTGATAGACTAACAGTGATGATCACTTGCTGTATTAGCGTGGGATTGATAGACAAACAGTGATGATCACTTGCTGTATCATTGTGTGATTGATAGACTAACAGTGATGATCACTTGCTGTATCAGTGTGGGATTGATAGACTAACAGTGATGATCACTTCCTGTATCAGTGTGGGATTGATAGACTAACAGTGATGATCACTTGCTGTATCAGTGTGGGATTGATAGACTAACAGTGATGATCACTTTCTGTATCAGTGTGGGATTGATAGCCTAACAGTGATGATCACTTGCTGTATCAGAATAGGATTGATGGACTAACAGTGATGATCAGTTGCTGTGTCAGTGTGGGATTGATTGAATAACAGTGATGATCACTTGCTGTATCAGTGTGGGATTGATAGACTAACAGTGATGATCACTTGCTGTATCAGTGTGGGATTGATGGAGTTACAGTGATGATCACTTGCTGTGTCAGTGTGGGATTGATAGAATAACTGTGATGATCACTTGCTTTATCAGTGTGGGATTGATAGACTAACAGTGATGATCACTTGCTGTATCAGTGTGGGATTGATAGCCAAAAATTGATGATCACTTGCTGTATGCGTGTGGGATTGATAGACTAACAGTGATGATCACTTGCTGTATTAGCGTGGGATTGATAGACTAACAGTGATGATCACTTGCTGTATCAGTGTGGGATTGATAGATTAACAGTGATGATCAGTGGCTGTATCAGTGTGGGATTGATAGACTAACAGTGATGATCGCTTGCTCGATGACTGTGGGTTTGATAGACTATCAGTGGTGATCAATTGCTGTGTCAGTGTGGGATTTATAGACTAACCGTGATGATCAGTGGCTGTATCAGTATGGGATTGATAGATTAATAGTGATGAACACTTGCTGTATCAGTGTGGGATTGATAGCCTTAAATTGATGATCACTTGCTGTATCAGTGTGGGATTGATAGCCTAACAGTGATGATCACTTGCTGCATCAGTGTGGGATTGATGCAGTAAGTGATCATCACTGTGAGGCTATCAATCCCACACTGATCCAGCAAGTGATCATCACTGTTCGTCTATCAGTGTGGGATTGATAGCCTAAAATTGATGATCTCTTGCTGTCTCAGTGTGGGAATTGATAGACCTTCAGTGATGATCACTTGCTGTATCAGTGTGGGATTGATAGACTAACAGTGATGATCACTTGCAATATCAATGTGGGATTGATAGACTAACAGTGATGATCACTTGCTGTATCATTGTGGGATTGATAGACTAACAGTGATGATCACTTGCTGTTTCAGTGTGGGATTGATAGACCTTCAGTGATGATCACTTGCTGTATCAGTGTGGGATTGATAGACTAACAGTGATGATCACTTGCAGTATCAATGTGGGATTGATAGACTAACAGTGATGATCACTTGCTGTATCAGTGTGGGATTGATAGACTAACAGTGATGATCACTTGCTGTTTCAGTGTGGGATTGATAGACTAACAGTGATGATCACTTGCTGTATCAGTGTGGGATTGATAGACTAACAGTGATGATCACTTGCAGTATCAATGTGGGATTGATAGACTAACAGTGATGATCACTTGCTGTATTAGTGTGGGATTGATAGACTAACAGTGATGATCACTTGCTGTATCGGTGTGGGATTGATAGACTAACAGTGATGATCACTTGCTGTCTCAGTGTGGGATTTATAGACTAACAGTGATGATCACTTGCTCTATCAGTGTGGGATTGATAGACTAACAGTGATGATCACTTGCTGTCTCAGTGTGGGTTTGATAGACTAACAGTGATGATCACTTGCTCTATCCATGTGGGTTTGATAGACTAACAGTGATGATCACTTGCTGTATCAGTGCGGGATTGATAGATTAACAGTGATGATCAGTGGCTGTATCAGTATGGGATTGATAGACTAACAGTGATCATCGCTTGCTCGATGAGTGTGGGTTCGATAGACTATCAGTGGTGATCAATTGCTGTGTCAGTGTGGGATTTATAGACTAACCGTGATGCTCAGTGGCTGTATCAGTATGGGATTGATAGATTAATAGTGATGAACACTTGCTGTATCAGTGTGGGATTGATAGCCTTAAATTGATGATCACTTGCTGTATGCGTGTGGGATTGATAGACTTACAATGATAATCACTTGCTGTATCAGTGTGGGATTGATAGCCTAACAGTGATGTTCACTTCCTGTATCAGTGTGGGATTGATAGACTAACAGTGATGATCACTTCCTGTATCAATGTGGGATTGATAGACTAACAGTGATGATCACTTGCTGTATCAGTGTGGGATTGATAGACTAACAGTGATGATCACTTGCTGTATCAGTGTGGGATTGATAGACTAACAGTGATGATCACTTGCTGTATCAGTGTGGGATTGATAGACTAACAGTGATGATCACTTGCTGTATCAGTGTGGGATTGATAGACTAACAGTGATGATCACTTGCTGTATTAGTGTGGGATTGATAGACTAACAGTGATGATCACTTGCAGTATCAATGTGGGATTGATAGACTAACAGTGATGATCACTTGCTGTATCAGTGTGGGATTGATAGACTAACAGTGATGATCACTTGCTGTTTCAGTGTGGGATTGATCGACTAACACTGATGATCACTTGCTGTATCCATGTGGGATTGATAGACTAACAGTGATGATCACTTGCTGTATCAATGTGGGATTGATAGACTAACTGTGATGATCACTTGCTGTGTCAGTGTGGGTTTGATAGACTAACAGTGATGAAAACTTGCTGTATCAGTGTTGGATTGAATGACTAACAGTGATGATCACTTGCTGTATCAGTGTGGGATTGATAGACTGACTGTGATGATCACTTGCTTTCTCAGTGTGGGATTGATACAGTAAGTGATCATTACCGTGCGGCTATCAATCCCACACTGATCCAGCAAGTGATCATCACTGTTGTTCGTTCAGTGTGGGATTGATATCCTAAAATTGATGATCACTTACTGTATCAGGGTGGGATTGACAGCCTAACAGTGATGATCACTTGC
This sequence comes from Isurus oxyrinchus, assembly GCA_026770705.1. NCBI lineage: Eukaryota > Metazoa > Chordata > Chondrichthyes > Lamniformes > Lamnidae > Isurus > Isurus oxyrinchus. The sequence continues at coordinate 110,065 of JANJGN010000891.1, read as the reverse complement.
TGTATCAGTGTGGGATTGACAGACTAACAGTGATGATCACTTGCTGTATCCATGTGGGATTGACAGACTAACAGTGATGATCACTTGCTGTCTCAGTGTGGGATTGATAGATTTTCAGTGATGATCACTTGCTGTATCAGTGTGGGATTGATAGACTTTCAGTGATGATCACTTGCTGTATCATTACGGGATTGATAGACTAAGAGTGATGATCACTTCCTGTATCGGTGTGGGATTGATAGACTAACAGTGTTGATCACTTGCAGTATCATTATGGGATTGATAGACTAAGAGTGATGATCACTTGCTGTATCAGTGTGGGATTGATAGACTTACAGTGATGATCACTTGCAGTATCAATGTGGGATGGATAGACTAACAGTGATGATCACTTGCAGTATCAATGTGGGATGGATAGACTAACAGTGATGATCACTTGCTGTCTCAGTGTGGGTTTGATAGACTAACAGTGATGATCACTTGCTCTATCCATGTGGGTTTGATAGACTAACAGTGATGATCACTTGCTGTCTCACTGTGGGATTGATAGACTAGCAGTGATGATCACTTGCTGTCTCACTGTGGGATTGATAGACTAACAGTGATGATCACTTGCTGTATCAGTGTGGGATTGATGGTCTAACAGTGATGATCACTTGCTGTCTCAGTGTGGGATTGATAGACTAACAGTGATGATCACTTGCTGTATCAGTGTGGGATTGATAGACTGACAGTGATGATAACTTTCTGTATCGGTGTGGGATTGATAGACTAACAGTGATGATCATTTGCTGTATCAATGTGGGATTGATAGACTAACAGTGATGATCACTTGCTGTCTCAGTGTGGGATTGATAGACTAGCAGTGATGATCACTTGCTATATCAGTGTGGGATTGATAGACTAACAGTGATGATCACTTGCTGTCTCAGTGTGGGATTGATAGACTAGCAGTGATGATCACTTGCTATATCAGTGTGGGATTGATAGACTAACAGTGATGATCACTTGCTGTATCAGTGTGGGATTGATAGACAAACAGTGATGATCACTTGCTGTATCATTGTGGGATTGATAGACTAACAGTGATGATCACTTGCTGTATCAGTGTGGGATTGATAGACTAACAGTGATGATCACTTCCTGTATCAGTGTGGGATTGATAGACTAACAGTGATGATCACTTGCTGTATCAGTGTGGGATTGATAGACTAACAGTGATGATCACTTGCTGTATGCATTTGGGATTGATAGACTAAGAGTGAGGATCAATTGCTGTATCATTGTTCGATTGACAGATTAACAGTGATGATCGGTGGCTGTATCAGTGTGGGATTGATAGACTAACAATGATGATCACTTGCTCTTTGAGTGTGGGTTTGATGGAGTATCAGTGATGATCAATTGCTTGTCAGTGTGGGATTGATAGACTAACCGTGATGATCAGTGGCTGTATCAGTATGGGATTGATAGATTAACAGTGATGATCACTTGCTGTATCAGTGTGGAATTGATAGACCAACAGTGATGATCACTTGCTGTATCAATGTGGGATTGATCGAATCACAGTGATGATCACTTGCTGTATCAATGTGGGATTGATAGACTAACAGTGATGATCACTGGCTGTATCCATGTCGGATTGATAGACTAACAGTGATGATCTCTTGCTGTATCAGTGTGGGATTGATTGACTAACACTGATGATCACTTGCTGTATCAGTATGGGATTGATAGACTAACAATGTTGATCACTTGCTGTATCAGTGTGGGATTGATAGACCAACAGTGATGATCACTTGCTGTATCAGTGTGGGATTGACAGACTAACACTGATGATCACTTGCTCTATCAGTCTGTGATTGATAGATTAACAGTGATGATCACTTGCTGCATCAGTGTGGGATTGATAGATTAACAGTGACGATCACTTGCTGTATCAGTGTAGGATTGATAGACTAACAGTGATGATCGCTTGCTCTTTGAGTGTGGGTTTGATAGAGTATCAGTGATGATCAATTGCTGTGTCAGTGTGGGATTGATAGACTAACCGTGATGGTCAGTGGCGGTATCAGTATGGGACTGATACATTAACAGTGATGATCACTTGCTGTATCAGTGTGGGATTGATAGCCTAAAATTGATGATCACTGGCTGTATGCGTGTGGGACTGATAGACTAACAATGATGATCACTTGCTGTATCAGTGTGGGATTGATAGACTAACAGTGATGATCACTTCCTGTATCAATGTGGGATTGATAGACTAACAGTGATGATCACTTGCTGTATCAGTGTGGGATTGATAGACTAACAGTGATGATCACTTGCTGTATCAGTGTGGGATTGATAGACTAACAGTGATGATCACTTGCTGTATCAGTGTGGGATTGATAGACTAACAGTGATGATCACTTGCTGTATCAGTGTGGGATTGATAGACTAACAGTGATGATCACTTGCTGTATTAGTGTGGGATTGATAGACTAACAGTGATGATCACTTGCAGTATCAATGTGGGATTGATAGACTAACAGTGATGATCACTTGCTGTATCAGTGTGGGATTGATAGACTAACAGTGATGATCACTTGCTGTTTCAGTGTGGGATTGATCGACTAACACTGATGATCACTTGCTGTATCCATGTGGGATTGATAGACTAACAGTGATGATCACTTGCTGTATCAATGTGGGATTGATAGACTAACTGTGATGATCACTTGCTGTATCAGTGTGGGATTGACAGACTTACAGTGATGATCACTTGCTGTATCCATGTGGGATTGACAGCCTAACAGTGATGATCACTTGCTGTATCAGTGTGGGATTGATAGATTAACAGTGATGATCAGTGGCTGTATCAGTGTGGGATTGATAGCCTAAAATTGCTGAACACTTGCTGTATGCTTGTTGGACTGATAGACTTACAATGATGATCACTTGCTGTATCAGTGTGGGATTGATAGACTAACAGTGATGATCACTTGCTGTATCAGTGTGGGATTGATAGATTAACAGTGATGATCAGTGGCTGTATCAGTGTGGGATTGATAGACTAACAGTGATGATCGCTTGCTCTGTGAGTGTGGGTTTGTTAGAGTATCAGTGATGATCAATTGCTGTATCAGTGTGGGATTGATAGACTAACAGTGATGATCACTTGCTGTATCCATGTGGGATTGATAGACTAACAGTGATGATAACTTGCTGTCTCAGTGTGGGATTGATAGACTAACACTGAGTATCACTTGCTGTATCTGTGTGGGATTGATAGACTAACAGTGATGATCATTTCCTGTATCAGTATGGGATTGATAGACCAACAGTGATGATCACTTGCTGTATCAGTGTGGGATTGATAGACCAACAGTGATGATCACTTGCTGTATCGGTGTGGGATTGATAGACTAACAGTGATGATCACTTGCTCTATCCATGTGGGATTGATAGACTAACAGTGATGATCACTTGCTTTCTCTGTGTGGGATTGATTGACTAGCAGTGATCATCACTTGCTGTATCAGTGTGGGATTGATAGACTAACAGTGATGATCTCTTGCTGTCTCAGTGTGGGTTTGATAGACTAACAGTGATGATCACTTGCTCTATCCATGTGGGTTTGATAGACTAACAGTGATGATCACTTGCTGTCTCACTGTGGGATTGATAGACTAGCAGTGATGATCACTTGCTGTCTCACTGTGGGATTGATAGACTAACAGTGATGATCACTTGCTGTATCAGTGTGGGATTGATGGTCTAACAGTGATGATCACTTGCTGTCTCAGTGTGGGATTGATAGACTAACAGTGATGATCACTTGCTGTATCAGTGTGGGATTGATAGACTAACAGTGATGATAACTTTCTGTATCGGTGTGGGATTGATAGACTAACAGTGATGATCATTTGCTGTATCAATGTGGGATTGATAGACTAACAGTGATGATCACTTGCTGTCTCAGTGTGGGATTGATAGACTAGCAGTGATGATCACTTGCTGTATCAGTGTGGGATTGATAGACTAACAGTGATGATCACTTGCTGTATCAGTGTGGGATTGATAGACTAACAGTGATGATCACTTGCTGTATTAGCGTGGGATTGATAGACAAACAGTGATGATCACTTGCTGTATCATTGTGGGATTGATAGACTAACAGTGATGATCACTTGCTGTATCAGTGTGGGATTGATAGACTAACAGTGATGATCACTTCCTGTATCAGTGTGGGATTGATAGACTAACAGTGATGATCACTTGCTGTTTCAGTGTGGGATTGATAGACCTTCAGTGATGATCACTTGCTGTATCAGTGTGGGATTGATAGACTAACAGTGATGATCACTTGCAGTATCAATGTGGGATTGATAGACTAACAGTGATGATCACTTGCTGTATCAGTGTGGGATTGATAGACTAACAGTGATGATCACTTGCTGTTTCAGTGTGGGATTGATAGACTAACAGTGATGATCACTTGCTGTATCAGTGTGGGATTGATAGACTAACAGTGATGATCACTTGCAGTATCAATGTGGGATTGATAGACTAACAGTGATGATCACTTGCTGTATTAGTGTGGGATTGATAGACTAACAGTGATGATCACTTGCTGTATCGGTGTGGGATTGATAGACTAACAGTGATGATCACTTGCTGTCTCAGTGTGGGATTTATAGACTAACAGTGATGATCACTTGCTCTATCAGTGTGGGATTGATAGACTAACAGTGATGATCACTTGCTGTATCAGTGTGGGATTGATAGACAAACAGTGATGATCACTTGCTGTATCATTGTGGGATTGATAGACTAACAGTGATGATCACTTGCTGTATCAGTGTGGGATTGATAGACTAACAGTGATGATCACTTCCTGTATCAGTGTGGGATTGATAGACTAACAGTGATGATCACTTGCTGTATCAGTGTGGGATTGATAGACTAACAGTGATGATCACTTGCTGTATGCATTTGGGATTGATAGACTAAGAGTGAGGATCAATTGCTGTATCATTGTTCGATTGATAGATTAACAGTGATGATCGGTGGCTGTATCAGTGTGGGATTGATAGACTAACAATGATGATCACTTGCTCTTTGAGTGTGGGTTTGATGGAGTATCAGTGATGATCAATTGCTTGTCAGTGTGGGATTGATAGACTAACCGTGATGATCAGTGGCTGTATCAGTATGGGATTGATAGATTAACAGTGATGATCACTTGCTGTATCAGTGTGGAATTGATAGACCAACAGTGATGATCACTTGCTGTATCAATGTGGGATTGATCGAATCACAGTGATGATCACTTGCTGTATCAATGTGGGATTGATAGACTAACAGTGATGATCACTGGCTGTATCCATGTCGGATTGATAGACTAACAGTGATGATCTCTTGCTGTATCAGTGTGGGATTGATTGACTAACACTGATGATCACTTGCTGTATCAGTATGGGATTGATAGACTAACAATGTTGATCACTTGCTGTATCAGTGTGGGATTGATAGACCAACAGTGATGATCACTTGCTGTATCAGTGTGGGATTGACAGACTAACACTGATGATCACTTGCTCTATCAGTCTGTGATTGATAGATTAACAGTGATGATCACTTGCTGCATCAGTGTGGGATTGATAGATTAACAGTGACGATCACTTGCTGTATCAGTGTAGGATTGATAGACTAACAGTGATGATCGCTTGCTCTTTGAGTGTGGGTTTGATAGAGTATCAGTGATGATCAATTGCTGTGTCAGTGTGGGATTGATAGACTAACCGTGATGGTCAGTGGCTGTATCAGTATGGGACTGATACATTAACAGTGATGATCACTTGCTGTATCAGTGTGGGATTGATAGCCTAAAATTGATGATCACTGGCTGTATGCGTGTGGGACTGATAGACTAACAATGATGATCACTTGCTGTATCAGTGTGGGATTGATAGCCTAACCCTGATGATCACTTGCTGTATCAGTGTGGGATTGATAGACTAACATTGATGATCACTTGCTGTATCAGTGTGGGATTGATAGAATAACACTGATGATCTGTTGCTGTATCCTTGTGGAATTGATAGACTAACAGTGATCATCACTTGCTGTATCAGTGTGGGATTGATAGACTAACAGTGATGATCACTTGCTGTATCAGTGTGGGATTGACAGACTTACAGTGATGATCACTTGCTGTATCCATGTGGGATTGACAGCCTAACAGTGATGATCACTTGCTGTATCAGTGTGGGATTGATAGATTAACAGTGATGATCAGTGGCTGTATCAGTGTGGGATTGATAGCCTAAAATTGCTGAACACTTGCTGTATGCTTGTTGGACTGATAGACTTACAATGATGATCACTTGCTGTATCAGTGTGGGATTGATAGACTAACAGTGATGATCACTTGCTGTATCAGTGTGGGATTGATAGATTAACTGTGATGATCAGTGGCTGTATCAGTGTGGGATTGATAGACTAACAGTGATGATCGCTTGCTCTGTGAGTGTGGGTTTGTTAGAGTATCAGTGATGATCAATTGCTGTATCAGTGTGGGATTGATAGACTAACAGTGATGATCACTTGCTGTATCCATGTGGGATTGATAGACTAACAGTGATGATAACTTGCTGTCTCAGTGTGGGATTGATAGACTAACACTGAGTATCACTTGCTGTATCTGTGTGGGATTGATAGACTAACAGTGATGATCATTTCCTGTATCAGTATGGGATTGATAGACCAACAGTGATGATCACTTGCTGTATCAGTGTGGGATTGATAGACCAACAGTGATGATCACTTGCTGTATCGGTGTGGGATTGATAGACTAACAGTGATGATCACTTGCTCTATCCATGTGGGATTGATAGACTAACAGTGATGATCACTTGCTTTCTCTGTGTGGGATTGATTGACTAGCAGTGATCATCACTTGCTGTATCAGTGTGGGATTGATAGACTAACAGTGATGATCTCTTGCTGTCTCAGTGTGGGTTTGATAGACTAACAGTGATGATCACTTGCTCTATCCATGTGGGTTTGATAGACTAACAGTGATGATCACTTGCTGTCTCACTGTGGGATTGATAGACTAGCAGTGATGATCACTTGCTGTCTCACTGTGGGATTGATAGACTAACAGTGATGATCACTTGCTGTATCAGTGTGGGATTGATGGTCTAACAGTGATGATCACTTGCTGTCTCAGTGTGGGATTGATAGACTAACAGTGATGATCACTTGCTGTATCAGTGTGGGATTGATAGACTAACAGTGATGATAACTTTCTGTATCGGTGTGGGATTGATAGACTAACAGTGATGATCATTTGCTGTATCAATGTGGGATTGATAGACTAACAGTGATGATCACTTGCTGTCTCAGTGTGGGATTGATAGACTAGCAGTGATGATCACTTGCTGTATCAGTGTGGGATTGATAGACTAACAGTGATGATCACTTGCTGTATCAGTGTGGGATTGATAGACTAACAGTGATGATCACTTGCTGTATTAGCCTGGGATTGATAGACAAACAGTGATGATCACTTGCTGTATCATTGTGGGATTGATAGACTAACAGTGATGATCACTTGCTGTATCAGTGTGGGATTGATAGACTAACAGTGATGATCACTTCCTGTATCAGTGTGGGATTGATAGACTAACAGTGATGATCACTTGCTGTTTCAGTGTGGGATTGATAGACCTTCAGTGATGATCACTTGCTGTATCAGTGTGGGATTGATAGACTAACAGTGATGATCACTTGCAGTATCAATGTGGGATTGATAGACTAACAGTGATGATCACTTGCTGTATCAGTGTGGGATTGATAGACTAACAGTGATGATCACTTGCTGTTTCAGTGTGGGATTGATAGACTAACAGTGATGATCACTTGCTGTATCAGTGTGGGATTGATAGACTAACAGTGATGATCACTTGCAGTATCAATGTGGGATTGATAGACTAACAGTGATGATCACTTGCTGTATTAGTGTGGGATTGATAGACTAACAGTGATGATCACTTGCTGTATCGGTGTGGGATTGATAGACTAACAGTGATGATCACTTGCTGTCTCAGTGTGGGATTTATAGACTAACAGTGATGATCACTTGCTCTATCAGTGTGGGATTGATAGACTAACAGTGATGATCACTTGCTGTCTCAGTGTGGGTTTGATAGACTAACAGTGATGATCACTTGCTCTATCCATGTGGGTTTGATAGACTAACAGTGATGATCACTTGCTGTATCAGTGCGGGATTGATAGATTAACAGTGATGATCAGTGGCTGTATCAGTGTGGGATTGATAGACTAACAGTGATCATCGCTTGCTCGATGAGTGTGGGTTCGATAGACTATCAGTGGTGATCAATTGCTGTGTCAGTGTGGGATTTATAGACTAACCGTGATGCTCAGTGGCTGTATCAGTATGGGATTGATAGATTAATAGTGATGAACACTTGCTGTATCAGTGTGGGATTGATAGCCTTAAATTGATGATCACTTGCTGTATGCGTGTGGGATTGATAGACTTACAATGATAATCACTTGCTGTATCAGTGTGGGATTGATAGCCTAACAGTGATGTTCACTTCCTGTATCAGTGTGGGATTGATAGACTAACAGTGATGATCACTTCCTGTATCAATGTGGGATTGATAGACTAACAGTGATGATCACTTGCTGTATCAGTGTGGGATTGATAGACTAACAGTGATGATCACTTGCTGTATCAGTGTGGGATTGATAGACTAACAGTGATGATCACTTGCTGTATCAGTGTGGGATTGATAGACTAACAGTGATGATCACTTGCTGTATCAGTGTGGGATTGATAGACTAACAGTGATGATCACTTGCTGTATCAGTGTGGGATTGATAGACTAACAGTGATGATCACTTGCAGTATCAATGTGGGATTGATAGACTAACAGTGATGATCACTTGCTGTATCAGTGTGGGATTGATAGACTAACAGTGATGATCACTTGCTGTTTCAGTGTGGGATTGATCGACTAACACTGATGATCACTTGCTGTATCCATGTGGGAATGATAGACTAACAGTGATGATCACTTGCTGTATCAATGTGGGATTGATAGACTAACTGTGATGATCACTTGCTGTGTCAGTGTGGGTTTGATAGACTAACAGTGATGAAAACTTGCTGTATCAGTGTTGGATTGAATGACTAACAGTGATGATCACTTGCTGTATCAGTGTGGGATTGATAGACTGACTGTGATGATCACTTGCTTTCTCAGTGTGGGATTGATACAGTAAGTGATCATTACCGTGCGGCTATCAATCCCACACTGATCCAGCAAGTGATCATCACTGTTGTTCGTTCAGTGTGGGATTGATATCCTAAAATTGATGATCACTTACTGTATCAGGGTGGGATTGACAGCCTAACAGTGATGATCACTTGCTGTATCAGTGTGGGATTGACAGACTAACAGTGATGATCACTTGCTGTATCCATGTGGGATTGACAGACTAACAGTGATGATCACTTGCTGTCTCAGTGTGGGATTGATAGATTTTCAGTGATGATCACTTGCTGTATCAGTGTGGGATTGATAGACTTTCAGTGATGATCACTTGCTGTATCATTACGGGATTGATAGACTAAGAGTGATGATCACTTCCTGTATCGGTGTGGGATTGATAGACTAACAGTGTTGATCACTTGCAGTATCATTATGGGATTGATAGACTAAGAGTGATGATCACTTGCTGTATCAGTGTGGGATTGATAGACTTACAGTGATGATCACTTGCAGTATCAATGTGGGATGGATAGACTAACAGTGATGATCACTTGCAGTATCAATGTGGGATGGATAGACTAACAGTGATGATCACTTGCTGTCTCAGTGTGGGTTTGATAGACTAACAGTGATGATCACTTGCTCTATCCATGTGGGTTTGATAGACTAACAGTGATGATCACTTGCTGTCTCACTGTGGGATTGATAGACTAGCAGTGATGATCACTTGCTGTCTCACTGTGGGATTGATAGACTAACAGTGATGATCACTTGCTGTATCAGTGTGGGATTGATGGTCTAACAGTGATGATCACTTGCTGTCTCAGTGTGGGATTGATTGACTAACAGTGATGATCACTTGCTGTATCAGTGTGGGATTGATAGACTGACAGTGATGATAACTTTCTGTATCGGTGTGGGATTGATAGACTAACAGTGATGATCATTTGCTGTATCAATGTGGGATTGATAGACTAACAGTGATGATCACTTGCTGTCTCAGTGTGGGATTGATAGACTAGCAGTGATGATCACTTGCTATATCAGTGTGGGATTGATAGACTAACAGTGATGATCACTTGCTGTCTCAGTGTGGGATTGATAGACTAGCAGTGATGATCACTTGCTATATCAGTGTGGGATTGATAGACTAACAGTGATGATCACTTGCTGTATCAGTGTGGGATTGATAGACAAACAGTGATGATCACTTGCTGTATCATTGTGGGATTGATAGACTAACAGTGATGATCACTTGCTGTATCAGTGTGGGATTGATAGACTAACAGTGATGATCACTTCCTGTATCAGTGTGGGATTGATAGACTAACAGTGATGATCACTTGCTGTATCAGTGTGGGATTGATAGACTAACAGTGATGATCACTTGCTGTATGCATTTGGGATTGATAGACTAAGAGTGAGGATCAATTGCTGTATCATTGTTCGATTGATAGATTAACAGTGATGATCGGTGGCTGTATCAGTGTGGGATTGATAGACTAACAATGATGATCACTTGCTCTTTGAGTGTGGGTTTGATGGAGTATCAGTGATGATCAATTGCTTGTCAGTGTGGGATTGATAGACTAACCGTGATGATCAGTGGCTGTATCAGTATGGGATTGATAGATTAACAGTGATGATCACTTGCTGTATCAGTGTGGAATTGATAGACCAACAGTGATGATCACTTGCTGTATCAATGTGGGATTGATCGAATCACAGTGATGATCACTTGCTGTATCAATGTGGGATTGATAGACTAACAGTGATGATCACTGGCTGTATCCATGTCGGATTGATAGACTAACAGTGATGATCTCTTGCTGTATCAGTGTGGGATTGATTGACTAACACTGATGATCACTTGCTGTATCAGTATGGGATTGATAGACTAACAATGTTGATCACTTGCTGTATCAGTGTGGGATTGATAGACCAACAGTGATGATCACTTGCTGTATCAGTGTGGGATTGACAGACTAACACTGATGATCACTTGCTCTATCAGTCTGTGATTGATAGATTAACAGTGATGATCACTTGCTGCATCAGTGTGGGATTGATAGATTAACAGTGACGATCACTTGCTGTATCAGTGTAGGATTGATAGACTAACAGTGATGATCGCTTGCTCTTTGAGTGTGGGTTTGATAGAGTATCAGTGATGATCAATTGCTGTGTCAGTGTGGGATTGATGGACTAACCGTGATGGTCAGTGGCTGTATCAGTATGGGACTGATACATTAACAGTGATGATCACTTGCTGTATCAGTGTGGGATTGATAGCCTAAAATTGATGATCACTGGCTGTATGCGTGTGGGACTGATAGACTAACAATGATGATCACTTGCTGTATCAGTGTGGGATTGATAGCCTAACCCTGATGATCACTTGCTGTATCAGTGTGGGATTGATAGACTAACATTGATGATCACTTGCTGTATCAGTGTGGGATTGATAGAATAACACTGATGATCTGTTGCTGTATCCTTGTGGAATTGATAGACTAACAGTGATCATCACTTGCTGTATCAGTGTGGGATTGATAGACTAACAGTGATGATCACTTGCTGTATCAGTGTGGGATTGACAGACTTACAGTGATGATCACTTGCTGTATCCATGTGGGATTGACAGCCTAACAGTGATGATCACTTGCTGTATCAGTGTGGGATTGATAGATTAACAGTGATGATCAGTGGCTGTATCAGTGTGGGATTGATAGCCTAAAATTGCTGAACACTTGCTGTATGCTTGTTGGACTGATAGACTTACAATGATGATCACTTGCTGTATCAGTGTGGGATTGATAGACTAACAGTGATGATCACTTGCTGTATCAGTGTGGGATTGATAGATTAACAGTGATGATCAGTGGCTGTATCAGTGTGGGATTGATAGACTAACAGTGATGATCGCTTGCTCTGTGAGTGTGGGTTTGTTAGAGTATCAGTGATGATCAATTGCTGTATCAGTGTGGGATTGATAGACTAACAGTGATGATCACTTGCTGTATCCATGTGGGATTGATAGACTAACAGTGATGATAACTTGCTGTCTCAGTGTGGGATTGATAGACTAACACTGAGTATCACTTGCTGTATCTGTGTGGGATTGATAGACTAACAGTGATGATCATTTCCTGTATCAGTATGGGATTGATAGACCAACAGTGATGATCACTTGCTGTATCAGTGTGGGATTGATAGACCAACAGTGATGATCACTTGCTGTATCGGTGTGGGATTGATAGACTAACAGTGATGATCACTTGCTCTATCCATGTGGGATTGATAGACTAACAGTGATGATCACTTGCTTTCTCTGTGTGGGATTGATTGACTAGCAGTGATCATCACTTGCTGTATCAGTGTGGGATTGATAGACTAACAGTGATGATCTCTTGCTGTCTCAGTGTGGGTTTGATAGACTAATAGTGATGATCACTTGCTCTATCCATGTGGGTTTGATAGACTAACAGTGATGATCACTTGCTGTCTCACTGTGGGATTGATAGACTAGCAGTGATGATCACTTGCTGTCTCACTGTGGGATTGATAGACTAACAGTGATGATCACTTGCTGTATCAGTGTGGGATTGATGGTCTAACAGTGATGATCACTTGCTGTCTCAGTGTGGGATTGATAGACTAACAGTGATGATCACTTGCTGTATCAGTGTGGGATTGATAGACTAACAGTGATGATAACTTTCTGTATCGGTGTGGGATTGATAGACTAACAGTGATGATCATTTGCTGTATCAATGTGGGATTGATAGACTAACAGTGATGATCACTTGCTGTCTCAGTGTGGGATTGATAGACTAGCAGTGATGATCACTTGCTGTATCAGTGTGGGATTGATAGACTAACAGTGATGATCACTTGCTGTATCAGTGTGGGATTGATAGACTAACAGTGATGATCACTTGCTGTATTAGCGTGGGATTGATAGACAAACAGTGATGATCACTTGCTGTATCATTGTGGGATTGATAGACTAACAGTGATGATCACTTGCTGTATCAGTGTGGGATTGATAGACTAACAGTGATGATCACTTCCTGTATCAGTGTGGGATTGATAGACTAACAGTGATGATCACTTGCTGTTTCAGTGTGGGATTGATAGACCTTCAGTGATGATCACTTGCTGTATCAGTGTGGGATTGATAGACTAACAGTGATGATCACTTGCAGTATCAATGTGGGATTGATAGACTAACAGTGATGATCACTTGCTGTATCAGTGTGGGATTGATAGACTAACAGTGATGATCACTTGCTGTTTCAGTGTGGGATTGATAGACTAACAGTGATGATCACTTGCTGTATCAGTGTGGGATTGATAGACTAACAGTGATGATCACTTGCAGTATCAATGTGGGATTGATAGACTAACAGTGATGATCACTTGCTGTATTAGTGTGGGATTGATAGACTAACAGTGATGATCACTTGCTGTATCGGTGTGGGATTGATAGACTAACAGTGATGATCACTTGCTGTCTCAGTGTGGGATTTATAGACTAACAGTGATGATCACTTGCTCTATCAGTGTGGGATTGATAGACTAACAGTGATGATCACTTGCTGTCTCAGTGTGGGTTTGATAGACTAACAGTGATGATCACTTGCTCTATCCATGTGGGTTTGATAGACTAACAGTGATGATCACTTGCTGTATCAGTGCGGGATTGATAGATTAACAGTGATGATCAGTGGCTGTATCAGTGTGGGATTGATAGACTAACAGTGATCATCGCTTGCTCGATGAGTGTGGGTTCGATAGACTATCAGTGGTGATCAATTGCTGTGTCAGTGTGGGATTTATAGACTAACCGTGATGCTCAGTGGCTGTATCAGTATGGGATTGATAGATTAATAGTGATGAACACTTGCTGTATCAGTGTGGGATTGATAGCCTTAAATTGATGATCACTTGCTGTATGCGTGTGGGATTGATAGACTTACAATGATAATCACTTGCTGTATCAGTGTGGGATTGATAGCCTAACAGTGATGTTCACTTCCTGTATCAGTGTGGGATTGATAGACTAACAGTGATGATCACTTCCTGTATCAATGTGGGATTGATAGACTAACAGTGATGATCACTTGCTGTATCAGTGTGGGATTGATAGACTAACAGTGATGATCACTTGCTGTATCAGTGTGGGATTGATAGACTAACAGTGATGATCACTTGCTGTATCAGTGTGGGATTGATAGACTAACAGTGATGATCACTTGCTGTATCAGTGTGGGATTGATAGACTAACAGTGATGATCACTTGCTGTATCAGTGTGGGATTGATAGACTAACAGTGATGATCACTTGCAGTATCAATGTGGGATTGATAGACTAACAGTGATGATCACTTGCTGTATCAGTGTGGGATTGATAGACTAACAGTGATGATCACTTGCTGTTTCAGTGTGGGATTGATCGACTAACACTGATGATCACTTGCTGTATCCATGTGGGATTGATAGACTAACAGTGATGATCACTTGCTGTATCAATGTGGGATTGATAGACTAACTGTGATGATCACTTGCTGTGTCAGTGTGGGTTTGATAGACTAACAGTGATGAAAACTTGCTGTATCAGTGTTGGATTGAATGACTAACAGTGATGATCACTTGCTGTATCAGTGTGGGATTGATAGACTGACTGTGATGATCACTTGCTTTCTCAGTGTGGGATTGATACAGTAAGTGATCATTACCGTGCGGCTATCAATCCCACACTGATCCAGCAAGTGATCATCACTGTTGTTCGTTCAGTGTGGGATTGATATCCTAAAATTGATGATCACTTACTGTATCAGGGTGGGATTGACAGCCTAACAGTGATGATCACTTGCTGTATCAGTGTGGGATTGACAGACTAACAGTGATGATCACTTGCTGTATCCATGTGGGATTGACAGACTAACAGTGATGATCACTTGCTGTCTCAGTGTGGGATTGATAGATTTTCAGTGATGATCACTTGCTGTATCAGTGTGGGATTGATAGACTTTCAGTGATGATCACTTGCTGTATCATTACGGGATTGATAGACTAAGAGTGATGATCACTTCCTGTATCGGTGTGGGATTGATAGACTAACAGTGTTGATCACTTGCAGTATCATTATGGGATTGATAGACTAAGAGTGATGATCACTTGCTGTATCAGTGTGGGATTGATAGACTTACAGTGATGATCACTTGCAGTATCAATGTGGGATGGATAGACTAACAGTGATGATCACTTGCAGTATCAATGTGGGATGGATAGACTAACAGTGATGATCACTTGCTGTCTCAGTGTGGGTTTGATAGACTAACAGTGATGATCACTTGCTCTATCCATGTGGGTTTGATAGACTAACAGTGATGATCACTTGCTGTCTCACTGTGGGATTGATAGACTAGCAGTGATGATCACTTGCTGTCTCACTGTGGGATTGATAGACTAACAGTGATGATCACTTGCTGTATCAGTGTGGGATTGATGGTCTAACAGTGATGATCACTTGCTGTCTCAGTGTGGGATTGATTGACTAACAGTGATGATCACTTGCTGTATCAGTGTGGGATTGATAGACTGACAGTGATGATAACTTTCTGTATCGGTGTGGGATTGATAGACTAACAGTGATGATCATTTGCTGTATCAATGTGGGATTGATAGACTAACAGTGATGATCACTTGCTGTCTCAGTGTGGGATTGATAGACTAGCAGTGATGATCACTTGCTATATCAGTGTGGGATTGATAGACTAACAGTGATGATCACTTGCTGTCTCAGTGTGGGATTGATAGACTAGCAGTGATGATCACTTGCTATATCAGTGTGGGATTGATAGACTAACAGTGATGATCACTTGCTGTATCAGTGTGGGATTGATAGACAAACAGTGATGATCACTTGCTGTATCATTGTGGGATTGATAGACTAACAGTGATGATCACTTGCTGTATCAGTGTGGGATTGATAGACTAACAGTGATGATCACTTCCTGTATCAGTGTGGGATTGATAGACTAACAGTGATGATCACTTGCTGTATCAGTGTGGGATTGATAGACTAACAGTGATGATCACTTGCTGTATGCATTTGGGATTGATAGACTAAGAGTGAGGATCAATTGCTGTATCATTGTTCGATTGATAGATTAACAGTGATGATCGGTGGCTGTATCAGTGTGGGATTGATAGACTAACAATGATGATCACTTGCTCTTTGAGTGTGGGTTTGATGGAGTATCAGTGATGATCAATTGCTTGTCAGTGTGGGATTGATAGACTAACCGTGATGATCAGTGGCTGTATCAGTATGGGATTGATAGATTAACAGTGATGATCACTTGCTGTATCAGTGTGGAATTGATAGACCAACAGTGATGATCACTTGCTGTATCAATGTGGGATTGATCGAATCACAGTGATGATCACTTGCTGTATCAATGTGGGATTGATAGACTAACAGTGATGATCACTGGCTGTATCCATGTCGGATTGATAGACTAACAGTGATGATCTCTTGCTGTATCAGTGTGGGATTGATTGACTAACACTGATGATCACTTGCTGTATCAGTATGGGATTGATAGACTAACAATGTTGATCACTTGCTGTATCAGTGTGGGATTGATAGACCAACAGTGATGATCACTTGCTGTATCAGTGTGGGATTGACAGACTAACACTGATGATCACTTGCTCTATCAGTCTGTGATTGATAGATTAACAGTGATGATCACTTGCTGCATCAGTGTGGGATTGATAGATTAACAGTGACGATCACTTGCTGTATCAGTGTAGGATTGATAGACTAACAGTGATGATCGCTTGCTCTTTGAGTGTGGGTTTGATAGAGTATCAGTGATGATCAATTGCTGTGTCAGTGTGGGATTGATAGACTAACCGTGATGGTCAGTGGCTGTATCAGTATGGGACTGATACATTAACAGTGATGATCACTTGCTGTATCAGTGTGGGATTGATAGCCTAAAATTGATGATCACTGGCTGTATGCGTGTGGGTCTGATAGACTAACAATGATGATCACTTGCTGTATCAGTGTGGGATTGATAGCCTAACCCTGATGATCACTTGCTGTATCAGTGTGGGATTGATAGACTAACATTGATGATCACTTGCTGTATCAGTGTGGGATTGATAGAATAACACTGATGATCTGTTGCTGTATCCTTGTGGAATTGATAGACTAACAGTGATCATCACTTGCTGTATCAGTGTGGGATTGATAGACTAACAGTGATGATCACTTGCTGTATCAGTGTGGGATTGACAGACTTACAGTGATGATCACTTGCTGTATCCATGTGGGATTGACAGCCTAACAGTGATGATCACTTGCTGTATCAGTGTGGGATTGATAGATTAACAGTGATGATCAGTGGCTGTATCAGTGTGGGATTGATAGCCTAAAATTGCTGAACACTTGCTGTATGCTTGTTGGACTGATAGACTTACAATGATGATCACTTGCTGTATCAGTGTGGGATTGATAGACTAACAGTGATGATCACTTGCTGTATCAGTGTGGGATTGATAGATTAACAGTGATGATCAGTGGCTGTATCAGTGTGGGATTGATAGACTAACAGTGATGATCGCTTGCTCTGTGAGTGTGGGTTTGTTAGAGTATCAGTGATGATCAATTGCTGTATCAGTGTGGGATTGATAGACTAACAGTGATGATCACTTGCTGTATCCATGTGGGATTGATAGACTAACAGTGATGATAACTTGCTGTCTCAGTGTGGGATTGATAGACTAACACTGAGTATCACTTGCTGTATCTGTGTGGGATTGATAGACTAACAGTGATGATCACTTCCTGTATCAGTATGGGATTGATAGACCAACAGTGATGATCACTTGCTGTATCAGTGTGGGATTGATAGACCAACAGTGATGATCACTTGCTGTATCGGTGTGGGATTGATAGACTTACAGTGATGATCACTTGCTCTATCCATGTGGGATTGATAGACTAACAGTGATGATCACTTGCTTTCTCTGTGTGGGATTGATTGACTAGCAGTGATCATCACTTGCTGTATCAGTGTGGGATTGATAGACTAACAGTGATGATCTCTTGCTGTCTCAGTGTGGGTTTGATAGACTAACAGTGATGATCACTTGCTCGATCCATGTGGGTTTGATAGACTAACAGTGATGATCACTTGCTGTCTCACTGTGGGATTGATAGACTAGCAGTGATGATCACTTGCTGTCTCACTGTGGGATTGATAGACTAACAGTGATGATCACTTGCTGTATCAGTGTGGGATTGATGGTCTAACAGTGATGATCACTTGCTGTCTCAGTGTGGGATTGATAGACTAACAGTGATGATCACTTGCTGTATCAGTGTGGGATTGATAGACTAACAGTGATGATAACTTTCTGTATCAGTGTGGGATTGATAGACTAACAGTGATGATCATTTGCTGTATCAATGTGGGATTGATAGACTAACAGTGATGATCACTTGCTGTCTCAGTGTGGGATTGATAGACTAGCAGTGATGATCACTTGCTGTATCAGTGTGGGATTGATAGACTAACAGTGATGATCACTTGCTGTATCAGTGTGGGATTGATAGACTAACAGTGATGATCACTTGCTGTATTAGCGTGGGATTGATAGACAAACAGTGATGATCACTTGCTGTATCATTGTGGGATTGATAGACTAACAGTGATGATCACTTGCTGTATCAGTGTGGGATTGATAGACTAACAGTGATGATCACTTCCTGTATCAGTGTGGGATTGATAGACTAACAGTGATGATCACTTGCTGTATCAGTGTGGGATTGATAGACTAACAGTGATGATCACTTTCTGTATCAGTGTGGGATTGATAGCCTAACAGTGATGATCACTTGCTGTATCAGAATAGGATTGATGGACTAACAGTGATGATCAGTTGCTGTGTCAGTTTTGGGATTGATTGAATAACAGTGATGATCACTTGCTGTATCAGTGTGGGATTGATAGACTAACAGTGATGATCACTTGCTGTATCAGTGTGGGATTGATGGAGTTACAGTGATGATCACTTGCTGTGTCAGTGTGGGATTGATAGAATAACTGTGATGATCACTTGCTTTATCAGTGTGGGATTGATAGACTAACAGTGATGATCACTTGCTGTATCAGTGTGGGATTGATAGCCAAAAATTGATGATCACTTGCTGTATGCGTGTGGGATTGATAGACTAACAGTGATGATCACTTGCTGTATTAGCGTGGGATTGATAGACTAACAGTGATGATCACTTGCTGTATCAGTGTGGGATTGATAGATTAACAGTGATGATCAGTGGCTGTATCAGTGTGGGATTGATAGACTAACAGTGATGATCGCTTGCTCGATGAGTGTGGGTTTGATAGACTATCAGTGGTGATCAATTGCTGTGTCAGTGTGGGATTTATAGACTAACCGTGATGATCAGTGGCTGTATCAGTATGGGATTGATAGATTAATAGTGATGAACACTTGCTGTATCAGTGTGGGATTGATAGCCTTAAATTGATGATCACTTGCTGTATCAGTGTGGGATTGATAGCCTAACAGTGATGATCACTTGCTGCATCAGTGTGGGATTGATACAGTAAGTGATCATCACTGTGAGGCTATCAATCCCACACTGATCCAGCAAGTGATCATCACTGTTCGTCTATCAGTGTGGGATTGATAGCCTAAAATTGATGATCTCTTGCTGTCTCAGTGTGGAGATTGATAGACCTTCAGTGATGATCACTTGCTGTATCAGTGTGGGATTGATAGACTAACAGTGATGATCACTTGCAATATCAATGTGGGATTGATAGACTAACAGTGATGATCACTTGCTGTATCAGTGTGGGATTGATAGACTAACAGAGATGATCACTTGCTGTTTCAGTGTGGGATTGATAGACCTTCAGTGATGATCACTTGCTGTATCAGTGTGGGATTGATAGACTAACCGTGATGATCACTTGCAGTATCAATGTGGGATTGATAGACTAACAGTGATGATCACTTGCTGTATCAGTGTGGGATTGATAGACTAACAGTGATGATCACTTGCTGTTTCAGTGTGGGATTGATAGACTAACAGTGATGATCACTTGCTGTATCAGTGTGGGATTGATAGACTAACAGTGATGATCACTTACAGTATCAATGTGGGATTGATAGACTAACAGTGATGATCACTTGCTGTATTAGTGTGGGATTGATAGACTAACAGTGATGATCACTTGCTGTATCGGTGTGGGATTGATAGACTAACAGTGATGATCACTTGCTGTCTCAGTGTGGGATTTATAGACTAACAGTGATGATCACTTGCTCTATCAGTGTGGGATTGATAGACTAACAGTGATGATCACTTGCTGTCTCAGTGTGGGTTTGATAGACTAACAGTGATGATCACTTGCTCTATCCATGTGGGTTTGATAGACTAACAGTGATGATCACTTGCTGTATCAGTGCGGGATTGATAGATTAACAGTGATGATCAGTGGCTGTATCAGTGTGGGATTGATAGACTTACAGTGATCATCGCTTGCTCGATGAGTGTGGGTTCGATAGACTATCAGTGGTGATCAATTGCTGTGTCAGTGTGGGATTTATAGACTAACCGTGATGCTCAGTGGCTGTATCAGTATGGGATTGATAGATTAATAGTGACGAACACTTGCTGTATCAGTGTGGGATTGATAGCCTTAAATTGATGATCACTTGCTGTATGCGTGTGGGATTGATAGACTTACAATGATAATCACTTGCTGTATCAGTGTGGGATTGATAGCCTAACAGTGATGTTCACTTCCTGTATCAGTGTGGGATTGATAGACTAACAGTGATGATCACTTCCTGTATCAATGTGGGATTGATAGACTAACAGTGATGATCACTTGCTGTATCAGTGTGGGATTGATAGACTAACAGTGATGATCACTTGCTGTATCAGTGTGGGATTGATAGACTAACAGTGATGATCACTTGCTGTATCAGTGTGGGATTGATAGACTAACAGTGATGATCACTTGCTGTATCAGTGTGGGATTGATAGACTAACAGTGATGATCACTTGCTGTATTAGTGTGGGATTGATAGACTAACAGTGATGATCACTTGCAGTATCAATGTGGGATTGATAGACTAACAGTGATGATCACTTGCTGTATCAGTGTGGGATTGATAGACTAACAGTGATGATCACTTGCTGTTTCAGTGTGGGATTGATCGACTAACACTGATGATCACTTGCTGTATCCATGTGGGATTGATAGACTAACAGTGATGATCACTTGCTGTATCAATGTGGGATTGATAGACTAACTGTGATGATCACTTGCTGTGTCAGTGTGGGTTTGATAGACTAACAGTGATGAAAACTTGCTGTATCAGTGTTGGATTGAATGACTAACAGTGATGATCACTTGCTGTATCAGTGTGGGATTGATAGACTGACTGTGATGATCACTTGCTTTCTCAGTGTGGGATTGATACAGTAAGTGATCATTACCGTGCGGCTATCAATCCCACACTGATCCAGCAAGTGATCATCACTGTTGTTCGTTCAGTGTGGGATTGATATCCTAAAATTGATGATCACTTACTGTATCAGGGTGGGATTGACAGCCTAACAGTGATGATCACTTGCTGTATCAGTGTGGGATTGACAGACTATCAGTGATGATCACTTGCTGTATGCATGTGGGATTGACAGACTAACAGTGATGATCACTTGCTGTCTCAGTGTGGGATTGATAGACTTTCAGTGATGATCACTTGCTGTATCAGTGTGGGATTGATAGACTTTCAGTGATGATCACTTGCTGTATCATTACGGGATTGATAGACTAAGAGTGATGATCACTTCCTGTATCGGTGTGGGATTGATAGACTAACAGTGTTGATCACTTGCAGTATCATTATGGGATTGATAGACTAAGAGTGATGATCACTTGCTGCATCAGTGTGGGATTGATAGACTTACAGTGATGATCACTTGCAGTATCAATGTGGGATGGATAGACTAACAGTGATGATCACTTGCAGTATCAATGTGGGATTGATAGACTAACAGTGATGATCACTTGCTGTATCAGTGTGGGATTGATAGACTAACACTGATGATCACTTGCTGTATCCATGTGGGATTGATAGACTAACAGTGATGATCACTTGCTGTATTAGTGTTGGATTGATAGACTAACAGTGATGATCACTTGCTGTAGCAGTGTGGGATTGATAGACTAACAGTGATGATCACTTGCTGTGTCAGTGTGGGATTGATAGACTAACAGTGATGATCAGTTGCTGTATCAGTGTGGGAGTAATAGACTTACAGTGATGATCCCTTGCTGTATCAGTATGGGATTGATAGATTAACAGTGATGATCAGTGGCTGTATCAGTGTGGGATTGATAGCCTAAAATTGATGATTACTTGCTGTATCCTTTTTGGACTGATAGACTTACAATGATGATCACTTGCTGTATCAGTGTGGTATTGATAGACTAACAGTGATGATCACTTGCTGTTTCAGTGTGGGATTGATAGATTAACAGTGATGATCAGTGGCTGTATCAGTGTCGGATTGATAGACTAACAGTGATGATCACTTGCTGTATCCATGTGGGATTGATAGACTAACAGTGATGATCACTTGCTGTATTAGTGTTGGATTGATAGACTAACAGTGATGATCACTTGCTGTAGCAGTGTGGGATTGATAGACTAACAGTGATGATCACTTGCTGTGTCAGTGTGGGATTGATAGACTAACAGTGATGATCAGTGGCTGTATCAGTGTCGGAGTAATAGACTTACAGTGATGATCCCTTGCTGTATCAGTGTGGGATTGATAGATTAACAGTGATGATCAGTGGCTGTGTCAGTGTGGGATTGATAACCTAAAATTGATGATTACTTGCTGTATCCTTTTTGGACTGATAGACTTACAATGATGATCACTTGCTGTATCAGTGTGGGATTGATAGACTAACAGTGATGATCACTTGCTGTTTCAGTGTGGGATGGATAGATTAACAGTGATGATCAGTGGCTGTACCAGTGTCGGATTGATAGACTAACAGTGATGATCGCTTGCTCTGTGAGTGTGGGTTTGATAGAGTATCAGTGATGATCACTTGCTGTATCAGTGTGGGATTGATAGACTAACAGTGATGATCACTTGCTGTATCAGTGTGGGATTGATAGACTAACAGTGATGATCACTTGCTGTATCAGTGTGGGATTGATAGACTAACAGTGATGATCACTTGCTGTATTAGTGTGGGATTGATAGACTAACAGTGATGATCACTTGCAGTATCAATGTGGGATTGATAGACTTACAGTGATGATCACTTGCAGTATCAATGTGGGATGGATAGACTAACAGTGATGATCACTTGCAGTATCAATGTGGGATGGATAGACTAACAGTGATGATCACTTGCTGTCTCAGTGTGGGTTTGATAGACTAACAGTGATGATCACTTGCTCTATCCATGTGGGTTTGATAGACTAACAGTGATGATCACTTGCTGTCTCACTGTGGGATTGATAGACTAGCAGTGATGATCACTTGCTGTCTCACTGTGGGATTGATAGACTAACAGTGATGATCACTTGCTGTATCAGTGTGGGATTGATGGTCTAACAGTGATGATCACTTGCTGTCTCAGTGTGGGATTGATAGACTAACAGTGATGATCACTTGCTGTATCAGTGTGGGATTGATAGACTGACAGTGATGATAACTTTCTGTATCGGTGTGGGATTGATAGACTAACAGTGATGATCATTTGCTGTATCAATGTGGGATTGATAGACTAACAGTGATGATCACTTGCTGTGTCAGTGTGGGATTGATAGACTAACAGTGATGATCAGTGGCTGTATCAGTGTCGGAGTAATAGACTTACAGTGATGATCCCTTGCTGTATCAGTGTGGGATTGATAGATTAACAGTGATGATCAGTGGCTGTGTCAGTGTGGGATTGATAACCTAAAATTGATGATTACTTGCTGTATCCTTTTTGGACTGATAGACTTACAATGATGATCACTTGCTGTCTCAGTGTGGGATTGATAGACTAGCAGTGATGATCACTTGCTATATCAGTGTGGGATTGATAGACTAACAGTGATGATCACTTGCTGTCTCAGTGTGGGATTGATAGACTAGCAGTGATGATCACTTGCTATATCAGTGTGGGATTGACAGACTAACAGTGATGATCACTTGCTGTATCAGTGTGGGATTGATAGACAAACAGTGATGATCACTTGCTGTATCATTGTGGGATTGATAGACTAACAGTGATGATCACTTGCTGTATCAGTGTGGGATTGATAGACTAACAGTGATGATCACTTCCTGTATCAGTGTGGGATTGATAGACTAACAGTGATGATCACTTGCTGTATCAGCGTGGGATTGATAGACTAACAGTGATGATCACTTGCTGTATGCATTTGGGATTGATAGACTAAGAGTGAGGATCAATTGCTGTATCATTGTTCGATTGATAGATTAACAGTGATGATCAGTGGCTGTATCAGTGTGGGATTGATAGACTAACAATGATGATCACTTGCTCTTTGAGTGTGGGTTTGATGGAGTATCAGTGATGATCAATTGCTTGTCAGTGTGGGATTGATAGACTAACCGTGATGATCAGTGGCTGTATCAGTATGGGATTGATAGATTAACAGTGATGATCACTTGCTGTATCAGTGTGGAATTGATAGACCAACAGTGATGATCACTTGCTGTATCAATGTGGGATTGATCGAATCACAGTGATGATCACTTGCTGTATCAATGTGGGATTGATAGACTAACAGTGATGATCACTGGCTGTATCCATGTCGGATTGATAGACTAACAGTGATGATCTCTTGCTGTATCAGTGTGGGATTGATTGACTAACACTGATGATCACTTGCTGTATCAGTATGGGATTGATAGACTAACAATGTTGATCACTTGCTGTATCAGTGTGGGATTGATAGACCAACAGTGATGATCACTTGCTGTATCAGTGTGGGATTGACAGACTAACACTGATGATCACTTGCTCTATCAGTCTGTGATTGATAGATTAACAGTGATGATCACTTGCTGCATCAGTGTGGGATTGATAGATTAACAGTGACGATCACTTGCTGTATCAGTGTAGGATTGATAGACTAACAGTGATGATCGCTTGCTCTTTGAGTGTGGGTTTGATCGAGTATCAGTGATGATCAATTGCTGTGTCAGTGTGGGATTGATAGACTAACCGTGATGGTCAGTGGCTGTATCAGTATGGGACTGATACATTAACAGTGATGATCACTTGCTGTATCAGTGTGGGATTGATAGCCTAAAATTGATGATCACTGGCTGTATGCGTGTGGGACTGATAGACTAACAATGATGATCACTTGCTGTATCAGTGTGGGATTGATAGCGTAACCCTGATGATCACTTGCTGTATCAGTGTGGGATTGATAGACTAACATTGATGATCACTTGCTGTATCAGTGTGGGATTGATAGAATAACACTGATGATCTGTTGCTGTATCCTTGTGGAATTGATAGACTAACAGTGATCATCACTTGCTGTATCAGTGTGGGATTGATAGACTAACAGTGATGATCACTTGCTGTATCAGTGTGGGATTGACAGACTTACAGTGATGATCACTTGCTGTATCCATGTGGGATTGACAGCCTAACAGTGATGATCACTTGCTGTATCAGTGTGGGATTGATAGATTAACAGTGATGATCAGTGGCTGTATCAGTGTGGGATTGATAGCCTAAAATTGCTGAACACTTGCTGTATGCTTGTTGGACTGATAGACTTACAATGATGATCACTTGCTGTATCAGTGTGGGATTGATAGACTAACAGTGATGATCACTTGCTGTATCAGTGTGGGATTGATAGATTAACAGTGATGATCAGTGGCTGTATCAGTGTGGGATTGATAGACTAACAGTGATGATCGCTTGCTCTGTGAGTGTGGGTTTGTTAGAGTATCAGTGATGATCAATTGCTGTATCAGTGTGGGATTGATAGACTAACAGTGATGATCACTTGCTGTATCCATGTGGGATTGATAGACTAACAGTGATGATAACTTGCTGTCTCAGTGTGGGATTGATAGACTAACACTGAGTATCACTTGCTGTATCTGTGTGGGATTGATAGACTAACAGTGATGATCACTTCCTGTATCAGTATGGGATTGATAGACCAACAGTGATGATCACTTGCTGTATAAGTGTGGGATTGATAGACCAACAGTGATGATCACTTGCTGTATCGGTGTGGGATTGATAGACTAACAGTGATGATCACTTGCTCTATCCATGTGGGATTGATAGACTAACAGTGATGATCACTTGCTTTCTCTGTGTGGGATTGATTGACTAGCAGTGATCATCACTTGCTGTATCAGTGTGGGATTGATAGACTAACAGTGATGATCTCTTGCTGTCTCAGTGTGGGTTTGATAGACTAACAGTGATGATCACTTGCTCTATCCATGTGGGTTTGATAGACTAACAGTGATGATCACTTGCTGTCTCACTGTGGGATTGATAGACTAGCAGTGATGATCACTTGCTGTCTCACTGTGGGATTGATAGACTAACAGTGATGATCACTTGCTGTATCAGTGTGGGATTGATGGTCTAACAGTGATGATCACTTGCTGTCTCAGTGTGGGATTGATAGACTAACAGTGATGATCACTTGCTGTATCAGTGTGGGATTGATAGACTAAAAGTGATGATAACTTTCTGTATCGGTGTGGGATTGATAGACTAACAGTGATGATCATTTGCTGTATCAATGTGGGATTGATAGACTAACAGTGATGATCACTTGCTGTCTCAGTGTGGGATTGATAGACTAGCAGTGATGATCACTTGCTGTATCAGTGTGGGATTGATAGACTAACAGTGATGATCACTTGCTGTATCAGTGTGGGATTGATAGACTAACAGTGATGATCACTTGCTGTATTAGCGTGGGATTGATAGACAAACAGTGATGATCACTTGCTGTATCATTGTGGGATTGATAGACTAACAGTGATGATCACTTGCTGTATCAGTGTGGGATTGATAGACTAACAGTGATGATCACTTCCTGTATCAGTGTGGGATTGATAGACTAACAGTGATGATCACTTGCTGTATCAGTGTGGGATTGATAGACTAACAGTGATGATCACTTTCTGTATCAGTGTGGGATTGATAGCCTAACAGTGATGATCACTTGCTGTATCAGAATAGGATTGATGGACTAACAGTGATGATCAGTTGCTGTGTCAGTGTGGGATTGATTGAATAACAGTGATGATCACTTGCTGTATCAGTGTGGGATTGATAGACTAACAGTGATGATCACTTGCTGTATCAGTGTGGGATTGATGGAGTTACAGTGATGATCACTTGCTGTGTCAGTGTGGGATTGATAGAATAACTGTGATGATCACTTGCTTTATCAGTGTGGGATTGATAGACTAACAGTGATGATCACTTGCTGTATCAGTGTGGGATTGATAGCCAAAAATTGATGATCACTTGCTGTATGCGTGTGGGATTGATAGACTAACAGTGATGATCACTTGCTGTATTAGCGTGGGATTGATAGACTAACAGTGATGATCACTTGCTGTATCAGTGTGGGATTGATAGATTAACAGTGATGATCAGTGGCTGTATCAGTGTGGGATTGATAGACTAACAGTGATGATCGCTTGCTCGATGAGTGTGGGTTTGATAGACTATCAGTGGTGATCAATTGCTGTGTCAGTGTGGGATTTATAGACTAACCGTGATGATCAGTGGCTGTATCAGTATGGGATTGATAGATTAATAGTGATGAACACTTGCTGTATCAGTGTGGGATTGATAGCCTTAAATTGATGATCACTTGCTGTATCAGTGTGGGATTGATAGCCTAACAGTGATGATCACTTGCTGCATCAGTGTGGGATTGATACAGTAAGTGATCATCACTGTGAGGCTATCAATCCCACACTGATCCAGCAAGTGATCATCACTGTTCGTCTATCAGTGTGGGATTGATAGATTAACAGTGATGATCACTTGCAATATCAATGTGGGATTGATAGACTAACAGTGATGATCACTTGCTGTATCAGTGTGGGATTGATAGACTAACAGTGATGATCACTTGCTGTTTCAGTGTGGGATTGATAGACCTTCAGTGATGATCACTTGCTGTATCAGTGTGGGATTGATAGACTAACCGTGATGATCACTTGCAGTATCAATGTGGGATTGATAGACTAACAGTGATGATCACTTGCTGTATCAGTGTGGGATTGATAGACTAACAGTGATGATCACTTGCTGTTTCAGTGTGGGATTGATAGACTAACAGTGATGATCACTTGCTGTATCAGTGTGGGATTGATAGACTAACAGTGATGATCACTTACAGTATCAATGTGGGATTGATAGACTAACAGTGATGATCACTTGCTGTATTAGTGTGGGATTGATAGACTAACAGTGATGATCACTTGCTGTATCGGTGTGGGATTGATAGACTAACAGTGATGATCACTTGCTGTCTCAGTGTGGGATTTATAGACTAACAGTGATGATCACTTGCTCTATCAGTGTGGGATTGATAGACTAACAGTGATGATCACTTGCTGTCTCAGTGTGGGTTTGATAGACTAACAGTGATGATCACTTGCTCTATCCATGTGGGTTTGATAGACTAACAGTGATGATCACTTGCTGTATCAGTGCGGGATTGATAGATTAACAGTGATGATCAGTGGCTGTATCAGTGTGGGATTGATAGACTAACAGTGATCATCGCTTGCTCGATGAGTGTGGGTTCGATAGACTATCAGTGGTGATCAATTGCTGTGTCAGTGTGGGATTTATAGACTAACCGTGATGCTCAGTGGCTGTATCAGTATGGGATTGATAGATTAATAGTGATGAACACTTGCTGTATCAGTGTGGGATTGATAGCCTTAAATTGATGATCACTTGCTGTATGCGTGTGGGATTGATAGACTTACAATGATAATCACTTGCTGTATCAGTGTGGGATTGATAGCCTAACAGTGATGTTCACTTCCTGTATCAGTGTGGGATTGATAGACTAACAGTGATGATCACTTCCTGTATCAATGTGGGATTGATAGACTAACAGTGATGATCACTTGCTGTATCAGTGTGGGATTGATAGACTAACAGTGATGATCACTTGCTGTATCAGTGTGGGATTGATAGACTAACAGTGATGATCACTTGCTGTATCAGTGTGGGATTGATAGACTAACAGTGATGATCACTTGCTGTATCAGTGTGGGATTGATAGACTAACAGTGATGATCACTTGCTGTATTAGTGTGGGATTGATAGACTAACAGTGATGATCACTTGCAGTATCAATGTGGGATTGATAGACTAACAGTGATGATCACTTGCTGTATCAGTGTGGGATTGATAGACTAACAGTGATGATCACTTGCTGTTTCAGTGTGGGATTGATCGACTAACACTGATGATCACTTGCTGTATCCATGTGGGATTGATAGACTAACAGTGATGATCACTTGCTGTATCAATGTGGGATTGATAGACTAACTGTGATGATCACTTGCTGTGTCAGTGTGGGTTTGATAGACTAACAGTGATGAAAACTTTCTGTATCAGTGTTGGATTGAATGACTAACAGTGATGATCACTTGCTGTATCAGTGTGGGATTGATAGACTGACTGTGATGATCACTTGCTTTCTCAGTGTGGGATTGATACAGTAAGTGATCATTACCGTGCGGCTATCAATCCCACACTGATCCAGCAAGTGATCATCACTGTTGTTCGTTCAGTGTGGGATTGATATCCTAAAATTGATGATCACTTACTGTATCAGGGTGGGATTGACAGCCTAACAGTGATGATCACTTGCTGTATCAGTGTGGGATTGACAGACTATCAGTGATGATCACTTGCTGTATCCATGTGGGATTGACAGACTAACAGTGATGATCACTTGCTGTCTCAGTGTGGGATTGATAGACTTTCAGTGATGATCACTTGCTGTATCAGTGTGGGATTGATAGACTAAGAGTGATGATCACTTCCTGTATCGGTGTGGGATTGATAGACTAACAGTGATGATCACTTGCTGTATCAGTGTGGGATTGACAGACTATCAGTGATGATCACTTGCTGTATCCATGTGGGATTGACAGACTAACAGTGATGATCACTTGCTGTCTCAGTGTGGGATTGATAGACTTTCAGTGATGATCACTTGCTGTATCATTACGGGATTGATAGACTAAGAGTGATGATCACTTCCTGTATCGGTGTGGGATTGATAGACTAACAGTGTTGATCACTTGCAGTATCATTATGGGATTGATAGACTAAGAGTGATGATCACTTGCTGTATCAGTGTGGGATTGATAGACTTACAGTGATGATCACTTGCAGTATCAATGTGGGATGGATAGACTAACAGTGATGATCACTTGCAGTATCAATGTGGGATGGATAGACTAACAGTGATGATCACTTGCTGTATCAGTGTGGGATTGATAGACTAACACTGATGATCACTTGCTCTATCCATGTGGGTTTGATAGACTAACAGTGATGATCACTTGCTGTATCAGTGCGGGATTGATAGATTAACAGTGATGATCAGTGGCTGTATCAGTGTGGGATTGATAGACTAACAGTGATCATCGCTTGCTCGATGAGTGTGGGTTCGATAGACTATCAGTGGTGATCAATTGCTGTGTCAGTGTGGGATTTATAGACTAACCGTGATGCTCAGTGGCTGTATCAGTATGGGATTGATAGATTAATAGTGATGAACACTTGCTGTATCAGTGTGGGATTGATAGCCTTAAATTGATGATCACTTGCTGTATGCGTGTGGGATTGATAGACTTACAATGATAATCACTTGCTGTATCAGTGTGGGATTGATAGCCTAACAGTGATGTTCACTTCCTGTATCAGTGTGGGATTGATAGACTAACAGTGATGATCACTTCCTGTATCAATGTGGGATTGATAGACTAACAGTGATGATCACTTGCTGTATCAGTGTGGGATTGATAGACTAACAGTGATGATCACTTGCTGTATCAGTGTGGGATTGATAGACTAACAGTGATGATCACTTGCTGTATCAGTGTGGGATTGATAGACTAACAGTGATGATCACTTGCTGTATCAGTGTGGGATTGATAGACTAACAGTGATGATCACTTGCTGTATTAGTGTGGGATTGATAGACTAACAGTGATGATCACTTGCAGTATCAATGTGGGATTGATAGACTAACAGTGATGATCACTTGCTGTATCAGTGTGGGATTGATAGACTAACAGTGATGATCACTTGCTGTTTCAGTGTGGGATTGATCGACTAACACTGATGATCACTTGCTGTATCCATGTGGGATTGATAGACTAACAGTGATGATCACTTGCTGTATCAATGTGGGATTGATAGACTAACTGTGATGATCACTTGCTGTGTCAGTGTGGGTTTGATAGACTAACAGTGATGAAAACTTGCTGTATCAGTGTTGGATTGAATGACTAACAGTGATGATCACTTGCTGTATCAGTGTGGGATTGATAGACTGACTGTGATGATCACTTGCTTTCTCAGTGTGGGATTGATACAGTAAGTGATCATT
The DNA here is from genome assembly GCA_026770705.1 of Isurus oxyrinchus. Taxonomy (NCBI): domain Eukaryota; kingdom Metazoa; phylum Chordata; class Chondrichthyes; order Lamniformes; family Lamnidae; genus Isurus; species Isurus oxyrinchus. Next base: position 78,000 of record JANJGN010000891.1, on the reverse strand, counting down.
ACCGTGCGGCTATCAATCCCACACTGATCCAGCAAGTGATCATCACTGTTGTTCGTTCAGTGTGGGATTGATATCCTAAAATTGATGATCACTTACTGTATCAGGGTGGGATTGACAGCCTAACAGTGATGATCACTTGCTGTATCAGTGTGGGATTGACAGACTATCAGTGATGATCACTTGCTGTATCCATGTGGGATTGACAGACTAACAGTGATGATCACTTGCTGTCTCAGTGTGGGATTGATAGACTTTCAGTGATGATCACTTGCTGTATCAGTGTGGGATTGATAGACTAAGAGTGATGATCACTTCCTGTATCGGTGTGGGATTGATAGACTAACAGTGATGATCACTTGCTGTATCAGTGTGGGATTGACAGACTATCAGTGATGATCACTTGCTGTATCCATGTGGGATTGACAGACTAACAGTGATGATCACTTGCTGTCTCAGTGTGGGATTGATAGACTTTCAGTGATGATCACTTGCTGTATCATTACGGGATTGATAGACTAAGAGTGATGATCACTTCCTGTATCGGTGTGGGATTGATAGACTAACAGTGTTGATCACTTGCAGTATCATTATGGGATTGATAGACTAAGAGTGATGATCACTTGCTGTATCAGTGTGGGATTGATAGACTTACAGTGATGATCACTTGCAGTATCAATGTGGGATGGATAGACTAACAGTGATGATCACTTGCAGTATCAATGTGGGATGGATAGACTAACAGTGATGATCACTTGCTGTATCAGTGTGGGATTGATAGACTAACACTGATGATCACTTGCTGTATCCATGTGGGATTGATAGACTAACAGTGATGATCACTTGCTGTATTAGTGTTGGATTGATAGACTAACAGTGATGATCACTTGCTGTAGCAGTGTGGGATTGATAGACTAACAGTGATGATCAGTTGCTGTATCAGTGTGGGAGTAATAGACTTACAGTGATGATCCCTTGCTGTATCAGTGTGGGATTGATAGATTAACAGTGATGATCAGTGGCTGTATCAGTGTGGGATTGATAGCCTAAAATTGATGATTACTTGCTGTATCCTTTTTGGACTGATAGACTTACAATGATGATCACTTGCTGTATCAGTGTGGTATTGATAGACTAACAGTGATGATCACTTGCTGTTTCAGTGTGGGATTGATAGATTAACAGTGATGATCAGTGGCTGTATCAGTGTCGGATTGATAGACTAACAGTGATGATCACTTGCTGTATCCATGTGGGATTGATAGACTAACAGTGATGATCACTTGCTGTATTAGTGTTGGATTGATAGACTAACAGTGATGATCACTTGCTGTAGCAGTGTGGGATTGATAGACTAACAGTGATGATCACTTGCTGTGTCAGTGTGGGATTGATAGACTAACAGTGATGATCAGTGGCTGTATCAGTGTCGGAGTAATAGACTTACAGTGATGATCCCTTGCTGTATCAGTGTGGGATTGATAGATTAACAGTGATGATCAGTGGCTGTGTCAGTGTGGGATTGATAGCCTAAAATTGATGATTACTTGCTGTATCCTTTTTGGACTGATAGACTTACAATGATGATCACTTGCTGTATCAGTGTGGGATTGATAGACTAACAGTGATGATCACTTGCTGTTTCAGTGTGGGATGGATAGATTAACAGTGATGATCAGTGGCTGTATCAGTGTCGGATTGATAGACTAACAGTGATGATCGCTTGCTCTGTGAGTGTGGGTTTGATAGAGTATCAGTGATGATCACTTGCTGTATCAGTGTGGGATTGATAGACTAACAGTGATGATCACTTGCTGTATCAGTGTGGGATTGATAGACTAACAGTGATGATCACTTGCTGTATCAGTGTGGGATTGATAGACTAACAGTGATGATCACTTGCTGTATTAGTGTGGGATTGATAGACTAACAGTGATGATCACTTGCAGTATCAATGTGGGATTGATAGACTAACAGTGATGATCACTTGCTGTATCAGTGTGGGATTGATAGACTAACAGTGATGATCACTTGCTGTTTCAGTGTGGGATTGATCGACTAACACTGATGATTACTTGCTGTATCCATGTGGGATTGATAGACTAACAGTGATGATCACTTGCTGTATCAATGTGGGATTGATAGACTAACTGTGATGATCACTTGCTGTGTCAGTGTGGGATTGATAGACTAACAGTGATGAAAACTTGCTGTATCTGTGTTGGATTGAATGACTAACAGTGATGATCACTTGCTGTATCAGTGTGTGATTGATAGACTAACAGTGATGATCACTTGCTGTATCAGTGTGGGATTGATAGACTGACTGTGATGATCACTTGCTGCATCAGTGTGGGATTGATACAGTAAGTGATCATTACTGTGCGGCTATCAATCCCACACTGATCCAGCAAGTGATCATCACTGTTTTTCGTTCAGTGTGGGATTGATATCCTAAAATTGATGATCACTTACTGTATCAGGGTGGGATTGACAGCCTAACAGTGATGATCACTTGCTGTATCAGTGTGGGATTGACAGACTAACAGTGATGATCACTTGCTGTATCCATGTTGGATTGACAGACTAACAGTGATGATCACTTGCTGTCTCAGTGTGGGATTGATAGACTTTCAGTGATGATCACTTGCTGTATCAGTGTGGGATTGATAGACTTTCAGTGATGATCACTTGCTGTATCATTACGGGATTGATAGACTAAGAGTGATGATCACTTCCTGTATCGGTGTGGGATTGATAGACTAACAGTGTTGATCACTTGCAGTATCATTATGGGATTGATAGACTAAGAGTGATGATCACTTGCTGTATCAGTGTGGGATTGATAGACTTACAGTGATGATCACTTGCAGTATCAATGTGGGATGGATAGACTAACAGTGATGATCACTTGCAGTATCAATGTGGGATTGATAGACTAACAGTGATGATCATTTGCTGTATCAGTGTGGGATTGATAGACTAACAGTGATGATCACTTGCTGTTTCAGTGTGGGATGGATAGATTAACAGTGATGATCAGTGGCTGTATCAGTGTCGGATTGATAGACTAACAGTGATGATCGCTTGCTCTGTGAGTGTGGGTTTGATAGAGTATCAGTGATGATCACTTGCTGTATCAGTGTGGGATTGATAGACTAACAGTGATGATCACTTGCTGTATCAGTGTGGGATTGATAGACTAACAGTGATGATCACTTGCTGTATCAGTGTGGGATTGATAGACTAACAGTGATGATCACTTGCTGTATTAGTGTGGGATTGATAGACTAACAGTGATGATCACTTGCCGTATCAATGTGGGATTGATAGACTAACAGTGATGATCACTTGCTGTATCAGTGTGGGATTGATAGACTAACAGTGATGATCACTTGCTGTTTCAGTGTGGGATTGATCGACTAACACTGATGATTACTTGCTGTATCCATGTGGGATTGATAGACTAACAGTGATGATCACTTGCTGTATCAATGTGGGATTGATAGACTAACTGTGATGATCACTTGCTGTGTCAGTGTGGGATTGATAGACTAACAGTGATGAAAACTTGCTGTATCAGTGTTGGATTGAATGACTAACAGTGATGATCACTTGCTGTATCAGTGTGTGATTGATAGACTAACAGTGATGATCACTTGCTGTATCAGTGTGGGATTGATAGACTGACTGTGATGATCACTTGCTGCATCAGTGTGGGATTGATACAGTAAGTGATCATTACTGTGCGGCTATCAATCCCACACTGATCCAGCAAGTGATCATCACTGTTTTTCGTTCAGTGTGGGATTGATATCCTAAAATTGATGATCACTTACTGTATGAGGGTGGGATTGACAGCCTAACAGTGATGATCACTTGCTGTATCAGTGTGGGATTGACAGACTAACAGTGATGATCACTTGCTGTATCCATGTTGGATTGACAGACTAACAGTGATGATCACTTGCTGTCTCAGTGTGGGATTGATAGACTTTCAGTGATGATCACTTGCTGTATCAGTGTGGGATTGATAGACTTTCAGTGATGATCACTTGCTGTATCATTACGGGATTGATAGACTAAGAGTGATGATCACTTCCTGTATCGGTGTGGGATTGATAGACTAACAGTGTTGATCACTTGCAGTATCATTATGGGATTGATCGACTAAGAGTGATGATCACTTGCTGTATCAGTGTGGGATTGATAGACTTACAGTGATGATCACTTGCAGTATCAATGTGGGATGGATAGACTAACAGTGATGATCACTTGCAGTATCAATGTGGGATGGATAGACTAACAGTGATGATCACTTGCTGTATCAGTGTGGGATTGATAGACTAACACTGATGATCACTTGCTGTATCCATGTGGGATTGATAGACTAACAGTGATGATCACTTGCTGTATTAGTGTTGGATTGATAGACTAACAGTGATGATCACTTGCTGTAGCAGTGTGGGATTGATAGACTAACAGTGATGATCACTTGCTGTGTCAGTGTGGGATTGATAGACTAACAGTGATGATCAGTGGCTGTATGAGTGTGGGACTAATAGACTTACAGTGATGATCCCTTCCTGTATCAGTGTGGGATTGATAGATTAACAGTGATGATCAGTGGCTGTATCAGTGTGGGATTGATAGCCTAAAATTGATGATTACTTGCTGTATCCTTTTTGGACTGATAGACTTACAATGATGATCACTTGCTGTATCAGTGTGGGATTGATAGACTAACAGTGATGATCACTTGCTGTTTCAGTGTGGGATTGATAGATTAACAGTGATGATCAGTGGCTGTATCAGTGTCGGATTGATAGACTAACAGTGATGATCGCTTGCTCTGTGAGTGTGGGTTTGATAGAGTATCAGTGATGATCAATTGCTGTATCAGTGTGGGATTGATAGACTAACAGTGATGATCACTTCCTGTATCTGTATGGGATTGATAGACTAACAGTGATGATCACTTGCTGTATCGGTGTGGGATTGATAGACTAGCAGTGATGATCACTTGCTGTATCAGTGTGGTATTGATAGACTAACAGTGATGATCACTTGCTGTATCAGTGTGGGATTGACAGACTAACAGTGATGATCACTTGCTGTATCAGTGTGGGATTGATAGACTAACAGTGATGATCACTTCCTGTCTCAGTGTGGGATTGATAGACTAATCGTGATGATCACTTGCTCTATCCATGTGGGATTGATAGACTAACAGTGATGATCACTTGCTGTATCAGTGTGGGATTGATAGACTAGCAGTAATGATCACTTGCTGTATCAGTGTGGGATTGATAGACTAACAGTGATGATCACTTGCTGTCTCAGTGTGGGATTGATAGACTAACAGTGATGATCACTTGCTCTATCCATGTGGAATTGATAGACAAACAGTGATGATCACTTGCTGTCTCAGTGTGGGATTGATAGACTAGCAGTGATGATCACTTGCTGTATCAGTGTGGGATTGATAGACTAACAGTGATGATCACTTGCTGTATCAGTGTGGGATTGATAGACTAACAGTGATGATCACTTGCTGTATCAATGTGGGATTGATAGACTAACAGTGATGATCATTTGCTGTATCAGTGTGGGATTGATAGACTAACAGTGATGATTACTTGCTGTATCAGTGTGGGATTGATAGACTAACAGTGATGTTCACTTGCTGTATCAGTGTTTGATTGATAGACTAACAGTGATGATCACTTGCTGTTTCAGTGTGGGATTGATAGACTAACAGTGATGATCACTTGCTGTATTAGCATGGGATTGACAGACAAGCAGTGATGATCACTTGCTGTATCAGTGTGGGATTGATAGACTAACCGGAATGATCACTTGCTGTATCAGTGTGGGACTGATAGACTAACAGTGATGATCACTTGCTGTTTTAGCGTGGGATTGATAGACAATCAGTGATGATCACTTGCTGTATCAGTGTGGGATTGATAGACTAACAGTGATGTTCACTTCCTGTATCAGTGCGGGATTGATAGACTAACAGTGATGATCACTTGCTGTATCAGAGTGGGATTGATAGACTAACAGTGATGATCACTTGCTGTATCAGTGTGGGATTGATAGACTAACCGTGATGATCACTTGCTGTGTCAGTGTGGGATTGATAGACTAACAGTGATGATCACTTGCTGTATCAGTGTGGGATTGATAGACTAACAGTGATGATCACTTGCTGTGTCAGTGTGGGATTGATAGACTAACAGTGATGATCACTTGCTGTATCAGTGTGGGATTGATAGACTAACAGTGATGATCACTTGCTGTATCAGTGTGGGATTGATGGACTAACAGTGATGATCAGTTGTTGTGTCAGTGTTGGATTGATAGACTAACAGTGATGATCACTTCCTGTATCAGTGTGGGATTGATAGACTAACAGTGATGATCACTTGCTGTATCAGTGTGGGATTGATAGACTAACAGTGATGATCACTTGCTGTATCAGTGTGGGATTGATAGACTAACAGTGATGATCACTTGCTGTATCAGTGTGGGATTGATAGCCTAACAGTGATGATCACTTGCTGTATCAGTATGGGATTGATGGACTAACAGTGATGATCAGTTTGCTGTGTCAGTGTGGGATTGATAGAATAACAGTGATGATAACTTGCTGTCTCAGTGTGGGATTGATAGACTAACAGTGATGATAACTTGCTGTATCAGTATGGGATTGATGGACTAACAGTGATGATCAGTTGCTGTGTCAGTGTGGGATTGATAGAATAACAGTGATGATCACTTGCTGTATCAGTGTGGGATTGATAGACTAACAGTGATGATCACTTGCTGTATCAGTATGGGATTGATGGACTAACAGTGATGATCAGTTGCTGTGTCAGTGTGGGATTGATAGAATAACAGTGATGATCACTTGCTGTATCAGTGTGGGATTGATAGACTAACAGTGATGATCCCTTGCTGTATCAGTGTGGGATTGATAGATTAACAGTGATGATCAGTGGCTGTATCAGTGTGGGATTGATAGCCTAAAATTGATGATTACTTGCTGTATCCTTTTTGGACTGATAGACTTACAATGATGATCACTTGCTGTATCAGTGTGGGATTGATAGACTAACAGTGATGATCACTTGCTGTTTCAGTGTGGGATTGATAGATTAACAGTGATGATCAGTGGCTGTATCAGTGTCGGATTGATAGACTAACAGTGATGATCGCTTGCTCTGTGAGTGTGGGTTTGATAGAGTATCAGTGATGATCAATTGCTGTATCAGTGTGGGATTGATAGACTAACAGTGATGATCACTTCCTGTATCTGTATGGGATTGATAGACTAACAGTGATGATCACTTGCTGTATCGGTGTGGGATTGATAGACTAGCAGTGATGATCACTTGCTGTATCAGTGTGGGATTGATAGACTAACAGTGATGATCACTTGCTGTATCAGTGTGGGATTGACAGACTAACAGTGATGATCACTTGCTGTATCAGTGTGGGATTGATAGACTAACAGTGATGATCACTTCCTGTCTCAGTGTGGGATTGATAGACTAATCGTGATGATCACTTGCTCTATCCATGTGGGATTGATAGACTAACAGTGATGATCACTTGCTGTATCAGTGTGGGATTGATAGACTAGCAGTGATGATCACTTGCTGTATCAGTGTGGGATTGATAGACTAACAGTGATGATCACTTGCTGTCTCAGTGTGGGATTGATAGACTAACAGTGATGATCACTTGCTCTATCCATGTGGGATTGATAGACAAACAGTGATGATCACTTGCTGTCTCAGTGTGGGATTGATAGACTAGCAGTGATGATCACTTGCTGTATCAGTGTGGGATTGATAGACTAACAGTGATGATCACTTGCTGTATCAGTGTGGGATTGATAGGCTAACAGTGATGATCACTTGCTGTATCAATGTGGGATTGATAGACTAACAGTGATGATCATTTGCTGTGTCAGTGTGGGATTGATAGACTAACCGTGATGATCAGTGGCTGTATCAGTTTGGGATTGATAGATTAACAGTGATGATCACTTGCTGTATCAGTGTGGGATTGATAGACTAACCGTGATGATCACTTGCTGTTTCAATGTGGGATTGATAGACTAACAGTGATGGTCACTTGCTGTGTCAGTGTGGGATTGATAGACTAACAGTGATGATCACTTGCTGTCTCAGTGTGGGATTGATAGACTAACAGTGATGATCACTTGCTGTATCAGTGTGGGATTGATAGACTAACAGTGATGAACACTTGCTATATCCACGTGGGATTGACAGACTTAGAGTGAGGATCAATTGCTGTATCAGTGTGGGATTGATGGAGTAACAGTGATGATCACTTGCTGTGTCAGTGTGGGATTGATCGAATAACAGTGATGATCACTTGCTGTATCAGTGTGGGATTGATAGACTAACAGTGATGATGACTTGCTGTATCAGTGTCGGATTGATAGACTAACAGTGATGATCACTTGCTGTGTCAGTGTGGGACTGATAGACTAACAGTGATGATCACTTGCTGTATCAGTGTGGGATTGATAGACTAACAGTGATGATCACTTGCTGTATCAGTGTGGGATTGATAGACTAACAGTGATGATCACTTGCTGTATCAGTGTGGGATTGATTGACTAACAGTGATGATCACTTGCTGTGTCAGTGTGGGATTGATAGACTAACAGTGATGATCACTTGCTGTATCAGTGTGGGATTGATAGACTAACAGTGATGATCACTTGCTGTACCAGTGTTGGATTGATAGACTAACTGTGATGATCACTTCCTGTATCAGTGTGGGATTGATAGACGAACAGTGATGATCACTTGCTGTATCAGTGTGGTATTGATAGACTAACAGTGATGATCACTTGCTGTATCAGTGTGGGATTGATAGACTAACAGTGATGATCACTTGCTGTATCAGTGTGGGATTGATAGACTAACACTGATGATCACTTGCTGTATCAGTGTGGGATTGATAGACTAACAGTGATGATCACTCGCTGTATTAGTGTGGGATTGATAGCCTAACAGTGATGATCACTTGCTGTATCAGTGTGGGATTGATAGACTAACACTGATGATCACTTGCTGTATCACTGTGGGATTGATAGACTAACAGTGATGATCACTTGCTGTATCAGTGTGGGATTGATAGACTAACACTGATGATCACTTGCTGTATCTGTGTGGGATTGATAGACTAACACTGATGATCACTTGCTGTATCAGTGTGGGATTGATAGACTAACACTGATGATCACTTGCTGTATCAATGTGGGATTGATAGACTAACAGTGATGATCACTTGCTGTATCAGTGTGGGATTGATTGACTAACAGAGATGATCACTTGCTGTGTCAGTGTGGGATTGATAGACTAACAGTGATGATCACTTGCTGTATCAGTGTGGGATTGATAGACTAACAGTGATGATCACTTGCTGTATCAGTATGGCATTGATGGACTAACAGTGATGATCAGTTGCTGTGTCAGTGTGGGATTGATAGAATAACAGTGATAATCACTTGCTGTATCAGTGTGGGATTGATAGACTAACAGTGATGATCAGTTGCTGTGTCAGTGTGGGATTGATAGACTAACAGTGATGATCACTTGCTGTATCAGTGTGGGATTGATAGACTTACAGTGATGATCACTTGCTGTTTCAATGTGGGATTGATGGACAAACAGTGATGATCACTTGCTGTACCAGTGTTGGATTGATAGACTAACAGTGATGATCACTTCCTGTATCAGTGTTGGATTGATAGACGAACAGTGATGATCACTTGCTGTATCAGTGTGATATTGATAGACTAACAGTGATGATCACTTGCTGTATCAGTGTGGGATTGATAGACTAACAATGATGATCACTTGCTGTATCAGTGTGGGATTGATAGACTAACAGTGATGTTCACTTGCTGTATCAGTGTGGGATTGATGGACTAACAGTGATGATCACTTGCAGTATCAATGTGGGATTGATAGACTAACAGTGATGATCACTTGCTGTATCAGTGTGGGATTGATAGACTAACAGTGATGATCACTTGCTGTTTCAGTGTGGGATTGATAGACTAACAGTGATGTTCACTTGCTGTATCAGTGTGGGATTGATAGACTTACAGTGATGATCACTTGCAGTATCAATGTGGGATTGATAGACTAACAGTGATGATCACTTGCTGTATCCTTGTGGGATTGATAGACTAACAGTGATGATCACTTGCTATATTAGTGTGGGATTGATAGACTAACAGTGATGATCACTTGCTGTATCAGTGTGGGATTGATGGAGTAACAGTGATGATTACTTGCTGTGTCAGTGTGGGATTGATTGACTAACAGTGATGATCAATTGCTGTGTCAGTGTGGGATTGATAGACTAACCGTGATGATCAGTGGCTGTATCAGTTTGGGATTGATAGATTAACAGTGATGATCACTTGCTGTATCAGTGTGGGATTGATAGACTAACCGTGATGATCACTTGCTGTTTCAATGTGGGATTGATAGACTAACAGTGATGGTCACTTGCTGTGTCAGTGTGGGATTGATAGACTAACAGTGATGATCACTTGCTGTCTCAGTGTGGGATTGATAGACTAACAGTGATGATCACTTGCTGTATCAGTGTGGGATTGATAGACTAACAGTGATGAACACTTGCTATATCCACGTGGGATTGACAGACTAAGAGTGAGGATCAATTGCTGTATCAGTGTGGGATTGATGGAGTAACAGTGATGATCACTTGCTGTGTCAGTGTGGGATTGATCGAATAACAGTGATGATCACTTTCTGTATCAGTGTGGGATTGATAGACTAACAGTGATGATGACTTGCTGTATCAGTGTCGGATTGATAGACTAACAGTGATGATCACTTGCTGTGTCAGTGTGGGACTGATAGACTAACAGTGATGATCACTTGCTGTATCAGTGTGGGATTGATAGACTAACAGTGATGATCACTTGCTGTATCAGTGTGGGATTGATAGACTAACAGTGATGATCACTTGCTGTATCAGTGTGGGATTGATTGACTAACAGTGATGATCACTTGCTGTGTCAGTGTGGGATTGATAGACTAACAGTGATGATCACTTGCTGTATCAGTGTGGGATTGATAGACTAACAGTGATGATCACTTGCTGTACCAGTGTTGGATTGATAGACTAACAGTGATGATCACTTCCTGTATCAGTGTGGGATTGATAGACGAACAGTGATGATCACTTGCTGTATCAGCTGTATCAGTGTGGTATTGATAGACTAACAGTGATGATCACTTGCTGTATCAGTGTGGGATTGATAGACTAACAGTGATGATCACTTGCTGTATCAGTGTGGGATTGATAGACTAACACTGATGATCACTTGCTCTATCAGTGTGGGATTGATAGACTAACAGTGATGATCACTCGCTGTATTAGTGTGGGATTGATAGCCTAACAGTGATGATCACTTGCTGTATCAGTGTGGGATTGATAGACTAACACTGATGATCACTTGCTGTATCACTGTGGGATTGATAGACTAACAGTGATGATCACTTGCTGTATCAGTGTGGGATTGATAGACTAACACTGATGATCACTTGCTGTATCTGTGTGGGATTGATAGACTAACACTGATGATCACTTGCTGTATCAGTGTGGGATTGATAGACTAACACTGATGATCACTTGCTGTATCAATGTGGGATTGATAGACTAACAGTGATGATCACTTGCTGTATCAGTGTGGGATTGATAGAGTAACAGTAATGATCACTTGCTGTATCAGGGTAGGATTGATAGACTAACAGTCATGATCACTTGCTGTATCAGTGTGGGATTGATAGTCTAACAGTGATGATCACTTGCTGTATCAGTGTGGGATTGATAGACTAACAGTGATGATCACTTGCTGTATCAGTGTGGTATTGATAGACTAACAGTGATGATCGCTTGCTGTCTCAGTGTGGTATTGTCAGACTAACAGTGATGATCACTTGCAGTATCAGTGTGGGATTGTCAGACTAACAGTGATGATCACTTGCTGTGTCAGTGTGGGATTGATAGACTAACCGTGATGATCAGTGGCTGTATCAGTGTGGGATTGATAGACTAACAGTGATGATCACTTGCTGTCTCAGTGTGGGATTGATAGACTAACAGTGATGATCACTTGCTGTATCAGTGTGGGATTGATAGACTAACAGTGATGAACACTTGCTATATCCACGTGGGATTGACAGACTAAGAGTGAGGATCAATTGCTGTATCACTGTGGGATTGATGGAGTAACAGTGGTGATCACTTGCTGTGTCAGTGTGGGATTGATCGAATAACAGTGATGATCACTTGCTGTATCAGTGTGGGATTGATAGACTAACAGTGATGATCACTTGCTGTATCAGTGTCGGATTGATAGACTAACAGTGATGATCACTTGCTGTGTCAGTGTGGGACTGATAGACTAACAGTGATGATCACTTGCTGTATCAGTGTGGGATTGATTGACTAACAGTGATGATCACTTGCTGTGTCAGTGTGGGATTGATAGACTAACAGTGATGATCACTTGCTGTATCAGTGTGGGATTGATAGACTAACAGTGATGATCACTTGCTGTATCAGTATGGCATTGATGGACTAACAGTGATGATCAGTTGCTGTGTCAGTGTGGGATTGATAGAATAACAGTGATAATCACTTGCTGTATCAGTGTGGGATTGATAGACTAACAGTGATGATCAGTTGCTGTGTCAGTGTGGGATTGATAGAATAACAGTGATGATCACTTGCTGTATCAGTGTGGGATTGATAGACTAACAGTGATGATCACTTGCTGTATCAATGTGGGATTGATGGACAAACAGTGATGATCACTTGCTGTACCAGTGTTGGATTGATAGACTAACAGTGATGATCACTTCCTGTATCAGTGTGGGATTGATAGACGAACAGTGATGATCACTTGCTGTATCAGTGTGGTATTGATAGACTAACAGTGATGATCACTTGCTGTATCAGTGTGGGATTGATAGACTAACAGTGATGATCACTTGCTGTATCAGTGTGGGATTGATAGACTAACACTGATGATCACTTGCTGTATCAGTGTGGGATTGATAGACTAACAGTGATGATCACTCGCTGTATTAGTGTGGGATTGATAGCCTAACAGTGATGATCACTTGCTGTATCAGTGTGGGATTGATAGACTAACAGTGATGATCACTTGCTGTCTCAGTGTGGGATTGATAGACTAACAGTGATGATCACTTGCTGTATGCATGTGGGATTGATAGACTAACAGTGATGATCACTTGCTGTATCAGTGCGATATTCATAGACTAACAGTGATGATCACTTGCTGTATCAGTACGATATTCATAGACTAACAGTGATGATCACTTGCTGTATCACTGCGATATTCATAGACTAACAGTGATGATCAGTGGCTGTATCAGTGTTGGATTGATAGACTAACAGTGATGATCGCTTGCTCTATGAGTGTGGGTATGATAGAGTATCAGTGATGATCAATTGCTGTGTCAGTGTGGGATTGATAGACTAACCGTGATGATCATTGGCTGTATCAGTATGGGATTGATAGATTAACAGTGATGATCACTTGCTGTATCAGTGTGGGATTGATAGCCGTAAATTGATGATCACTTGCTGTATGCGTGTGGGATTGATAGACTTACAATGATGATCACTTGCTGTATCAGTGTGGGATTGATAGCCTAACAGTGATGATCACTTGCTGCATCAGTGTGGAATTGATACAGTAAGTGATCATCACTGTGAGGCTATCAATCCCACACTGATCCAGCAAGTGATCATCACTGTTATTCAATCAGTGTGGGATTGATAGCCAAAAATTGATGATCACTTGCTGTATCAGGGTGGGATTGACAGCCTCACAGTGATGATCGCTTGCTGCATCAGTGTGGGATTGATATTGTAAGTGATCATCACTGTTAGTCTATCAGTGTGGGATTGATAGCCTTAAATTGATGATCACTTGCTGTCTCAGTGTGGGAATTGATAGACTTTCAGTGATGATCACTTGCTGTATCAGTGTGGGATTGATAGACTAACAGTGATGTTCACTTGCTGTATCAGTGTGGGATTGATAGACTAACAGTGATGATCACTTGCAGTATCAATGTGGGATTGATAGACTAACAGTGATGATCACTTGCTGTATCAGTGTGGGATTGATAGACTAACAGTGATGATCACTTGCTGTTTCAGTGTGGGATTGATAGACTAACAGTGATGTTCACTTGCTGTATCAGTGTGGGATTGATAGACTAACAGTGATGATCACTTGCAGTATCAATGTATGATTGATAGACTAACAGTGATGATCACTTGCTGTATCCATGTGGGATTGATAGACTAACAGTGATGATCACTTGCTATATTAGTGTGGGATTGATAGACTAACAGTGATGATCACTTGCTGTATCAGTGTGGGATTGATGGAGTAACAGTGATGATTACTTGCTGTGTCAGTGTGGGATTGATAGACTAACAGTGATGATCAATTGCTGTGTCAGTGTGGGATTGATAGACTAACCGTGATGATCAGTGGCTGTATCAGTTTGGGATTGATAGATTAACAGTGATGATCACTTGCTGTATCAGTGTGGGATTGATAGACTAACCGTGATGATCACTTGCTGTATCAATGTGGGATTGACAGACTAAGAGTGAGGATCAATTGCTGTATCAGTGTGGGATTGATGGAGTAACAGTGATGATCACTTGCTGTGTCAGTGTGGGATTGATCGAATAACAGTGATGATCACTTGCTGTATCAGTGTGGGATTGATAGACTAACAGTGATGATGACTTGCTGTATCAGTGTCGGATTGATAGACTAACAGTGATGATCACTTGCTGTGTCAGTGTGGGACTGATAGACTAACAGTGAATATCACTTGCTGTATCAGTGTGGGATTGATTGACTAACAGTGATGATCACTTGCTGTATCAGTGTGGGATTGATAGACTAACAGTGATGATCACTTGCTGTATCAGTGTGGGATTGATAGACTAACAGTGATGATCAGTTGCTGTGTCAGTGTGGGATTGATAGAATAACAGTGATGATCACTTGCAGTATCAATGTGGGATTGATAGACTAACAGTGATGATCACTTGCTGTATCAGTGTGGGATTGATGGAGTTACAGTGATGATCAGTTGCTGTGTCAGTGTGGGATTGATAGACTAACAGTGATGATCACTTGCTGTATCAGTGTGGGATTGATGGAGTTACAGTGATGATCAGTTGCTGTGTCAGTGTGGGATTGATAGACTAACAGTGATGATCACTTGCTGTATCAGTGTGGGATTGATAGACTAACAGTGATGATCACTTGCTGTATCAGTGTGGGATTGATAGACTAACAGTGATGATCTCTTGCTTTATCAGTGTGGGATTGATAGCCAACAATTGATGATCACTTGCTGTCTGCGTGTGGGATTGATAGACTAACAGTGATGATCACTTGCTGTATCAATGTGGGATTGATAGACTAACAGTGATGATCAGTGGCTGTATCAGTGTGGGATTGATAGACTAACAGTGATGATCGCTTGCTCTATGAGTGTGGGTTTGATAGAGTATCAGTGATGATCAATTGCTGTGTCAGTGTGGGATTGATAGACTAACTTGATGATCATTGGCTGTATCAGTATGGGATTGATAGATTAACAGTGATGATCACTTGCTGTATCAGTGTGGGATTGATAGCCGTAAATTGATGATCACTTGCTGTATGCGTGTGGGATTGATAGACTTACAATGATGATCACTTGCTGTATCAGTGTGGGATTGATAGCCCAACAGTGATGATCACTTGCTGCATCAGTGTGGAATTGATACAGTAAGTGATCATCACTGTGAGGCTATCAATCCCACACTGATCCAGCAAGTGATCATCACTGTTATTCAATCAGTGTGGGATTGATAGCCAAAAATTGATGATCACTTGCTGTATCAGGGTGGGATTGACAGCCTCACAGTGATGATCGCTTGCTGCATCAGTGTGGGATTGATATTGTAAGTGATCATCACTGTTAGTCTATCAGTGTGGGATTGATAGCCTTAAATTGATGATCACTTGCTGTCTCAGTGTGGGAATTGATAGACTTTCAGTGATGATCACTTGCTGTATCAGTGTGGGATTGATAGACTAACAGTGATGTTCACTTGCTGTATCAGTGTGGGATTGATAGACTAACAGTGATGATCACTTGCAGTATCAATGTGGGATTGATAGACTAACAGTGATGATTACTTGCTGTATCAGTGTGGGATTGATAGACTAACAGTGATGATCACTTGCTGTTTCAGTGTGGGATTGATAGACTAACAGTGATGTTCACTTGCTGTATCAGTGTGGGATTGATAGACTAACAGTGATGATCACTTGCTGTATCCATGTGGGATTGATAGACTAACAGTGATGATCACTTGCTATATTAGTGTGGGATTGATAGACTAACAGTGATGATCACTTGCTGTATCAGTGTGGGATTGATGGAGTTACAGTGATGATTACTTGCTGTGTCAGTGTGGGATTGATAGACTAACAGTGATGATCAATTGCTGTGTCAGTGTGGGATTGATAGACTAACCGTGATGATCAGTGGCTGTATCAGTTTGGGATTGATAGATTAACAGTGATGATCACTTGCTGTATCAGTGTGGGATTGATAGACTAACCGTGATGATCACTTGCTGTATCAATGTGGGATTGATAGACTTACAGTGATGATCACTTGCTGTATTAGCGTGGGATTGATAGACTAACAGTGATGATCACTTGCTGTATCAGTGTGGGATTGATAGACTAACAGTGATGATCACTTGCTATATTAGTGTGGGACTGATAGACTAACAGTGATGATCACTTGCTGTATCAGTGTGGGATTGATGGACTAACAGTGATGATCACTTGCTGTATCAGTGTGGGATTGATAGACTAACAGTGATGATCACTTGCTGTATCAGTGTGGGATTGATAGCCAAAAATTGATGATCACTTGCTGAATGCGTGTGGGATTGATAGACTAACAGTGATGATCACTTGCTGTATCAATGTGGGATTGATAGACTAACAATGATGATCACTTGCTGTATCAGTGTGGGATTGATAGACTAATAGTGATGATCACTTGCTGTATCAGTGTGGGATTGATAGATTAACAGTGATGATCAGTGGCTGTATCAGTGTGGGATTGATAGACTAACAGTGATGATCACTTGCTGCATCAGTGTGGAATTGATACAGTAAGTGATCATCACTGTGAGGCTATCAATCCCACACTGATCCAGCAAGTGATCATCACTGTTATTCAATCAGTGTGGGATTGATAGCCAAAAATTGATGATCACTTGCTGTATCAGGGTGGGATTGACAGCCTCACAGTGATGATCGCTTGCTGCATCAGTGTGGGATTGATATTGTAAGTGATCATCACTGTTAGTCTATCAGTGTGGGATTGATAGCCTTAAATTGATGATCACTTGCTGTCTCAGTGTGGGAATTGATAGACTTTCAGTGATGATCACTTGCTGTATCAGTGTGGGATTGATAGACTAACAGTGATGTTCACTTGCTGTATCAGTGTGGGATTGATAGACTAACAGTGATGATCACTTGCAGTATCAATGTGGGATTGATAGACTAACAGTGATGATCACTTGCTGTATCAGTGTGGGATTGATAGACTAACAGTGATGATCACTTGCTGTTTCAGTGTGGGATTGATAGACTAACAGTGATGTTCACTTGCTGTATCAGTGTGGGATTGATAGACTAACAGTGATGATCACTTGCAGTATCAATGTGGGATTGATAGACTAACAGTGATGATCACTTGCTGTATCCATGTGGGATTGATAGACTAACAGTGATGATCACTTGCTATATTAGTGTGGGATTGATAGACTAACAGTGATGATCACTTGCTGTATCAGTGTGGGATTGATGGAGTAACAGTGATGATTACTTGCTGTGTCAGTGTGGGATTGATAGACTAACAGTGATGATCAATTGCTGTGTCAGTGTGGGATTGATAGACTAACCGTGATGATCAGTGGCTGTATCAGTTTGGGATTGGTAGATTAACAGTGATGATCACTTGCTGTATCAGTGTGGGATTGATAGACTAACCGTGATGATCACTTGCTGTATCAATGTGGGATTGATAGACTAACAGTGATGATCACTTGCTGTGTCAGTGTGGGATTGATAGACTAACAGTGATGATCACTTGCTGTCTCAGTGTGGGATTGATAGACTAACAGTGATGAACACTTGCTATATCCACGTGGGATTGACAGACTAAGAGTGAGGATCAATTGCTGTATCAGTGTGGGATTGATGGAGTAACAGTGATGATCACTTGCTGTGTCAGTGTGGGATTGATCGAATAACAGTGATGATCACTTGCTGTATCAGTGTGGGATTGATAGACTAACAGTGATGATGACTTGCTGTATCAGTGTCGGATTGATAGACTAACAGTGATGATCACTTGCTGTGTCAGTGTGGGACTGATAGACTAACAGTGAATATCACTTGCTGTATCAGTGTGGGATTGATTGACTAACAGTGATGATCACTTGCTGTGTCAGTGTGGGATTGATAGACTAACAGTGATGATCACTTGCTGTATCAGTGTGGGATTGATAGACTAACAGTGATGATCACTTGCTGTATCAGTATGGCATTGATGGACTAACAGTGATGATCACTTGCTGTGTCAGTGTGGGATTGATAGAATAACAGTGATAATCACTTGCTGTATCAGTGTGCGATTGATAGACTAACAGTGATGATCAGTTGCTGTGTCAGTGTGGGATTGATAGAATAACAGTGATGATCACTTGCAGTATCAATGTGGGATTGATAGATTAACAGTGATGATCACTTGCTGTATCAGTGTGGGATTGATGGAGTTACAGTGATGATCAGTTGCTGTGTCAGTGTGGGATTGATAGAATAATATTGATGATCACTTGGTTTATCAGTGTGGGATTGATAGACTAACAGTGATGATCTCTTCCTTTATCAGTGTGGGATTGATAGCCAACAATTGATGATCACTTGCTGTCTGCGTGTGGGATTGATAGACTAACAGTGATGATCACTTGCTGTATCAATGTGGGATTGATAGACTAACAGTGATGATCAGTGGCTGTATCAGTGTGGGATTGATAGACTAACAGTGATGATCGCTTGCTCTATGAGTGTGGGTTTGATAGAGTATCAGTGATGATCAATTGCTGTGTCAGTGTGGGATTGATAGACTAACTTGATGATCATTGGCTGTATCAGTATGGGATTGATAGCCTAACAGTGATGATCACTTGCTGTATCAGTGTGGGATTGATAGCCGTAAATTGATGATCACTTGCTGTATGCGTGTGGGATTGATAGACTTACAATGATGATCACTTGCTGTATCAGTGTGGGATTGATAGCCTAACAGTGATGATCACTTGCTGCATCAGTGTGGAATTGATACAGTAAGTGATCATCACTGTGAGGCTATCAATCCCACACTGATCCAGCAAGTGATCATCACTGTTATTCAATCAGTGTGGGATTGATAGCCTAAAATTGATGATCACTTGCTGTATCAGGGTGGGATTGACAGCCTCACTGTGATGATCGCTTGCTGCATCAGTGTGGGATTGATATTGTAAGTGATCATCACTGTTAGTCTATCAGTGTGGGATTGATAGCCTTAAATTGATGATCACTTGCTGTCTCAGTGTGGGAATTGATAGACTTTCAGTGATGATCACTTGCTGTATCAGTGTGGGATTGATAGACTAACAGTGATGTTCACTTGCTGTATCAGTGTGGGATTGATAGACTAACAGTGATGATCACTTGCAGTATCAATGTGGGATTGATAGACTAACAGTGATGATCACTTGCTGTATCAGTGTGGGATTGATGGAGTTACAGTGATGATCAGTTGCTGTGTCAGTGTGGGATTGATAGACTAACAGTGATGATCACTTGCTGTATCAGTGTGGGATTGATGGAGTTACAGTGATGATCAGTTGCTGTGTCAGTGTGGGATTGATAGACTAACAGTGATGATCACTTGCTGTATCAGTGTGGGATTGATAGACTAACAGTGATGATCACTTGCTGTATCAGTGTGGGATTGATAGACTAACAGTGATGATCTCTTGCTTTATCAGTGTGGGATTGATAGCCAACAATTGATGATCACTTGCTGTCTGCGTGTGGGATTGATAGACTAACAGTGATGATCACTTGCTGTATCAATGTGGGATTGATAGACTAACAGTGATGATCAGTGGCTGTATCAGTGTGGGATTGATAGACTAACAGTGATGATCGCTTGCTCTATGAGTGTGGGTTTGATAGAGTATCAGTGATGATCAATTGCTGTGTCAGTGTGGGATTGATAGACTAACTTGATGATCATTGGCTGTATCAGTATGGGATTGATAGATTAACAGTGATGATCACTTGCTGTATCAGTGTGGGATTGATAGCCGTAAATTGATGATCACTTGCTGTATGCGTGTGGGATTGATAGACTTACAATGATGATCACTTGCTGTATCAGTGTGGGATTGATAGCCGTAAATTGATGATCACTTGCTGTATGCGTGTGGGATTGATAGCCTAACAGTGATGATCACTTGCTGCATCAGTGTGGAATTGATACAGTAAGTGATCATCACTGTGAGGCTATCAATCCCACACTGATCCAGCAAGTGATCATCACTGTTATTCAATCAGTGTGGGATTGATAGCCAAAAATTGATGATCACTTGCTGTATCAGGGTGGGATTGACAGCCTCACAGTGATGATCGCTTGCTGCATCAGTGTGGGATTGATATTGTAAGTGATCATCACTGTTAGTCTATCAGTGTGGGATTGATAGCCTTAAATTGATGATCACTTGCTGTCTCAGTGTGGGAATTGATAGACTTTCAGTGATGATCACTTGCTGTATCAGTGTGGGATTGATAGACTAACAGTGATGTTCACTTGCTGTATCAGTGTGGGATTGATAGACTAACAGTGATGATCACTTGCAGTATCAATGTGGGATTGATAGACTAACAGTGATGATCACTTGCTGTATCAGTGTGGGATTGATAGACTAACAGTGATGATCACTTGCTGTTTCAGTGTGGGATTGATAGACTAACAGTGATGTTCACTTGCTGTATCAGTGTGGGATTGATAGACTAACAGTGATGATCACTTGCTGTATCCATGTGGGATTGATAGACTAACAGTGATGATCACTTGCTATATTAGTGTGGGATTGATAGACTAACAGTGATGATCACTTGCTGTATCAGTGTGGGATTGATGGAGTTACAGTGATGATTACTTGCTGTGTCAGTGTGGGATTGATAGACTAACAGTGATGATCAATTGCTGTGTCAGTGTGGGATTGATAGACTAACCGTGATGATCAGTGGCTGTATCAGTTTGGGATTGATAGATTAACAGTGATGATCACTTGCTGTATCAGTGTGGGATTGATAGACTAACCGTGATGATCACTTGCTGTATCAATGTGGGATTGATAGACTTACAGTGATGATCACTTGCTGTATTAGCGTGGGATTGATAGACTAACAGTGATGATCACTTGCTGTATCAGTGTGGGATTGATAGACTAACAGTGATGATCACTTGCTATATTAGTGTGGGACTGATAGACTAACAGTGATGATCACTTGCTGTATCAGTGTGGGATTGATGGACTAACAGTGATGATCACTTGCTGTATCAGTGTGGGATTGATAGACTAACAGTGATGATCACTTGCTGTATCAGTGTGGGATTGATAGCCAAAAATTGATGATCACTTGCTGAATGCGTGTGGGATTGATAGACTAACAGTGATGATCACTTGCTGTATCAATGTGGGATTGATAGACTAACAATGATGATCACTTGCTGTATCAGTGTGGGATTGATAGACTAATAGTGATGATCACTTGCTGTATCAGTGTGGGATTGATAGATTAACAGTGATGATCAGTGGCTGTATCAGTGTGGGATTGATAGACTAACAGTGATGATCACTTGCTGCATCAGTGTGGAATTGATACAGTAAGTGATCATCACTGTGAGGCTATCAATCCCACACTGATCCAGCAAGTGATCATCACTGTTATTCAATCAGTGTGGGATTGATAGCCAAAAATTGATGATCACTTGCTGTATCAGGGTGGGATTGACAGCCTCACAGTGATGATCGCTTGCTGCATCAGTGTGGGATTGATATTGTAAGTGATCATCACTGTTAGTCTATCAGTGTGGGATTGATAGCCTTAAATTGATGATCACTTGCTGTCTCAGTGTGGGAATTGATAGACTTTCAGTGATGATCACTTGCTGTATCAGTGTGGGATTGATAGACTAACAGTGATGTTCACTTGCTGTATCAGTGTGGGATTGATAGACTAACAGTGATGATCACTTGCAGTATCAATGTGGGATTGATAGACTAACAGTGATGATCACTTGCTGTATCAGTGTGGGATTGATAGACTAACAGTGATGATCACTTGCTGTTTCAGTGTGGGATTGATAGACTAACAGTGATGTTCACTTGCTGTATCAGTGTGGGATTGATAGACTAACAGTGATGATCACTTGCAGTATCAATGTGGGATTGATAGACTAACAGTGATGATCACTTGCTGTATCCATGTGGGATTGATAGACTAACAGTGATGATCACTTGCTATATTAGTGTGGGATTGATAGACTAACAGTGATGATCACTTGCTGTATCAGTGTGGGATTGATGGAGTAACAGTGATGATTACTTGCTGTGTCAGTGTGGGATTGATAGACTAACAGTGATGATCAATTGCTGTGTCAGTGTGGGATTGATAGACTAACCGTGATGATCAGTGGCTGTATCAGTTTGGGATTGGTAGATTAACAGTGATGATCACTTGCTGTATCAGTGTGGGATTGATAGACTAACCGTGATGATCACTTGCTGTATCAATGTGGGATTGATAGACTAACAGTGATGATCACTTGCTGTGTCAGTGTGGGATTGATAGACTAACAGTGATGATCACTTGCTGTCTCAGTGTGGGATTGATAGACTAACAGTGATGAACACTTGCTATATCCACGTGGGATTGACAGACTAAGAGTGAGGATCAATTGCTGTATCAGTGTGGGATTGATGGAGTAACAGTGATGATCACTTGCTGTGTCAGTGTGGGATTGATCGAATAACAGTGATGATCACTTGCTGTATCAGTGTGGGATTGATAGACTAACAGTGATGATGACTTGCTGTATCAGTGTCGGATTGATAGACTAACAGTGATGATCACTTGCTGTGTCAGTGTGGGACTGATAGACTAACAGTGAATATCACTTGCTGTATCAGTGTGGGATTGATTGACTAACAGTGATGATCACTTGCTGTGTCAGTGTGGGATTGATAGACTAACAGTGATGATCACTTGCTGTATCAGTGTGGGATTGATAGACTAACAGTGATGATCACTTGCTGTATCAGTATGGCATTGATGGACTAACAGTGATGATCACTTGCTGTGTCAGTGTGGGATTGATAGAATAACAGTGATAATCACTTGCTGTATCAGTGTGCGATTGA
This sequence comes from Isurus oxyrinchus, assembly GCA_026770705.1. Classification (NCBI taxonomy): domain Eukaryota; kingdom Metazoa; phylum Chordata; class Chondrichthyes; order Lamniformes; family Lamnidae; genus Isurus; species Isurus oxyrinchus. Next base: position 54,288 of record JANJGN010000891.1, on the reverse strand, counting down.
TAGACTAACAGTGATGATCAGTTGCTGTGTCAGTGTGGGATTGATAGAATAACAGTGATGATCACTTGCAGTATCAATGTGGGATTGATAGATTAACAGTGATGATCACTTGCTGTATCAGTGTGGGATTGATGGAGTTACAGTGATGATCAGTTGCTGTGTCAGTGTGGGATTGATAGAATAATATTGATGATCACTTGGTTTATCAGTGTGGGATTGATAGACTAACAGTGATGATCTCTTCCTTTATCAGTGTGGGATTGATAGCCAACAATTGATGATCACTTGCTGTCTGCGTGTGGGATTGATAGACTAACAGTGATGATCACTTGCTGTATCAATGTGGGATTGATAGACTAACAGTGATGATCAGTGGCTGTATCAGTGTGGGATTGATAGACTAACAGTGATGATCGCTTGCTCTATGAGTGTGGGTTTGATAGAGTATCAGTGATGATCAATTGCTGTGTCAGTGTGGGATTGATAGATTAACTTGATGATCATTGGCTGTATCAGTATGGGATTGATAGCCTAACAGTGATGATCACTTGCTGTATCAGTGTGGGATTGATAGCCGTAAATTGATGATCACTTGCTGTATGCGTGTGGGATTGATAGACTTACAATGATGATCACTTGCTGTATCAGTGTGGGATTGATAGCCTAACAGTGATGATCACTTGCTGCATCAGTGTGGAATTGATACAGTAAGTGATCATCACTGTGAGGCTATCAATCCCACACTGATCCAGCAAGTGATCATCACTGTTATTCAATCAGTGTGGGATTGATAGCCTAAAATTGATGATCACTTGCTGTATCAGGGTGGGATTGACAGCCTCACTGTGATGATCGCTTGCTGCATCAGTGTGGGATTGATATTGTAAGTGATCATCACTGTTAGTCTATCAGTGTGGGATTGATAGCCTTAAATTGATGATCACTTGCTGTCTCAGTGTGGGAATTGATAGACTTTCGGTGATGATCACTTGCTGTATCAGTGTGGGATTGATAGACTAACAGTGATGTTCACTTGCTGTATCAGTGTGGGATTGATAGACTAACAGTGATGATCACTTGCAGTATCAATGTGGGATTGATAGACTAACAGTGATGATCACTTGCTGTATCAGTGTGGGATTGATAGACTAACAGTGATGATCACTTGCTGTTTCAGTGTGGGATTGATAGACTAACAGTGATGTTCACTTGCTGTATCAGTGTGGGATTGATAGACTAACAGTGATGATCACTTGCTGTATCCATGTGGGATTGATAGACTAACAGTGATGATCACTTGCTATATTAGTGTGGGATTGATAGACTAACAGTGATGATCACTTGCTGTATCAGTGTGGGATTGCTGGAGTAACAGTGATGATTACTTGCTGTGTCAGTGTGGGATTGATAGACTAACAGTGATGATCAATTGCTGTGTCAGTGTGGGATTGATAGACTAACCGTGATGATCAGTGGCTGTATCAGTTTGGGATTGATAGATTAACAGTGATGATCACTTGCTGTATCAGTGTGGGATTGATAGACTAACCGTGATGATCACTTGTTGTATCAATGTGGGATTGATAGACTTACAGTGATGATCACTTGCTGTATTAGCGTGGGATTGATAGACTAACAGTGATGATCACTTGCTGTATCAGTGTGGGATTGATAGACTAACAGTGATGATCACTTGCTATATTAGTGTGGGACTGATAGACTAACAGTGATGATCACTTGCTGTATCAGTGTGGGATTGATGGACTAACAGTGATGATCACTTGCTGTATCAGTGTGGGATTGATAGACTAACAGTGATGATCACTTGCTGTATCAGTGTGGGATTGATAGCCAAAAATTGATGATCAGTTGCTGTATGCGTGTGGGATTGATAGACTAACAGTGATGATCACTTGCTGTATCAATGTGGGATTGATGGACTAACAATGATGATCACTTGCTGTATCAGTGTGGGATTGATAGACTAATAGTGATGATCACTTGCTGTATCAGTGTGGGATTGATAGATTAACAGTGATGATCAGTGGCTGTATCAGGGTGGGATTGACAGCCTCACAGTGATGATCGCTTGCTGCATCAGTGTGGGATTGATATTGTAAGTGATCATCACTGTTCGTCTATCAGTGTGGAATTGATAGCCTAAAATTGATGATCACTTGCTGTCTCAGTGTGGGAATTGATAGACTTTCAGTGATGATCACTTGCTGTATCAGTGTGGGATTGATCGACTAACAGTGATGTTCACTTGCTGTATCAGTGTGGGATTGATAGACTAACAGTGATGATCACTTGCAGTATCAATATGGGATTGATAGACTAACAGTGATGATCACTTGCTGTATCCATGTGGGATTGATAGACTAACAGTGATGATCACTTGCTATATTAGTGTGGGATTGATAGACTAACAGTGATGATCACTTGCTGTATCAGTGTGGGATTGATGGAGTAACAGTGATGATTACTTGCTGTGTCAGTGTGGGATTGATAGACTAACAGTGATGATCAATTGCTGTGTCAGTGTGGGATTGATAGACTAACCGTGATGATCAGTGGCTGTATCAGTTTGGGATTGATAGATTAACAGTGATGATCACTTGCTGTATCAGTGTGGGATTGATAGACTAACCGTGATGATCACTTGCTGTATCAATGTGGGATTGATAGACTAACAGTGATGATCACTTGCTGTGTCAGTGTGGGATTGATAGACTAACAGTGATGATCACTTGCTGTCTCAGTGTGGGATTGATAGACTAACAGTGATGATCACTTGCTGTATCAGTGTGGGATTGATAGACTAACAGTGATGAACACTTGCTATATCCACGTGGGATTGACAGACTAAGAGTGAGGATCAATTGCTGTATCAGTGTGGGATTGATGGAGTAACAGTGATGATCACTTGCTGTGTCAATGTGGGATTGATCGAATAACAGTGATGATCACTTGCTGTATCAGTGTGGGATTGATAGACTAACAGTGATGATGACTTGCTGTATCAGTGTCGGATTGATAGACTAACAGTGATGATCACTTGCTGTATCAGTGTGGGATTGATAGACTAACAGTGATGATCACTTGCTGTATCAGTGTCGGATTGATAGACTAACAGTGATGATCACTTGCTGTGTCAGTGTGGGACTGATAGACTAACAGTGATGATCACTTGCTGTATCAGTGTGGGATTGATTGACTAACAGTGATGATCACTTGCAGTATCAATGTGGGATTGATGGAGTTACAGTGATGATCAGTTGCTGTGTCAGTGTGGGATTGATAGAATAATAGTGATGATCACTTGGTTTATCAGTGTGGGATTGATAGACTAACAGTGATGATCTCTTGCTTTATCAGTGTGGGATTGATAGCCAACAATTGATGATCACTTGCTGTCTGCGTGTGGGATTGATAGACTAACAGTGATGATCACTTGCTGTATCAATGTGGGATTGATAGACTAACAGTGATGATCAGTGGCTGTATCAGTGTGGGATTGATAGACTTACAGTGATGATCGCTTGCTCTATGAGTGTGGGTTTGATAGAGTATCAGTGATGATCAATTGCTGTGTCAGTGTGGGATTGATAGACTAACCGTGATGATCATTGGCTGTATCAGTATGGGATTGATAGATTAACAGTGATGATCACTTGCTGTATCAGTGTGGGATTGATAGCCGTAAATTGATGATCACTTGCTGTATGCGTGTGGGATTGATAGACTTACAATGATGATCACTTGCTGTGTCAGTGTGGGATTGATAGACTAACAGTGATGATCAATTGCTGTGTCAGTGTGGGATTGATAGACTAACCGTGATGATCAGTGGCTGTATCAGTTTGGGATTGATAGATTAACAGTGATGATCACTTGCTGTATCAGTGTGGGATTGATAGACTAACCGTGATGATCACTTGCTGTATCAATGTGGGATTGATAGACTAACAGTGATGATCACTTGCTGTGTCAGTGTGGGATTGATAGACTAACAGTGATGATCACTTGCTGTCTCAGTGTGGGATTGATAGACTAACAGTGATGATCACTTGCTGTATCAGTGTGGGATTGATAGACTAACAGTGATGAACACTTGCTATATCCACGTGGGATTGACAGACTAAGAGTGAGGATCAATTGCTGTATCAGTGTGGGATTGATGGAGTAACAGTGATGATCACTTGCTGTGTCAGTGTGGGATTGATCGAATAACAGTGATGATCACTTGCTGTATCAGTGTGGGATTGATAGACTAACAGTGATGATGACTTGCTGTATCAGTGTCGGATTGATAGACTAACAGTGATGATCACTTGCTGTGGCAGTGTGGGACTGATAGACTAACAGTGATGATCACTTGCTGTATCAGTGTGGGATTGATTGACTAACAGTGATGATCACTTGCTGTGTCAGTGTGGGATTGATAGACTAACAGTGATGATCACTTGCTGTATCAGTGTGGGATTGATAGACTAACAGTGATGATCACTTGCTGTATCAGTATGGCATTGATGGACTAACAGTGATGATCAGTTGCTGTGTCAGTGTGGGATTGATAGAATAACAGTGATAATCACTTGCTGTATCAGTGTGGGATTGATAGACTAACAGTGATGATCAGTTTCTGTGTCAGTGTGGGATTGATAGAATAACAGTGATGATCACTTGCTGTATCAGTGTGGGATTGATAGACTAACAGTGATGATCACTTGCTGTATCAATGTGGGATTGATGGACAAACAGTGATGATCACTTGCTGTACCAGTGTTGGATTGATAGACTAACAGTGATGATCACTTCCTGTATCAGTGTGGGATTGATAGACGAACAGTGATGATCACTTGCTGTATCAGTGTGGGATTGATAGACTAACAGTGATGATCACTTGCTGTATCAGTGTGGGATTGATAGACTAACAGTGATGATCATTGCTGTATCATTGTGGGATTGATAGACTTACAGTGATGATCACTTGTTGTATCAATGTGGGATTGATTCACTAACAGTGATGATCACTTCCTGTATCAGTGTGGGATTGATGGAGTAACAGTGATGAACACTTGCTGTATCAGTGTGGGATTGATGGAGTAACAGTGATGATCACTTGCTGTATCAGTGTGGGATTGATAGACTAACACTGATGATCTCTTGCTGTATCAGTGTGGGATTGATAGACTAACAGTGATGATCACTCGCTGTATTAGTGTGGGATTGATAGCCTAACAGTGATGATCACTTGCTGTATCAGTGTGGGATTGATAGACTAACACTGATGATCACTTGCTGTATCAGTGTGGGATTGATAGACTAACAGTGATGATCACTTGCTGTATCAGTGTGGGATTGATAGACTAACACTGATGATCACTTGCTGTATCAGTGTGGGATTGATAGGCTAACACTGATGATCACTTGCTGTATCAGTGTGGGATTGATAGACTAACACTGATGATCACTTGCTGTATCAATGTGGGATTGATAGACTAACAGTGATGATCACTTGCTGTATCAGTGTGGGATTGATAGACTAACAGTCATGATCACTTGCTGTATCAGTGTGGGATTGATAGTCTAACAGTGATGATCACTTGCTGTGTCAGTGTGGGATTGATGGACTAACAGTGATGATCACTTGCTGTATCAGTGTGGGATTGATAGACTAACAGTGATGATCACTTGCTGTATCCGTGTGGGATTGATAGCCAAAAATTGATGATCACTTGCTGTATGCGTGTGGGATTGATAGACTAACTGTGATGATCACTTGCTGTATCAATGTGGGATTGATAGACTAACAATGATGATCACTTGCTGTATCAGTGTGGGATTGATAGACTAATAGTGATGATCACTTGCTGTATCAGTGTGGGATTGATAGATTAACAGTGATGATCAGTGGCCGTATCAGTGTGGGATTGATAGACTAACAGTGATGATCGCTTGCTCTATGAGTGTGGGTTTGATAGAGTATCAGTGATGATCAATTGCTGTGTCAGTGTGGGATTGATAGACTAACCGTGATGATCAGTGGCTGTATCAGTATGGGATTGATAGATTAACGGTGATGATCACTTGCTGTATCAGTGTGGGATTGATTGCCGTAAATTGATGATCACTTGCTGTATGCGTGTGGGATTGATAGACTTACAATGATGATCACTTGCTGTATCAGTGTGGGATTGATAGAGTAACAATGATGATCACTTGCTGTATCAGTGTGGGATTGATAGCCTAACAGTGATGATCACTTGCTGCATCAGTGTGGGATTGATACAGTAAGTGATCATCACTGTGAGGCTATCAATCCCACACTGATCCAGCATGTGATCATCACTGTTATTCAATCAGTGTGGGATTGATAGCCTAAAATTGATGATCACTTGCTGTATCAGGGTGGGATTGACAGCCTCACAGTGATGATCGCTTGCTGCATCAGTGTGGGATTGATATTGTAAGTGATCATCACTGTTAGTCTATCAGTGTGGAATTGATAGCCTAAAATTGATGATCACTTGCTGTCTCAGTGTGGGAATTGATAGACTTTCAGTGATGATCACTTGCTGTATCAGTGTGGGATTGATCGACTAACAGTGATGTTCACTTGCTGTATCAGTGTGGGATTGATAGACTAACAGTGATGATCACTTGCAGTATCAATATGGGATTGATAGACTAACAGTGATGATCACTTGCTGTATCCATGTGGGATTGATAGACTAACAGTGATGATCACTTGCTATATTAGTGTGGGATTGATAGACTAACAGTGATGATCACTTGCTGTATCAGTGTGGGATTGATGGAGTAACAGTGATGATTACTTGCTGTGTCAGTGTGGGATTGATAGACTAACAGTGATGATCAATTGCTGTGTCAGTGTGGGATTGATAGACTAACCGTGATGATCAGTGGCTGTATCAGTTTGGGATTGATAGATTAACAGTGATGATCACTTGCTGTATCAGTGTGGGATTGATAGACTAACCGTGATGATCACTTGCTGTATCAATGTGGGATTGATAGACTAACAGTGATGATCACTTGCTGTGTCAGTGTGGGATTGATAGACTAACAGTGATGATCACTTGCTGTCTCAGTGTGGGATTGATAGACTAACAGTGATGATCACTTGCTGTATCAGTGTGGGATTGATAGACTAACAGTGATGAACACTTGCTATATCCACGTGGGATTGACAGACTAAGAGTGAGGATCAATTGCTGTATCAGTGTGGGATTGATGGAGTAACAGTGATGATCACTTGCTGTGTCAGTGTGGGATTGATCGAATAACAGTGATGATCACTTGCTGTATCAGTGTGGGATTGATAGACTAACAGTGATGATGACTTGCTGTATCAGTGTCGGATTGATAGACTAACAGTGATGATCACTTGCTGTATCAGTGTGGGATTGATAGACTAACAGTGATGATCACTTGCTGTATCAGTGTCGGATTGATAGACTAACAGTGATGATCACTTGCTGTGTCAGTGTGGGACTGATAGACTAACAGTGATGATCACTTGCTGTATCAGTGTGGGATTGATTGACTAACAGTGATGATCACTTGCAGTATCAATGTGGGATTGATGGAGTTACAGTGATGATCAGTTGCTGTGTCAGTGTGGGATTGATAGAATAATAGTGATGATCACTTGGTTTATCAGTGTGGGATTGATAGACTAACAGTGATGATCTCTTGCTTTATCAGTGTGGGATTGATAGCCAACAATTGATGATCACTTGCTGTCTGCGTGTGGGATTGATAGACTAACAGTGATGATCACTTGCTGTATCAATGTGGGATTGATAGACTAACAGTGATGATCAGTGGCTGTATCAGTGTGGGATTGATAGACTAACAGTGATGATCGCTTGCTCTATGAGTGTGGGTTTGATAGAGTATCAGTGATGATCAATTGCTGTGTCAGTGTGGGATTGATAGACTAACCGTGATGATCATTGGCTGTATCAGTATGGGATTGATAGATTAACAGTGATGATCACTTGCTGTATCAGTGTGGGATTGATAGCCGTAAATTGATGATCACTTGCTGTATGCGTGTGGGATTGATAGACTTACAATGATGATCACTTGCTGTGTCAGTGTGGGATTGATAGACTAACCGTGATGATCAGTGGCTGTATCAGTTTGGGATTGATAGATTAACAGTGATGATCACTTGCTGTATCAGTGTGGGATTGATAGACTAACCGTGATGATCACTTGCTGTATCAATGTGGGATTGATAGACTAACAGTGATGATCACTTGCTGTGTCAGTGTGGGATTGATAGACTAACAGTGATGATCACTTGCTGTCTCAGTGTGGGATTGATAGACTAACAGTGATGATCACTTGCTGTATCAGTGTGGGATTGATAGACTAACAGTGATGAACACTTGCTATATCCACGTGGGATTGACAGACTAAGAGTGAGGATCAATTGCTGTATCAGTGTGGGATTGATGGAGTAACAGTGATGATCACTTGCTGTGTCAGTGTGGGATTGATCGAATAACAGTGATGATCACTTGCTGTATCAGTGTGGGATTGATAGACTAACAGTGATGATGACTTGCTGTATCAGTGTCGGATTGATAGACTAACAGTGATGATCACTTGCTGTGGCAGTGTGGGACTGATAGACTAACAGTGATGATCACTTGCTGTATCAGTGTGGGATTGATTGACTAACAGTGATGATCACTTGCTGTGTCAGTGTGGGATTGATAGACTAACAGTGATGATCACTTGCTGTATCAGTGTGGGATTGATAGACTAACAGTGATGATCACTTGCTGTATCAGTATGGCATTGATGGACTAACAGTGATGATCAGTTGCTGTGTCAGTGTGGGATTGATAGAATAACAGTGATAATCACTTGCTGTATCAGTGTGGGATTGATAGACTAACAGTGATGATCAGTTTCTGTGTCAGTGTGGGATTGATAGAATAACAGTGATGATCACTTGCTGTATCAGTGTGGGATTGATAGACTAACAGTGATGATCACTTGCTGTATCAATGTGGGATTGATGGACAAACAGTGATGATCACTTGCTGTACCAGTGTTGGATTGATAGACTAACAGTGATGATCACTTCCTGTATCAGTGTGGGATTGATAGACGAACAGTGATGATCACTTGCTGTATCAGTGTGGGATTGATAGACTAACAGTGATGATCACTTGCTGTATCAGTGTGGGATTGATAGACTAACAGTGATGATCATTGCTGTATCAATGTGGGATTGATAGACTTACAGTGATGATCACTTGTTGTATCAATGTGGGATTGATTCACTAACAGTGATGATCACTTCCTGTATCAGTGTGGGATTGATGGAGTAACAGTGATGAACACTTGCTGTATCAGTGTGGGATTGATGGAGTAACAGTGATGATCACTTGCTGTATCAGTGTGGGATTGATAGACTAACACTGATGATCTCTTGCTGTATCAGTGTGGGATTGATAGACTAACAGTGATGATCACTCGCTGTATTAGTGTGGGATTGATAGCCTAACAGTGATGATCACTTGCTGTATCAGTGTGGGATTGATAGACTAACACTGATGATCACTTGCTGTATCAGTGTGGGATTGATAGACTAACAGTGATGATCACTTGCTGTATCAGTGTGGGATTGATAGACTAACACTGATGATCACTTGCTGTATCAGTGTGGGATTGATAGGCTAACACTGATGATCACTTGCTGTATCAGTGTGGGATTGATAGACTAACACTGATGATCACTTGCTGTATCAATGTGGGATTGATAGACTAACAGTGATGATCACTTGCTGTATCAGTGTGGGATTGATAGACTAACAGTCATGATCACTTGCTGTATCAGTGTGGGATTGATAGTCTAACAGTGATGATCACTTGCTGTATCAGTGTGGGATTGTCAGACTAACAGTGATGATCACTTGCTGTGTCAGTGTGGGATTGATAGACTAACCGTGATGATCAGTGGCTGTATCAGTTTGGGATTGATAGATTAACAGTGATGATCACTTGCTGTATCAGTGTGGGATTGATAGACTAACCGTGATGATCACTTGCTGTATCAATGTGGGATTGAGAGACTAACAGTGATGATCACTTGCTGTGTCAGTGTGGGATTGATAGACTAACAGTGATGATCACTTGCTGTCTCAGTGTGGGATTGATAGACTAACAGTGATGATCACTTGCTGTATCAGTGTGGGATTGATAGACTAATCGTGATGATGACTTGCTGTATCAGTGTCGGATTGATAGACTAACAGTGATGATCACTTGCTGTGTCAGTGTGGGACTGATAGACTAACAGTGATGATCACTTGCTGTATCAGTGTGGGATTGATTGACTAACAGTGATGATCACTTGCTGTGTCAGTGTGGGATTGATAGACTAACAGTGATGATCACTTGCTGTATCAGTGTGGGATTGATAGACTAACAGTGATGATCACTTGCTGTATCAGTATGGCATTGATGGACTAACAGTGATGATCAGTTGCTGTGTCAGTGTGGGATTGATAGAATAACAGTGATAATCACTTGCTGTATCAGTGTGGGATTGATAGACTAACAGTGATGATCAGTTGCTCTGTCAGTGTGGGATTGATAGAATAACAGTGATGATCACTTGCTGTATCAGTGTGGGATTGATAGACTAACAGTGATGATCACTTCCTGTATCAATGTGGGATTGATAGACTAACAGTGATGATCACTTGCTATATTAGTGTGGGATTGATAGACTAACAGTGATGATCACTTGCTGTATCAGTGTGGGATTGATGGAGTAACAGTGATGATTACTTGCTGTGTCAGTGTGGGATTGATAGACTAACAGTGATGATCAATTGCTGTGTCAGTGTGGGATTGATAGACTAACCGTGATGATCAGTGGCTGTATCAGTTTGGGATTGATAGATTAACAGTGATGATCACTTGCTGTATCAGTGTGGGATTGATAGACTAACCGTGATGATCACTTGCTGTATCAATGTGGGATTGATAGACTAACAGTGATGATCACTTGCTGTGTCAGTGTGGGATTGATAGACTAACAGTGATGATCACTTGCTGTATCAGTGTGGGATTGATAGACTAACAGTGATGAACACTTGCTATATCCACGTGGGATTGACAGACTAAGAGTGAGGATCAATTGCTGTATCAGTGTGGGATTGATGGAGTAACAGTGATGATCACTTGCTGTGTCAGTGTGGGATTGATCGAATAACAGTGATGATCACTTGCTGTATCAGTGTGGGATTGATAGACTAACAGTGATGATGACTTGCTGTATCAGTGTCGGATTGATAGACTAACAGTGATGATCACTTGCTGTGGCAGTGTGGGACTGATAGACTAACAGTGATGATCACTTGCTGTATCAGTGTGGGATTGATTGACTAACAGTGATGATCACTTGCAGTATCAATGTGGGATTGATGGAGTTACAGTGATGATCAGTTGCTGTGTCAGTGTGGGATTGATAGAATAATAGTGATGATCACTTGGTTTATCAGTGTGGGATTGATAGACTAACAGTGATGATCACTTGCTGTGTCAGTGTGAGACTGATAGACTAACAGTGATGATCACTTGCTGTATCAGTGTGGGATTGATTGACTAACAGTGATGATCACTTGCTGTATCAGTGTTGGATTGAATGACTAACAGTGATGATCAGTTGCTGTGTCAGTGTGGGATTGATAGAATAACAGTGATAATCACTTGCTGTATCAGTGTGGGATTGATAGACTAACAGTGATGATCAGTTTCTGTGTCAGTGTGGGATTGATAGAATAACAGTGATGATCACTTGCTGTATCAGTGTGGGATTGATAGACTAACAGTGATGATCACTTGCTGTATCAATGTGGGATTGATGGACAAACAGTGATGATCACTTGCTGTACCAGTGTTGGATTGATAGACTAACAGTGATGATCACTTCCTGTATCAGTGTGGGATTGATAGACGAACAGTGATGATCACTTGCTGTATCAGTGTGGGATTGATAGACTAACAGTGATGATCACTTGCTGTATCAGTGTGGGATTGATAGACTAACAGTGATGATCATTGCTGTATCAATGTGGGATTGATAGACTTACAGTGATGATCACTTGTTGTATCAATGTGGGATTGATTCACTAACAGTGATGATCACTTCCTGTATCAGTGTGGGATTGATGGAGTAACAGTGATGAACACTTGCTGTATCAGTGTGGGATTGATGGAGTAACAGTGATGATCACTTGCTGTATCAGTGTGGGATTGATAGACTAACACTGATGATCTCTTGCTGTATCAGTGTGGGATTGATAGACTAACAGTGATGATCACTCGCTGTATTAGTGTGGGATTGATAGCCTAACAGTGATGATCACTTGCTGTATCAGTGTGGGATTGATAGACTAACACTGATGATCACTTGCTGTATCAGTGTGGGATTGATAGACTAACAGTGATGATCACTTGCTGTATCAGTGTGGGATTGATAGACTAACACTGATGATCACTTGCTGTATCAGTGTGGGATTGATAGGCTAACACTGATGATCACTTGCTGTATCAGTGTGGGATTGATAGACTAACACTGATGATCACTTGCTGTATCAATGTGGGATTGATAGACTAACAGTGATGATCACTTGCTGTATCAGTGTGGGATTGATAGACTAACAGTCATGATCACTTGCTGTATCAGTGTGGGATTGATAGTCTAACAGTGATGATCACTTGCTGTATCAGTGTGGGATTGTCAGACTAACAGTGATGATCACTTGCTGTGTCAGTGTGGGATTGATAGACTAACCGTGATGATCAGTGGCTGTATCAGTTTGGGATTGATAGATTAACAGTGATGATCACTTGCTGTATCAGTGTGGGATTGATAGACTAACCGTGATGATCACTTGCTGTATCAATGTGGGATTGAGAGACTAACAGTGATGATCACTTGCTGTGTCAGTGTGGGATTGATAGACTAACAGTGATGATCACTTGCTGTCTCAGTGTGGGATTGATAGACTAACAGTGATGATCACTTGCTGTATCAGTGTGGGATTGATAGACTAATCGTGATGATGACTTGCTGTATCAGTGTCGGATTGATAGACTAACAGTGATGATCACTTGCTGTGTCAGTGTGGGACTGATAGACTAACAGTGATGATCACTTGCTGTATCAGTGTGGGATTGATTGACTAACAGTGATGATCACTTGCTGTGTCAGTGTGGGATTGATAGACTAACAGTGATGATCACTTGCTGTATCAGTGTGGGATTGATAGACTAACAGTGATGATCACTTGCTGTATCAGTATGGCATTGATGGACTAACAGTGATGATCAGTTGCTGTGTCAGTGTGGGATTGATAGAATAACAGTGATAATCACTTGCTGTATCAGTGTGGGATTGATAGACTAACAGTGATGATCAGTTGCTCTGTCAGTGTGGGATTGATAGAATAACAGTGATGATCACTTGCTGTATCAGTGTGGGATTGATAGACTAACAGTGATGATCACTTCCTGTATCAATGTGGGATTGATAGACTAACAGTGATGATCACTTGCTATATTAGTGTGGGATTGATAGACTAACAGTGATGATCACTTGCTGTATCAGTGTGGGATTGATGGAGTAACAGTGATGATTACTTGCTGTGTCAGTGTGGGATTGATAGACTAACAGTGATGATCAATTGCTGTGTCAGTGTGGGATTGATAGACTAACCGTGATGATCAGTGGCTGTATCAGTTTGGGATTGATAGATTAACAGTGATGATCACTTGCTGTATCAGTGTGGGATTGATAGACTAACCGTGATGATCACTTGCTGTATCAATGTGGGATTGATAGACTAACAGTGATGATCACTTGCTGTGTCAGTGTGGGATTGATAGACTAACAGTGATGATCACTTGCTGTATCAGTGTGGGATTGATAGACTAACAGTGATGAACACTTGCTATATCCACGTGGGATTGACAGACTAAGAGTGAGGATCAATTGCTGTATCAGTGTGGGATTGATGGAGTAACAGTGATGATCACTTGCTGTGTCAGTGTGGGATTGATCGAATAACAGTGATGATCACTTGCTGTATCAGTGTGGGATTGATAGACTAACAGTGATGATGACTTGCTGTATCAGTGTCGGATTGATAGACTAACAGTGATGATCACTTGCTGTGGCAGTGTGGGACTGATAGACTAACAGTGATGATCACTTGCTGTATCAGTGTGGGATTGATTGACTAACAGTGATGATCACTTGCAGTATCAATGTGGGATTGATGGAGTTACAGTGATGATCAGTTGCTGTGTCAGTGTGGGATTGATAGAATAATAGTGATGATCACTTGGTTTATCAGTGTGGGATTGATAGACTAACAGTGATGATCACTTGCTGTGTCAGTGTGAGACTGATAGACTAACAGTGATGATCACTTGCTGTATCAGTGTAGGATTGATTGACTAACAGTGATGATCACTTGCTGTGTCAGTGTGGGATTGATGGACTAACAGTGATGATCACTTGCTGTATCAGTGTGGGATTGATAGACTAACAGTGATGATCACTTGCTGTATCCGTGTGGGATTGATAGCCAAAAATTGATGATCACTTGCTGTATGCGTGTGGGATTGATAGACTAACTGTGATGATCACTTGCTGTATCAATGTGGGATTGATAGACTAACAATGATGATCACTTGCTGTATCAGTGTGGGATTGATAGACTAATAGTGATGATCACTTGCTGTATCAGTGTGGGATTGATAGATTAACAGTGATGATCAGTGGCTGTATCAGTGTGGGATTGATAGACTAACAGTGATGATCGCTTGCTCTATGAGTGTGGGTTTGATAGAGTATCAGTGATGATCAATTGCTGTGTCAGTGTGGGATTGATAGACTAACCGTGATGATCAGTGGCTGTATCAGTATGGGATTGATAGATTAACGGTGATGATCACTTGCTGTATCAGTGTGGGATTGATTGCCGTAAATTGATGATCACTTGCTGTATGCGTGTGGGATTGATAGACTTACAATGATGATCACTTGCTGTATCAGTGTGGGATTGATAGAGTAACAATGATGATCACTTGCTGTATCAGTGTGGGATTGATAGCCTAACAGTGATGATCACTTGCTGCATCAGTGTGGGATTGATACAGTAAGTGATCATCACTGTGAGGCTATCAATCCCACACTGATCCAGCATGTGATCATCACTGTTATTCAATCAGTGTGGGATTGATAGCCTAAAATTGATGATCACTTGCTGTATCAGGGTGGGATTGACAGCCTCACAGTGATGATCGCTTGCTGCATCAGTGTGGGATTGATATTGTAAGTGATCATCACTGTTAGTCTATCAGTGTGGAATTGATAGCCTAAAATTGATGATCACTTGCTGTCTCAGTGTGGGAATTGATAGACTTTCAGTGATGATCACTTGCTGTATCAGTGTGGGATTGATCGACTAACAGTGATGTTCACTTGCTGTATCAGTGTGGGATTGATAGACTAACAGTGATGATCACTTGCAGTATCAATATGGGATTGATAGACTAACAGTGATGATCACTTGCTGTATCCATGTGGGATTGATAGACTAACAGTGATGATCACTTGCTATATTAGTGTGGGATTGATAGACTAACAGTGATGATCACTTGCTGTATCAGTGTGGGATTGATGGAGTAACAGTGATGATTACTTGCTGTGTCAGTGTGGGATTGATAGACTAACAGTGATGATCAATTGCTGTGTCAGTGTGGGATTGATAGACTAACCGTGATGATCAGTGGCTGTATCAGTTTGGGATTGATAGATTAACAGTGATGATCACTTGCTGTATCAGTGTGGGATTGATAGACTAACCGTGATGATCACTTGCTGTATCAATGTGGGATTGATAGACTAACAGTGATGATCACTTGCTGTGTCAGTGTGGGATTGATAGACTAACAGTGATGATCACTTGCTGTCTCAGTGTGGGATTGATAGACTAACAGTGATGATCACTTGCTGTATCAGTGTGGGATTGATAGACTAACAGTGATGAACACTTGCTATATCCACGTGGGATTGACAGACTAAGAGTGAGGATCAATTGCTGTATCAGTGTGGGATTGATGGAGTAACAGTGATGATCACTTGCTGTGTCAGTGTGGGATTGATCGAATAACAGTGATGATCACTTGCTGTATCAGTGTGGGATTGATAGACTAACAGTGATGATGACTTGCTGTATCAGTGTCGGATTGATAGACTAACAGTGATGATCACTTGCTGTATCAGTGTGGGATTGATAGACTAACAGTGATGATCACTTGCTGTATCAGTGTCGGATTGATAGACTAACAGTGATGATCACTTGCTGTGTCAGTGTGGGACTGATAGACTAACAGTGATGATCACTTGCTGTATCAGTGTGGGATTGATTGACTAACAGTGATGATCACTTGCAGTATCAATGTGGGATTGATGGAGTTACAGTGATGATCAGTTGCTGTGTCAGTGTGGGATTGATAGAATAATAGTGATGATCACTTGGTTTATCAGTGTGGGATTGATAGACTAACAGTGATGATCTCTTGCTTTATCAGTGTGGGATTGATAGCCAACAATTGATGATCACTTGCTGTCTGCGTGTGGGATTGATAGACTAACAGTGATGATCACTTGCTGTATCAATGTGGGATTGATAGACTAACAGTGATGATCAGTGGCTGTATCAGTGTGGGATTGATAGACTAACAGTGATGATCGCTTGCTCTATGAGTGTGGGTTTGATAGAGTATCAGTGATGATCAATTGCTGTGTCAGTGTGGGATTGATAGACTAACCGTGATGATCATTGGCTGTATCAGTATGGGATTGATAGATTAACAGTGATGATCACTTGCTGTATCAGTGTGGGATTGATAGCCGTAAATTGATGATCACTTGCTGTATGCGTGTGGGATTGATAGACTTACAATGATGATCACTTGCTGTGTCAGTGTGGGATTGATAGACTAACAGTGATGATCAATTGCTGTGTCAGTGTGGGATTGATAGACTAACCGTGATGATCAGTGGCTGTATCAGTTTGGGATTGATAGATTAACAGTGATGATCACTTGCTGTATCAGTGTGGGATTGATAGACTAACCGTGATGATCACTTGCTGTATCAATGTGGGATTGATAGACTAACAGTGATGATCACTTGCTGTGTCAGTGTGGGATTGATAGACTAACAGTGATGATCACTTGCTGTCTCAGTGTGGGATTGATAGACTAACAGTGATGATCACTTGCTGTATCAGTGTGGGATTGATAGACTAACAGTGATGAACACTTGCTATATCCACGTGGGATTGACAGACTAAGAGTGAGGATCAATTGCTGTATCAGTGTGGGATTGATGGAGTAACAGTGATGATCACTTGCTGTGTCAGTGTGGGATTGATCGAATAACAGTGATGATCACTTGCTGTATCAGTGTGGGATTGATAGACTAACAGTGATGATGACTTGCTGTATCAGTGTCGGATTGATAGACTAACAGTGATGATCACTTGCTGTGGCAGTGTGGGACTGATAGACTAACAGTGATGATCACTTGCTGTATCAGTGTGGGATTGATTGACTAACAGTGATGATCACTTGCTGTGTCAGTGTGGGATTGATAGACTAACAGTGATGATCACTTGCTGTATCAGTGTGGGATTGATAGACTAACAGTGATGATCACTTGCTGTATCAGTATGGCATTGATGGACTAACAGTGATGATCAGTTGCTGTGTCAGTGTGGGATTGATAGAATAACAGTGATAATCACTTGCTGTATCAGTGTGGGATTGATAGACTAACAGTGATGATCAGTTGCTCTGTCAGTGTGGGATTGATAGAATAACAGTGATGATCACTTGCTGTATCAGTGTGGGATTGATAGACTAACAGTGATGATCACTTGCTGTATCAATGTGGGATTGATGGACAAACAGTGATGATCACTTGCTGTACCAGTGTTGGATTGATAGACTAACAGTGATGATCACTTCCTGTATCAGTGTGGGATTGATAGACGAACAGTGATGATCACTTGCTGTATCAGTGTGGGATTGATAGACTAACAGTGATGATCACTTGCTGTATCAGTGTGGGATTGATAGACTAACAGTGATGATCATTGCTGTATCAATGTGGGATTGATAGACTTACAGTGATGATCACTTGTTGTATCAATGTGGGATTGATTCACTAACAGTGATGATCACTTCCTGTATCAGTGTGGGATTGATGGAGTAACAGTGATGAACACTTGCTGTATCAGTGTGGGATTGATGGAGTAACAGTGATGATCACTTGCTGTATCAGTGTGGGATTGATAGACTAACACTGATGATCTCTTGCTGTATCAGTGTGGGATTGATAGACTAACAGTGATGATCACTCGCTGTATTAGTGTGGGATTGATAGCCTAACAGTGATGATCACTTGCTGTATCAGTGTGGGATTGATAGACTAACACTGATGATCACTTGCTGTATCAGTGTGGGATTGATAGACTAACAGTGATGATCACTTGCTGTATCAGTGTGGGATTGATAGACTAACACTGATGATCACTTGCTGTATCAGTGTGGGATTGATAGGCTAACACTGATGATCACTTGCTGTATCAGTGTGGGATTGATAGACTAACACTGATGATCACTTGCTGTATCAATGTGGGATTGATAGACTAACAGTGATGATCACTTGCTGTATCAGTGTGGGATTGATAGACTAACAGTCATGATCACTTGCTGTATCAGTGTGGGATTGATAGTCTAACAGTGATGATCACTTGCTGTGTCAGTGTGGGATTGATGGACTAACAGTGATGATCACTTGCTGTATCAGTGTGGGATTGATAGACTAACAGTGATGATCACTTGCTGTATCCGTGTTGGATTGATAGCCAAAAATTGATGATCACTTGCTGTATGCGTGTGGGATTGATAGACTAACTGTGATGATCACTTGCTGTATCAATGTGGGATTGATAGACTAACAATGATGATCACTTGCTGTATCAGTGTGGGATTGATAGACTAATAGTGATGATCACTTGCTGTATCAGTGTGGGATTGATAGATTAACAGTGATGATCAGTGGCTGTATCAGTGTGGGATTGATAGACTAACAGTGATGATCGCTTGCTCTATGAGTGTGGGTTTGATAGAGTATCAGTGATGATCAATTGCTGTGTCAGTGTGGGATTGATAGACTAACCGTGATGATCAGTGGCTGTATCAGTATGGGATTGATAGATTAACGGTGATGATCACTTGCTGTATCAGTGTGGGATTGATTGCCGTAAATTGATGATCACTTGCTGTATGCGTGTGGGATTGATAGACTTACAATGATGATCACTTGCTGTATCAGTGTGGGATTGATAGAGTAACAATGATGATCACTTGCTGTATCAGTGTGGGATTGATAGCCTAACAGTGATGATCACTTGCTGCATCAGTGTGGGATTGATACAGTAAGTGATCATCACTGTGAGGCTATCAATCCCACACTGATCCAGCATGTGATCATCACTGTTATTCAATCAGTGTGGGATTGATAGCCTAAAATTGATGATCACTTGCTGTATCAGGGTGGGATTGACAGCCTCACAGTGATGATCGCTTGCTGCATCAGTGTGGGATTGATATTGTAAGTGATCATCACTGTTAGTCTATCAGTGTGGAATTGATAGCCTAAAATTGATGATCACTTGCTGTCTCAGTGTGGGAATTGATAGACTTTCAGTGATGATCACTTGCTGTATCAGTGTGGGATTGATCGACTAACAGTGATGTTCACTTGCTGTATCAGTGTGGGATTGATAGACTAACAGTGATGATCACTTGCAGTATCAATATGGGATTGATAGACTAACAGTGATGATCACTTGCTGTATCCATGTGGGATTGATAGACTAACAGTGATGATCACTTGCTATATTAGTGTGGGATTGATAGACTAACAGTGATGATCACTTGCTGTATCAGTGTGGGATTGATGGAGTAACAGTGATGATTACTTGCTGTGTCAGTGTGGGATTGATAGACTAACAGTGATGATCAATTGCTGTGTCAGTGTGGGATTGATAGACTAACCGTGATGATCAGTAGCTGTATCAGTTTGGGATTGATAGATTAACAGTGATGATCACTTGCTGTATCAGTGTGGGATTGATAGACTAACCGTGATGATCACTTGCTGTATCAATGTGGGATTGATAGACTAACAGTGATGATCACTTGCTGTGTCAGTGTGGGATTGATAGACTAACAGTGATGATCACTTGCTGTCTCAGTGTGGGATTGATAGACTAACAGTGATGATCACTTGCTGTATCAGTGTGGGATTGATAGACTAACAGTGATGAACACTTGCTATATCCACGTGGGATTGACAGACTAAGAGTGAGGATCAATTGCTGTATCAGTGTGGGATTGATGGAGTAACAGTGATGATCACTTGCTGTGTCAGTGTGGGATTGATCGAATAACAGTGATGATCACTTGCTGTATCAGTGTGGGATTGATAGACTAACAGTGATGATGACTTGCTGTATCAGTGTCGGATTGATAGACTAACAGTGATGATCACTTGCTGTATCAGTGTGGGATTGATAGACTAACAGTGATGATCACTTGCTGTATCAGTGTCGGATTGATAGACTAACAGTGATGATCACTTGCTGTGTCAGTGTGGGACTGATAGACTAACAGTGATGATCACTTGCTGTATCAGTGTGGGATTGATTGACTAACAGTGATGATCACTTGCAGTATCAATGTGGGATTGATGGAGTTACAGTGATGATCAGTTGCTGTGTCAGTGTGGGATTGATAGAATAATAGTGATGATCACTTGGTTTATCAGTGTGGGATTGATAGACTAACAGTGATGATCTCTTGCTTTATCAGTGTGGGATTGATAGCCAACAATTGATGATCACTTGCTGTCTGCGTGTGGGATTGATAGACTAACAGTGATGATCACTTGCTGTATCAATGTGGGATTGATAGACTAACAGTGATGATCAGTGGCTGTATCAGTGTGGGATTGATAGACTAACAGTGATGATCGCTTGCTCTATGAGTGTGGGTTTGATAGAGTATCAGTGATGATCAATTGCTGTGTCAGTGTGGGATTGATAGACTAACCGTGATGATCATTGGCTGTATCAGTATGGGATTGATAGATTAACAGTGATGATCACTTGCTGTATCGGTGTGGGATTGATAGCCGTAAATTGATGATCACTTGCTGTATGCGTGTGGGATTGATAGACTTACAATGATGATCACTTGCTGTGTCAGTGTGGGATTGATAGACTAACAGTGATGATCAATTGCTGTGTCAGTGTGGGATTGATAGACTAACCGTGATGATCAGTGGCTGTATCAGTTTGGGATTGATAGATTAACAGTGATGATCACTTGCTGTATCAGTGTGGGATTGATAGACTAACCGTGATGATCACTTGCTGTATCAATGTGGGATTGATAGACTAACAGTGATGATCACTTGCTGTGTCAGTGTGGGATTGATAGACTAACAGTGATGATCACTTGCTGTCTCAGTGTGGGATTGATAGACTAACAGTGATGATCACTTGCTGTATCAGTGTGGGATTGATAGACTAACAGTGATGAAGACTTGCTATATCCACGTGGGATTGACAGACTAAGAGTGAGGATCAATTGCTGTATCAGTGTGGGATTGATGGAGTAACAGTGATGATCACTTGCTGTGTCAGTGTGGGATTGATCGAATAACAGTGATGATCACTTGCTGTATCAGTGTGGGATTGATAGACTAACAGTGATGATGACTTGCTGTATCAGTGTCGGATTGATAGACTAACAGTGATGATCACTTGCTGTGGCAGTGTGGGACTGATAGACTAACAGTGATGATCACTTGCTGTATCAGTGTGGGATTGATTGACTAACAGTGATGATCACTTGCTGTGTCAGTGTGGGATTGATAGACTAACAGTGATGATCACTTGCTGTATCAGTGTGGGATTGATAGACTAACAGTGATGATCACTTGCTGTATCAGTATGGCATTGATGGACTAACAGTGATGATCAGTTGCTGTGTCAGTGTGGGATTGATAGAATAACAGTGATAATCACTTGCTGTATCAGTGTGGGATTGATAGACTAACAGTGATGATCAGTTTCTGTGTCAGTGTGGGATTGATAGAATAACAGTGATGATCACTTGCTGTATCAGTGTGGGATTGATAGACTAACAGTGATGATCACTTGCTGTATCAATGTGGGATTGATGGACAAACAGTGATGATCACTTGCTGTACCAGTGTTGGATTGATAGACTAACAGTGATGATCACTTCCTGTATCAGTGTGGGATTGATAGACGAACAGTGATGATCACTTGCTGTATCAGTGTGGGATTGATAGACTAACAGTGATGATCACTTGCTGTATCAGTGTGGGATTGATAGACTAACAGTGATGATCATTGCTGTATCAATGTGGGATTGATAGACTTACAGTGATGATCACTTGTTGTATCAATGTGGGATTGATTCACTAACAGTGATGATCACTTCCTGTATCAGTGTGGGATTGATGGAGTAACAGTGATGAACACTTGATGTATCAGTGTGGGATTGATGGAGTAACAGTGATGATCACTTGCTGTATCAGTGTGGGATTGATAGACTAACACTGATGATCACTTGCTGTATCAGTGTGGGATTGATAGACTAACAGTGATGATCACTCGCTGTATTAGTGTGGGATTGATAGCCTAACAGTGATGATCACTTGCTGTATCAGTGTGGGATTGATAGACTAACACTGATGATCACTTGCTGTATCAGTGTGGGATTGATAGACTAACAGTGATGATCACTTGCTGTATCAGTGTGGGATTGATAGACTAACACTGATGATCACTTGCTGTATCAGTGTGGGATTGATAGGCTAACACTGATGATCACTTGCTGTATCAGTGTGGGATTGATAGACTAACACTGATGATCACTTGCTGTATCAATGGGGGATTGATAGACTAACAGTGATGATCACTTGCTGTATCAGTGTGGGATTGATAGACTAACAGTCATGATCACTTGCTGTATCAGTGTGGGATTGATAGTCTAACAGTGATGATCACTTGCTGTATCAGTGTGGGATTGTCAGACTAACAGTGATGATCACTTGCTGTGTCAGTGTGGGATTGATAGACTAACCGTGATGATCAGTGGCTGTATCAGTTTGGGATTGATAGATTAACAGTGATGATCACTTGCTGTATCAGTGTGGGATTGATAGACTAACCGTGATGATCACTTGCTGTATCAATGTGGGATTGATAGACTAACAGTGATGATCACTTGCTGTGTCAGTGTGGTATTGATAGACTAACAGTGATGATCACTTGCTGTCTCAGTGTGGGATTGATAGACTAACAGTGATGATCACTTGCTGTATCAGTGTGGGATTGATAGACTAATCGTGATGATGACTTGCTGTATCAGTGTCGGATTGATAGACTAACAGTGATGATCACTTGCTGTGTCAGTGTGGGACTGATAGACTAACAGTGATGATCACTTGCTGTATCAGTGTGGGATTGATTGACTAACAGTGATGATCACTTGCTGTGTCAGTGTGGGATTGATAGACTAACAGTGATGATCACTTGCTGTATCAGTGTGGGATTGATAGACTAACAGTGATGATCACTTGCTGTATCAGTATGGCATTGATGGACTAACAGTGATGATCAATTGCTGTGTCAGTGTGGGATTGATAGAATAACAGTGATAATCACTTGCTGTATCAGTGTGGGATTGATAGACTAACAGTGATGATCAGTTGCTCTGTCAGTGTGGGATTGATAGAATAACAGTGATGATCACTTGCTGTATCAGTGTGGGATTGATAGACTAACAGTGATGATCACTTCCTGTATCAATGTGGGATTGATGGACAAACAGTGATGATCACTTGCTGTACCAGTGTTGGATTGATAGACTAACAGTGATGATCACTTCCTGTATCAGTGTGGGATTGATAGACGAACAGTGATGATCACTTGCTGTATCAGTGTGGTATTGATAGACTAACAGTGATGATCACTTGCTGTATCAGTGTGGGATTGATAGACTAACAGTGATGATCACTTGCTGTATCAGTGTGGGATTGATAGACTAACACTGATGATCACTTGCTGTATCAGTGTGGGATTGATAGACTAACAGTGATGATCAGTTTCTGTGTCAGTGTGGGATTGATAGAATAACAGTGATGATCACTTGCTGTATCAGTGTGGGATTGATAGACTAACAGTGATGATCACTTGCTGTATCAATGTGGGATTGATGGACAAACAGTGATGATCACTTGCTGTACCAGTGTTGGATTGATAGACTAACAGTGATGATCACTTCCTGTATCAGTGTGGGATTGATAGACGAACAGTGATGATCACTTGCTGTATCAGTGTGGGATTGATAGACTAACAGTGATGATCACTTGCTGTATCAGTGTGGGATTGATAGACTAACAGTGATGATCATTGCTGTATCAATGTGGGATTGATAGACTTACAGTGATGATCACTTGTTGTATCAATGTGGGATTGATTCACTAACAGTGATGATCACTTCCTGTATCAGTGTGGGATTGATGGAGTAACAGTGATGAACACTTGCTGTATCAGTGTGGGATTGATGGAGTAACAGTGATGATCACTTGCTGTATCAGTGTGGGATTGATAGACTAACACTGATGATCTCTTGCTGTATCAGTGTGGGATTGATAGACTAACAGTGATGATCACTCGCTGTATTAGTGTGGGATTGATAGCCTAACAGTGATGATCACTTGCTGTATCAGTGTGGGATTGATAGACTAACACTGATGATCACTTGCTGTATCAGTGTGGGATTGATAGACTAACAGTGATGATCACTTGCTGTATCAGTGTGGGATTGATAGACTAACACTGATGATCACTTGCTGTATCAGTGTGGGATTGATAGGCTAACACTGATGATCACTTGCTGTATCAGTGTGGGATTGATAGACTAACACTGATGATCACTTGCTGTATCAATGTGGGATTGATAGACTAACAGTGATGATCACTTGCTGTATCAGTGTGGGATTGATAGACTAACAGTCATGATCACTTGCTGTATCAGTGTGGGATTGATAGTCTAACAGTGATGATCACTTGCTGTGTCAGTGTGGGATTGATGGACTAACAGTGATGATCACTTGCTGTATCAGTGTGGGATTGATAGACTAACAGTGATGATCACTTGCTGTATCCGTGTGGGATTGATAGCCAAAAATTGATGATCACTTGCTGTATGCGTGTGGGATTGATAGAGTAACTGTGATGATCACTTGCTGTATCAATGTGGGATTGATAGACTAACAATGATGATCACTTGCTGTATCAGTGTGGGATTGATAGACTAATAGTGATGATCACTTGCTGTATCAGTGTGGGATTGATAGATTAACAGTGATGATCAGTGGCTGTATCAGTGTGGGATTGATAGACTAACAGTGATGATCGCTTGCTCTATGAGTGTGGGTTTGATAGAGTATCAGTGATGATCAATTGCTGTGTCAGTGTGGGATTGATAGACTAACCGTGATGATCAGTGGCTGTATCAGTATGGGATTGATAGATTAACGGTGATGATCACTTGCTGTATCAGTGTGGGATTGATTGCCGTAAATTGATGATCACTTGCTGTATGCGTGTGGGATTGATAGACTTACAATGATGATCACTTGCTGTATCAGTGTGGGATTGATAGAGTAACAATGATGATCACTTGCTGTATCAGTGTGGGATTGATAGCCTAACAGTGATGATCACTTGCTGCATCAGTGTGGGATTGATACAGTAAGTGATCATCACTGTGAGGCTATCAATCCCACACTGATCCAGCATGTGATCATCACTGTTATTCAATCAGTGTGGGATTGATAGCCTAAAATTGATGATCACTTGCTGTATCAGGGTGGGATTGACAGCCTCACAGTGATGATCGCTTGCTGCATCAGTGTGGGATTGATATTGTAAGTGATCATCACTGTTAGTCTATCAGTGTGGAATTGATAGCCTAAAATTGATGATCACTTGCTGTCTCAGTGTGGGAATTGATAGACTTTCAGTGATGATCACTTGCTGTATCAGTGTGGGATTGATCGACTAACAGTGATGTTCACTTGCTGTATCAGTGTGGGATTGATAGACTAACAGTGATGATCACTTGCAGTATCAATATGGGATTGATAGACTAACAGTGATGATCACTTGCTGTATCCATGTGGGATTGATAGACTAACAGTGATGATCACTTGCTATATTAGTGTGGGATTGATAGACTAACAGTGATGATCACTTGCTGTATCAGTGTGGGATTGATGGAGTAACAGTGATGATTACTTGCTGTGTCAGTGTGGGATTGATAGACTAACAGTGATGATCAATTGCTGTGTCAGTGTGGGATTGATAGACTAACCGTGATGATCAGTGGCTGTATCAGTTTGGGATTGATAGATTAACAGTGATGATCACTTGCTGTATCAGTGTGGGATTGATAGACTAACCGTGATGATCACTTGCTGTATCAATGTGGGATTGATAGACTAACAGTGATGATCACTTGCTGTGTCAGTGTGGGATTGATAGACTAACAGTGATGATCACTTGCTGTCTCAGTGTGGGATTGATAGACTAACAGTGATGATCACTTGCTGTATCAGTGTGGGATTGATAGACTAACAGTGATGAACACTTGCTATATCCACGTGGGATTGACAGACTAAGAGTGAGGATCAATTGCTGTATCAGTGTGGGATTGATGGAGTAACAGTGATGATCACTTGCTGTGTCAGTGTGGGATTGATCGAATAACAGTGATGATCACTTGCTGTATCAGTGTGGGATTGATAGACTAACAGTGATGATGACTTGCTGTATCAGTGTCGGATTGATAGACTAACAGTGATGATCACTTGCTGTATCAGTGTGGGATTGATAGACTAACAGTGATGATCACTTGCTGTATCAGTGTCGGATTGATAGACTAACAGTGATGATCACTTGCTGTGTCAGTGTGGGACTGATAGACTAACAGTGATGATCACTTGCTGTATCAGTGTGGGATTGATTGACTAACAGTGATGATCACTTGCAGTATCAATGTGGGATTGATGGAGTTACAGTGATGATCAGTTGCTGTGTCAGTGTGGGATTGATAGAATAATAGTGATGATCACTTGGTTTATCAGTGTGGGATTGATAGACTAACAGTGATGATCTCTTGCTTTATCAGTGTGGGATTGATAGCCAACAATTGATGATCACTTGCTGTCTGCGTGTGGGATTGATAGACTAACAGTGATGATCACTTGCTGTATCAATGTGGGATTGATAGACTAACAGTGATGATCAGTGGCTGTATCAGTGTGGGATTGATAGACTAACAGTGATGATCGCTTGCTCTATGAGTGTGGGTTTGATAGAGTATCAGTGATGATCAATTGCTGTGTCAGTGTGGGATTGATAGACTAACCGTGATGATCATTGGCTGTATCAGTATGGGATTGATAGATTAACAGTGATGATCACTTGCTGTATCAGTGTGGGATTGATAGCCGTAAATTGATGATCACTTGCTGTATGCGTGTGGGATTGATAGACTTACAATGATGATCACTTGCTGTGTCAGTGTGGGATTGATAGACTAACAGTGATGATCAATTGCTGTGTCAGTGTGGGATTGAGAGACTAACCGTGATGATCAGTGGCTGTATCAGTTTGGGATTGATAGATTAACAGTGATGATCACTTGCTGTATCAGTGTGGGATTGATAGACTAACCGTGATGATCACTTGCTGTATCAATGTGGGATTGATAGACTAACAGTGATGATCACTTGCTGTGTCAGTGTGGGATTGATAGACTAACAGTGATGATCACTTGCTGTCTCAGTGTGGGATTGATAGACTAACAGTGATGATCACTTGCTGTATCAGTGTGGGATTGATAGACTAACAGTGATGAAGACTTGCTATATCCACGTGGGATTGACAGACTAAGAGTGAGGATCAATTGCTGTATCAGTGTGGGATTGATGGAGTAACAGTGATGATCACTTGCTGTGTCAGTGTGGGATTGATCGAATAACAGTGATGATCACTTGCTGTATCAGTGTGGGATTGATAGACTAACAGTGATGATGACTTGCTGTATCAGTGTCGGATTGATAGACTAACAGTGATGATCACTTGCTGTGGCAGTGTGGGACTGATAGACTAACAGTGATGATCACTTGCTGTATCAGTGTGGGATTGATTGACTAACAGTGATGATCACTTGCTGTGTCAGTGTGGGATTGATAGACTAACAGTGATGATCACTTGCTGTATCAGTGTGGGATTGATAGACTAACAGTGATGATCACTTGCTGTATCAGTATGGCATTGATGGACTAACAGTGATGATCAGTTGCTGTGTCAGTGTGGGATTGATAGAATAACAGTGATAATCACTTGCTGTATCAGTGTGGGATTGATAGACTAACAGTGATGATCAGTTTCTGTGTCAGTGTGGGATTGATAGAATAACAGTGATGATCACTTGCTGTATCAGTGTGGGATTGATAGACTAACAGTGATGATCACTTGCTGTATCAATGTGGGATTGATGGACAAACAGTGATGATCACTTGCTGTACCAGTGTTGGATTGATAGACTAACAGTGATGATCACTTCCTGTATCAGTGTGGGATTGATAGACGAACAGTGATGATCACTTGCTGTATCAGTGTGGGATTGATAGACTAACAGTGATGATCACTTGCTGTATCAGTGTGGGATTGATAGACTAACAGTGATGATCATTGCTGTATCAATGTGGGATTGATAGACTTACAGTGATGATCACTTGTTGTATCAATGTGGGATTGATTCACTAACAGTGATGATCACTTCCTGTATCAGTGTGGGATTGATGGAGTAACAGTGATGAACACTTGCTGTATCAGTGTGGGATTGATGGAGTAACAGTGATGATCACTTGCTGTATCAGTGTGGGATTGATAGACTAACACTGATGATCTCTTGCTGTATCAGTGTGGGATTGATAGACTAACAGTGATGATCACTCGCTGTATTAGTGTGGGATTGATAGCCTAACAGTGATGATCACTTGCTGTATCAGTGTGGGATTGATAGACTAACACTGATGATCACTTGCTGTATCAGTGTGGGATTGATAGACTAACAGTGATGATCACTTGCTGTATCAGTGTGGGATTGATAGACTAACACTGATGATCACTTGCTGTATCAGTGTGGGATTGATAGGCTAACACTGATGATCACTTGCTGTATCAGTGTGGGATTGATAGACTAACACTGATGATCACTTGCTGTATCAATGTGGGATTGATAGACTAACAGTGATGATCACTTGCTGTATCAGTGTGGGATTGATAGACTAACAGTCATGATCACTTGCTGTGTCAGTGTGGGATTGATAGACTAACACTGATGATCACTTGCTGTGTCAGTGTGGGATTGATAGACTAACCGTGATGATCAGTGGCTGTATCAGTTTGGGATTGATAGATTAACAGTGATGATCACTTGCTGTATCAGTGTGGGATTGATAGACTAACCGTGATGATCACTTGCTGTATCAATGTGGGATTGATAGACTAACAGTGATGATCACTTGCTGTGTCAGTGTGGGATTGATAGACTAACAGTGATGATCACTTGCTGTCTCAGTGTGGGATTGATAGACTAACAGTGATGATCACTTGCTGTATCAGTGTGGGATTGATAGACTAATCGTGATGATGACTTGCTGTATCAGTGTCGGATTGATAGACTAACAGTGATGATCACTTGCTGTGTCAGTGTGGGACTGATAGACTAACAGTGATGATCACTTGCTGTATCAGTGTGGGATTGATTGACTAACAGTGATGATCACTTGCTGTGTCAGTGTGGGATTGATAGACTAACAGTGATGATCACTTGCTGTATCAGTGTGGGATTGATAGACTAACAGTGATGATCACTTGCTGTATCAGTATGGCATTGATGGACTAACAGTGATGATCAGTTGCTGTGTCAGTGTGGGATTGATAGAATAACAGTGATAATCACTTGCTGTATCAGTGTGGGATTGATAGACTAACAGTGATGATCAGTTGCTCTGTCAGTGTGGGATTGATAGAATAACAGTGATGATCACTTGCTGTATCAGTGTGGGATTGATAGACTAACAGTGATGATCACTTCCTGTATCAATGTGGGATTGATGGACAAACAGTGATGATCACTTGCTGTACCAGTGTTGGATTGATAGACTAACAGTGATGATCACTTCCTGTATCAGTGTGGGATTGATAGACGAACAGTGATGATCACTTGCTGTATCAGTGTGGTATTGATAGACTAACAGTGATGATCACTTGCTGTATCAGTGTGGGATTGATAGACTAACAGTGATGATCACTTGCTGTATCAGTGTGGGATTGATAGACTAACACTGATGATCACTTGCTGTATCAGTGTGGGATTGATAGACTAACAGTGATGATCACTCGCTGTATTAGTGTGGGATTGACAGACTAACAGTGATGATCACTTGCTGTATCAGTGTGGGATTGTTAGACTAACAGTGATGATCACTTGCTGTGTCAGTGTGGGATTGATAGACTAACAGTGATGATCACTTGCTGTATCAGTGTGGGATTGATAGACTAACAGTGATGTTCACTTGCTGTGTCAGTGTGGGATTGATAGCCTCACAGTGATGATCACTTACTGTATCAATCCCACACTGATACAGCAAGTGATTATCACTGTTAGTCTATCAATCCAACACTGATACAGCAAGTGAACATCACTGTTAGTCTATCAATCCCACACCGATACAGGAAGTGATCATCACTCTTAGTCTATCAATCGCACACTGATACAGTAAGTGATCATCACTGTTATTCTATCAGTGTGCGATTGATAGCCTAAAATTGATGATCACTTGCTGTATCAGTGTGGAATTGATAGACTAACAGTGATGATCACTTGCTGTCTCAGTGTGGGATTGATAGACTTTCAGTGATGATCACTTGCTGTGTCAGTGTGCGATTGATAGACTAAGAGTGATGATCACTTCCTGTATCAGTGTGGGATTGATGGAGTAACAGTGATGAACACTTGCTGTATCAGTGTGGGATTGATGGAGTAACAGTGATGATCACTTGCTGTATCAGTGTGGGATTGATAGCCTAACACTGCTGATCACTTGCTGTCTCAGTGTGGGATTGATAGACTAACTGTGATGATCACTTGCTGTGTCAGTGTGGGATTGATAGACTAACAGTGATGAACACTTGCTGTATCAGTGTTGGATTGAATGACTAACAGTGATGATCACTTGCTGTATCAGTGTGTGATTGATAGACTAACAGTGATGATCACTTGCTGTATCAGTGTGGGATTGATAGACTGACTGTGACGATCACTTGCTGCATCAGTGTGGGATTGATACAGTAAGTGATCATTACTGTGCGGCTATCAATCCCACACTGATCCAGCAAGTGATCATCAGTGTTGTTCGTTCAGTGTTGAATTGATATCCTTAAATTGATGATCACATACTGTATCAGGGTGTTATTGACAGCCTAACAGTGATGATCACTTGCTGTATCAGTGTGGGATTGACAGACTAACAGTGATGATCACTTGCTGTATCCATGTGGGATTCACAGACTAGCAGTGATGATCACTTGCTGTCTCAGTGTGGGATTGATAGACTTTCAGTGATGATCACTTGCTGTATCAGTGTGGGATTGATAGACTTTCAGTGATGATCACTTGCTGTATCATTACAGGATTGATAGACCAAGAGTGATGATCACTTCCTGTATCGGTGTGGGATTGATAGACTAACAATGATGATCACTTGCAGTATCATTATGGGATTAATAGACTAAGAGTGATGATCACTTGCTGTATCAGTGTGGGATTGATAGACTTACAGTGATGATCACTTGCAGTATCAATGTGGGATGGATAGTCTAACAGTGATAATCACTTGCAGTATCAATGTGGGATGGATAGACTAACAGTGATGATCACTTGCTGTATGCGTGTGGGATTGATAGACTAACACTGATGATCACTTGCTGTATCCATGTGGGATTGATAGACTAACAGTGATGATCACTTGCTGTATTAGTGTGGGATTGATAGACTAACAGTGATGATCACTTGCTGTATCAGTGTGGGATTGATAGACTAACAGTGATGATCACTTGCTGTATCAGTGTGGGATTGATGGACTAACAGTGATGTTCACTTGCTGTGTCAGTGTGGGATTGATAGCCTCACAGTGATGATCACTTACTGTATCAATCCCACACTGATACAGCAAGTGATTATCACTGTTAGTCTATCAATCCAACACTGATACAGCAAGTGAACATCACTGTTAGTCTATCAATCCCACACCGATACAGGAAGTGATCATCATTCTTAGTCTATCAATCGCACACTGATACAGTAAGTGATCATCACTGTTGTTCTATCAGTGTGGGATTGATAGCCTAAAATTGATGGTCACTTGCTGTATCAGTGTGGAATTGATAGACTAACAGTGATGATCACTTGCTGTCTCAGTGTGGGATTGATAGACTTTTAATGATGATCACTTGCTGTGTCAGTGTGCGATTGATAGACTAAGAGTGATGATCACTTCCTGTATCAGTGTGGGATTGATGGAGTAACAGTGATGAACACTTGCTGTATCAGTGTGGGATTGATAGACTAACAGTGATGATCACTTGCTGTATCAGTGTGGGATTGATAGACTAACAGTGATGATCACTTGCTGTATCAGTGTGGGATTGATAGACTAACAGTGATCATCAGTGGCTGTATCAGTGTGGGAATGATAGACTAACAGTGATGATCGCTTGCTCTTTGATTGTTGGTTTGATTGAGTATCAGTGATGATCAATTGCTGTGTCAGTGTGGGATTGATAGACTAACCTTGATGATCAGTGGCTGTATCAGTATGGGAATGATAGATTAACAGTGATGATCACTTGCTGCATCTGTGTGGGATTGATAGCCTAAAATTGATGATCACTTGCTGTATGCGTGTGGGACTGATGGACTAACAATGATGATCACTTGCTGTATCAGTGTGGGATTGATAGCCTAACACTGCTGATCACTTGCTGTCTCAGTGTGGGATTGATAGACTAACTGTGATGATCACTTGCTGTGTCAGTGTGGGATTGATAGACTAACAGTGATGAACACTTGCTGTATCAGTGTTGGATTGAATGACTAACAGTGATGATCACTTGCTGTATCAGTGTGTGATTGATAGACTAACAGTGATGATCACTTGCTGTATCAGTGTGGGATTGATAGACTGACTGTGACGATCACTTGCTGCATCAGTGTGGGATTGATACAGTAAGTGATCATTACTGTGCGGCTATCAATCCCACACTGATCCAGCAAGCGATCATCACTGTTGTTCGTTCAGTGTTGAATTGATATCCTTAAATTGATGATCACATACTGTATCAGGGTGTTATTGACAGCCTAACAGTGATGATCACTTGCTGTATCAGTGTGGGATTGACAGACTAACAGTGATGATCACTTGCTGTATCCATGTGGGATTCACAGACTAGCAGTGATGATCACTTGCTGTCTCAGTGTGGGATTGATAGACTTTCAGTGATGATCACTTGCTGTATCAGTGTGGGATTGATAGACTTTCAGTGATGATCACTTGCTGTATCATTACAGGATTGATAGACCAAGAGTGATGATCACTTCCTGTATCGGTGTGGGATTGATAGACTAACAATGATGATCACTTGCAGTATCATTATGGGATTAATAGACTAAGAGTGATGATCACTTGCTGTATCAGTGTGGGATTGATAGACTTACAGTGATGATCACTTGCAGTATCAATGTGGGATGGATAGTCTAACAGTGATAATCACTTGCAGTATCAATGTGGGATGGATAGACTAACAGTGATGATCACTTGCTGTATGCGTGTGGGATTGATAGACTAACACTGATGATCACTTGCTGTATCCATGTGGGATTGATAGACTAACAGTGATGATCACTTGCTGTATTAGTGTGGGATTGATAGACTAACAGTGATGATCACTTGCTGTATCAGTGTGGGATTGATAGACTAACAGTGATGATCACTTGCTGTGTCAGTGTGGGATTGATAGACTAACAGTGATGATCACTTGCTGTATCAGTGTGGGATTGATAGACTAACAGTGATGTTCACTTGCTGTGTCAGTGTGGGATTGATAGCCTCACAGTGATGATCACTTACTGTATCAATCCCACACTGATACAGCAAGTGATCATCACTGTTAGTCTATCAATCCAACACTGATACAGCAAGTGAACATCACTGTTAGTCTATCAATCCCACACCGATACAGGAAGTGATCATCACTCTTAGTCTATCAATCGCACACTGATACAGTAAGTGATCATCACTGTTATTCTATCAGTGTGCGATTGATAGCCTAAAATTGATGATCACTTGCTGTATCAGTGTGGAATTGATAGACTAACAGTGATGATCACTTGCTGTCTCAGTGTGGGATTGATAGACTTTCAGTGATGATCACTTGCTGTGTCAGTGTGCGATTGATAGACTAAGAGTGATGATCACTTCCTGTATCAGTGTGGGATTGATGGAGTAACAGTGATGAACACTTGCTGTATCAGTGTGGGATTGATGGAGTAACAGTGATGATCACTTGCTGTATCAGTGTGGGATTGATAGACTAACAGTGATGATCACTTGCTGTATCAGTGTGGGATTGATAGACTAACAGTGATGATCACTTGCTGTATCAGTGTGGGATTGATAGACTAACAGTGATCATCAGTGGCTGTATCAGTGTGGGATTGATAGACTAACAGTGATGATCACTTGTTGTATCAGTGTGGGATTGATACACTAACAGTGATGATCACTTGCTGTATCAGTGTGGGATTGATAGACTAACAGTGATGATCACTTGCTGTATGAGTGTGGGATTGATAGACTAACAGTGATGATCACTTGCTCTTTGACTGTGGTTTTGATAGACTAAGAGTGAGGATCAATTGCTGTATCACTGTTGGATTGATAGATTAACTGTGATGATCAGTGGCTGTATCAGTGTGGGATTGATAGACTAACAATGATGATCACTTGCTCTTTGAGTGTGGGTTTGATAGAGTATCAGTGATGATCACTTGCTGTATCAGTGTGGGATTGATGGACTAACAGTGATGATCACTTGCTGTATCAGTGTGGGATTGACAGACTAACAGTGATGATCACTTGCTGTATCAGTGTGGGATTGTTAGACTAACAGTGATGATCACTTGCTGTGTCAGTGTGGGATTGATAGACTAACAGTGATGATCACTTGCTGTATCAGTGTGGGATTGATAGACTAACAGTGATGTTCACTTGCTGTGTCAGTGTGGGATTGATAGCCTCACAGTGATGATCACTTACTGTATCAATCCCACACTGATACAGCAAGTGATTATCACTGTTAGTCTATCAATCCAACACTGATACAGCAAGTGAACATCACTGTTAGTCTATCAATCCCACACCGATACAGGAAGTGATCATCATTCTTAGTCTATCAATCGCACACTGATACAGTAAGTGATCATCACTGTTATTCTATCAGTGTGGGATTGATAGCCTAAAATTGATGGTCACTTGCTGTATCAGTGTGGAATTGATAGACTAACAGTGATGATCACTTGCTGTCTCAGTGTGGGATTGATAGACTTTTAATGATGATCACTTGCTGTGTCAGTGTGCGATTGATAGACTAAGAGTGATGATCACTTCCTGTATCAGTGTGGGATTGATGGAGTAACAGTGATGAACACTTGCTGTATCAGTGTGGGATTGATAGACTAACAGTGATGATCACTTGCTGTATGCGTGTGGGATTGATAGACTAACACTGATGATCACTTGCTGTATCCATGTGGGATTGATAGACTAACAGTGATGATCACTTGCTGTATTAGTGTGGGATTGATAGACTAACAGTGATGATCACTTGCTGTATCAGTGTGGGATTGATAGACTAACAGTGATGATCACTTGCTGTGTCAGTGTGGGATTGATAGACTAACAGTGATGATCACTTGCTGTATCAGTGTGGGATTGATAGACTAACAGTGATGTTCACTTGCTGTGTCAGTGTGGGATTGATAGCCTCACAGTGATGATCACTTACTGTATCAATCCCACACTGATACAGCAAGTGATCATCACTGTTAGTCTATCAATCCAACACTGATACAGCAAGTGAACATCACTGTTAGTCTATCAATCCCACACCGATACAGGAAGTGATCTTCACTCTTAGTCTATCAATCGCACACTGATACAGTAAGTGATCATCACTGTTATTCTATCAGTGTGCGATTGATAGCCTAAAATTGATGATCACTTGCTGTATCAGTGTGGAATTGATAGACTAACAGTGATGATCACTTGCTGTCTCAGTGTGGGATTGATAGACTTTCAGTGATGATCACTTGCTGTGTCAGTGTGCGATTGATAGACTAAGAGTGATGATCACTTCCTGTATCAGTGTGGGATTGATGGAGTAACAGTGATGAACACTTGCTGTATCAGTGTGGGATTGATGGAGTAACAGTGATGATCACTTGCTGTATCAGTGTGGGATTGATAGACTAACAGTGATGATCACTTGCTGTATCAGTGTGGGATTGATAGACTAACAGTGATGATCACTTGCTGTATCAGTGTGGGATTGATAGACTAACAGTGATCATCAGTGGCTGTATCAGTGTGGGATTGATAGACTAACAGTGATGATCACTTGTTGTATCAGTGTGGGATTGATACACTAACAGTGATGATCACTTGCTGTATCAGTGTGGGATTGATAGACTAACAGTGATGATCACTTGCTGTATGAGTGTGGGATTGATAGACTAACAGTGATGATCACTTGCTCTTTGAGTGTGGTTTTGATAGACTAAGAGTGAGGATCAATTGCTGTATCACTGTTGGATTGATAGATTAACTGTGATGATCAGTGGCTGTATCAGTGTGGGATTGATAGACTAACAATGATGATCACTTGCTCTTTGAGTGTGGGTTTGATAGAGTATCAGTGATGATCACTTGCTGTATCAGTGTGGGATTGATGGACTAACAGTGATGATCACTTGCTGTATCAGTGTGGGATTGACAGACTAACAGTGATGATCACTTGCTGTATCAGTGTGGGATTGTTAGACTAACAGTGATGATCACTTGCTGTGTCAGTGTGGGATTGATAGACTAACAGTGATGATCACTTGCTGTATCAGTGTGGGATTGATAGACTAACAGTGATGTTCACTTGCTGTGTCAGTGTGGGATTGATAGCCTCACAGTGATGATCACTTACTGTATCAATCCCACACTGATACAGCAAGTGATTATCACTGTTAGTCTATCAATCCAACACTGATACAGCAAGTGAACATCACTGTTAGTCTATCAATCCCACACCGATACAGGAAGTGATCATCATTCTTAGTCTATCAATCGCACACTGATACAGTAAGTGATCATCACTGTTATTCTATCAGTGTGGGATTGATAGCCTAAAATTGATGGTCACTTGCTGTATCAGTGTGGAATTGATAGACTAACAGTGATGATCACTTGCTGTCTCAGTGTGGGATTGATAGACTTTTAATGATGATCACTTGCTGTGTCAGTGTGCGATTGATAGACTAAGAGTGATGATCACTTCCTGTATCAGTGTGGGATTGATGGAGTAACAGTGATGAACACTTGCTGTATCAGTGTGGGATTGATAGACTAACAGTGATGATCACTTGCTGTATCAGTGTGGGATTGATAGACTAACAGTGATGATCACTTGCTGTATCAGTGTGGGATTGATAGACTAACAGTGATCATCAGTGGCTGTATCAGTGTGGGAATGATAGACTAACAGTGATGATCGCTTGCTCTTTGATTGTTGGTTTGATTGAGTATCAGTGATGATCAATTGCTGTGTCAGTGTGGGATTGATAGACTAACCTTGATGATCAGTGGCTTTATCAGTATGGGAATGATAGATTAACAGTGATGATCACTTGCTGCATCTGTGTGGGATTGATAGCCTAAAATTGATGATCACTTGCTGTATGCGTGTGGGACTGATGGACTAACAATGATGATCACTTGCTGTATCAGTGTGGGATTGATAGCCTAACACTGCTGATCACTTGCTGTCTCAGTGTGGGATTGATAGACTAACTGTGATGATCACTTGCTGTGTCAGTGTGGGATTGATAGACTAACAGTGATGAACACTTGCTGTATCAGTGTTGGATTGAATGACTAACAGTGATGATCACTTGCTGTATCAGTGTGTGATTGATAGACTAACAGTGATGATCACTTGCTGTATCAGTGTGGGATTGATAGACTGACTGTGACGATCACTTGCTGCATCAGTGTGGGATTGATACAGTAAGTGATCATTACTGTGCGGCTATCAATCCCACACTGATCCAGCAAGTGATCATCACTGTTGTTCGTTCAGTGTTGAATTGATAGCCTTAAATTGATGATCACATACTGTATCAGGGTGTTATTGACAGCCTAACAGTGATGATCACTTGCTGTATCAGTGTGGGATTGACAGACTAACAGTGATGATCACTTGCTGTATCCATGTGGGATTCACAGACTAGCAGTGATGATCACTTGCTGTCTCAGTGTGGGATTGATAGACTTTCAGTGATGATCACTTGCTGTATCAGTGTGGGATTGATAGACTTTCAGTGATGATCACTTGCTGTATCATTACAGGATTGATAGACCAAGAGTGATGATCACTTCCTGTATCGGTGTGGGATTGATAGACTAACAATGATGATCACTTGCAGTATCATTATGGGATTAATAGACTAAGAGTGATGATCACTTGCTGTATCAGTGTGGGATTGATAGACTTACAGTGATGATCACTTGCAGTATCAATGTGGGATGGATAGTCTAACAGTGATAATCACTTGCAGTATCAATGTGGGATGGATAGACTAACAGTGATGATCACTTGCTGTATGCGTGTGGGATTGATAGACTAACGCTGATGATCACTTGCTGTATCCATGTGGGATTGATAGACTAACAGTGATGATCACTTGCTGTATTAGTGTGGGATTGATAGACTAACAGTGATGATCACTTGCTGTATCAGTGTGGGATTGATAGACTAACAGTGATGATCACTTGCTGTGTCAGTGTGGGATTGATAGACTAACAGTGATGATCACTTGCAGTATCATTACGGGATTGATAGACTAACAGTGATGATCAGTAGCTGTATCAGTGTGGGACTAATAGACTAACAGTGATGATCACTTGCTGTATCAGTGTGGGATTGATAGATTAACAGTGATGATCAGTGGCTGTATCAGTGTGGGATTGATAGCCTAAAATTGATGATCACTTGCTGTATGCTTGTTGGACTGATAGACTTACAATGATGATCACTTGCTGTATCAGTGTGGGATTGATAGACTAACAGTGATGATCACTTGCTGTATCAGTGTGGGATTGATAGACTAACAGTGATGATCGCTTGCTCTGTGAGTGTGGGTTTGATAGAGTATCAGTGATGATCAATTGCTGTATCAGTGTGGGATTGATAGACTAACAGTGATGATCACTTGCTGTATCAGTATGGGATTGATAGACTAACAGTGATGATCACTTCCTGTATCAGTACGGGATTGATAGACTAACAGTGATGATCACTTGCTCTATCCATGTGGGATTGATAGACTAACAGTGATGATCACTTGCTGTATCAGTCTGGGATTGATAGACGAACAGTGATGATCACTTGCTGTATCAGTATGGGATTGATAGATTAACAGTGATGATCACTTGCTGTATCAGTGTGGGATTGATAGCCGTAAATTGATGATCACTTGCTGTATGCGTGTGGGATTGATAGACTTACAATGATGATCACTTGATGTATCAGTGTGGGACTGATAGCCTAACAGTGATGATCACTTGCTGCATCAGTGTGGGATTGATACAGTAAGTGATCATCACTGTGAGGCTATCAATCCCACACTGATCCAGCAAGTGATCATCACTGTTATTCAATCAGTGTGGGATTGATAGCCTAAAATTGATGATCACTTGCTGTATCAGGGTGGGATTGACAGCCTCACAGTGATGATCGCTTGCTGCATCAGTGTGGGATTGATATTGTAAGTGATCATCACTGTTAGTCTATCAGTGTGGGATTGATAGCCTAAAATTGATGATCACTTGCTGTCTCAGTGTGGGAATTGATAGACTAACAGTGATGTTCACTTGCTGTATCAGTGTGGGATTGATAGACTAACAGTGATGTTCACTTGCTGTATCAGTGTGGGATTGATAGACTAACAGTGATGTTCACTTGCTGTATCAGTGTGGGATTGATAGACTAACAGTGATGTTCACTTGCTGTATCAGTGTGGGATTGATAGACTAACAGTGATGATCACTTGCAGTATCAATGTGGGATTGATAGACTAACAGTGATGATCACTTGCTGTATCAGTGTGGGATTGATAGACTAACAGTGATGATCACTTGAGTTGAAAACAAAGAAAACTGCGGATGCTGGAAATCCAAAACAAAAAGAGAATTACCTGGAAAAACTCAGCAGGTCTGGCAGCATCGGCGGAGAAGAAAAGAGTTGACGTTTCGAGTCCTCATGACCCTTCGACAGAACTTGATTTCGAGTCCAGGAAAGAGTTGAAATATAAGCTGGTTTAAGGTGTGTGTGTGGGGGGGGGGAGGAGAGAGAGAGAGAGAGAGACAGAGGTGCTTGTGTAGACAAACAAGCAGTGATAGAAGCAGATCATCAAAAGATGTCAGTAACAATGGTACAAAAGAACACATAGGTGTTAAAGTTAAAGTTGGTGATATTATCTAAACGAATGTGCTAATTAAGAATGGATGGTAGGGCACTCAAGGTACAGCTCTAGTGGGGGTGGGGGGAGCATAAAAGATTTTAAAATATTTAAAAATAATGGAAATAGGTGGGGAAAGAAAAATCTATAAAATTTATAGGGAAAAAAAAGGGGGAAAAAAGGGGGAAACAGAAAGGGGGTGGGGATGGGGGAGGGGGGAACTCACGACCTAAAGTTATTGAATTCAATATTCAGACCGGAAGGCTGTAAGGTGCCTAGTCGGAAGATGAGGTGTTGTTCCTCCAGTTTGCGTTGGGCTTCACTGGAACAATGCAGTAAGCCAAGGACAGACATGTGGGCAAGAGAGCAGGGTGGAGTGTTAAAATGGCAAGCCACAGGGAGGTTTGGGTCATTCTTGCGGACAGACCGCAGGTGTTCTGCAAAGCGGTCGCCCAGTTTACGTTTGGTCTCTCCAATGTAGAGGAGACCACATTGGGAGCAGGTCCAACCCTGACATTGTCATCAAACCTGCTGACAAGGGTGGTGCTGTTGTTGTCTGGCGCACTGACCTCTACCTCGCGGAGGCTGAGCGTCAACTCGCAGACACTTCCTCCTACCTCTCCCTGGACCATGACCCCACCACTGAACATCAAGCCATTGTTTCCAGGACTGTCACTGACCTCATCTCCTCTGGGGATCTCCCTCCCACAGCTTCCAACCTGATAGTCGCCCAACCTCGGACGGCCCGCTTCTATCTCCTACCCAAAATCCACAAACAGAACTGCCCTGGTAGACCGATCGTCTCAGCTTGCTCCTGCCCCACAGAACTCATTTCTCGTTATCTTGACTCCCTTCTCTCTCCCCTTGTCCAGTCCCTTCCCACCTACATCCGTGATTCCTCTGACACCTTACGTCACATCAACAATTTCCAGTTCCCTGGCTCCAACCGCTTCCTCTTCACCATGGACGTCCAATCCCTCTACACCTCCATCCCCCACCAGGATGGTCTGAGGGCCCTTAGCTTCTTCCTCGAACAGAGGCCCGAACAATCCCCATCCACCACTACTCTCCTCCGTCTGGCTGAACTTGTTCTCACGTTGAACAATTTCTCCTTCAACTCCTCTCACTTTCTCCAAATAAAAGGTGTGGCTATGGGTACCCGCATGGGCCCCAGCTATGCCTGTCTCTTTATGGGGTATGTGGAACATTCCTTGTTGCAGTCCTACTCCGGCCCCCTTCCACAACTTTTTCTCCGGTACATCGATGATTACTTCGGTGCTGCTTCATGCTCTCGTCGGGACTTGGAAAAATTTATTAATTTTGCTTCCAATCTCCACCCCTCCATCATTTTCACGTGGTCCATCTCTGACACTTCCCTTCCCTTCCTTGACCTCTCTGTCTCAATCTCTGGTGATAGACTGTCCACCAATATCCACTACAAACCCACCGACTCCCACAGCTACCTCGACTACAGCTCCTCACACCCCGCTTCCTGTAAGGACTCCATCCCATTCTCCCAGTTCCTTCGCCTTCGTCGCATCTGTTCCGATGATGCTACCTTCAAAAACGGTTCCTCTGACATGTCCTCATTCTTCCTTAACCGAGGTTTTCCACCCACGGTCGTTGACAGGGCCCTCAACCGTGTCCGGCCCATCTCCCGCGCATCCGCCCTCACGCCTTCTCCTCCCTCCCAGAAACATGATAGGGTCCCCCTTGTCCTCACTTATCACCCCACCAGCCTCCGCATTCAAAGGATCATCCTCCGCCATTTCCGCCAACTCCAGCATGATGCCACCACCAAACACATCTTCCCTTCACCCCCCTTATCGGCATTCCGTAGGGATCGCTCCCTCCGGGACACCCTGGTCCACTCCTCCATCACCCCCTACTCCTCAACCCCCTCCTATGGCACCACCCCATGCCCACGCAAAAGATGTAACACCTGCCCCTTCACTTCCTCTCTCCTCACCGTCCAAGGGCCCAAACATTCCTTTCAAGTGAAGCAGCATTTCACTTGCATTTCCCCCAACTTAGTCTACTGCATTCGTTGCTCCCAATGTGGTCTCCTCTACA
The DNA here is from genome assembly GCA_026770705.1 of Isurus oxyrinchus. NCBI lineage: Eukaryota > Metazoa > Chordata > Chondrichthyes > Lamniformes > Lamnidae > Isurus > Isurus oxyrinchus. Next base: position 11,040 of record JANJGN010000891.1, on the reverse strand, counting down.
TTGGAGAGACCAAACGTAAACTGGGCGACCGCTTTGCAGAACACCTGCGGTCTGTCCGCAAGAATGACCCAAACCTCCCTGTGGCTTGCCATTTTAACACTCCACCCTGCTCTCTTGCCCACATGTCTGTCCTTGGCTTACTGCATTGTTCCAGTGAAGCCCAACGCAAACTGGAGGAACAACACCTCATCTTCCGACTAGGCACCTTACAGCCTTCCGGTCTGAATATTGAATTCAACAACTTTAGGTCGTGAGTTCCCCCCTCCCCCATCCCCACCCCCTTTCTGTTTCCCCCTTTTTTCCCCCTTTTTTTTCCCTATAAATTTTATAGATTTTTCTTTCCCCACCTATTTCCATTATTTTTAAATATTTTAAAATCTTTTATGCTCCCCCCACCCCCACTAGAGCTGTACCTTGAGTGCCCTACCATCCATTCTTAATTAGCACATTCGTTTAGATAATATCACCAACTTTAACTTTAACACCTATGTGTTCTTTTGTACCATTGTCACTGACATCTTTTGATGATCTGCTTCTATCACTGCTTGTTTGTCTACACAAGCACCTCTGTCTCTCTCTCTCTCTCTCTCCTCCCCCCCCCCACACACACACCTTAAACCAGCTTATATTTCAACTCTTTCCTGGACTCGAAATCAAGTTCTGTCGAAGGGTCATGAGGACTCGAAACGTCAACTCTTTTCTTCTCCGCCGATGCTGCCAGACCTGCTGAGTTTTTCCAGGTAATTCTCTTTTTGTGTTAGTGATGATCACTTGCTGTATCAGTGTTGGATTGATAGACTAACAGTGATGATCACTTGCTGTGTCAGTGTGGGACTGATAGACTAACAGTGATGATCACTTGCTGTATCAGTGTGGGATTGATTGACTAACAGTGATGATCACTTGCTGTGTCAGTGTGGGATTGATGGACTAACAGTGATGATCACTTGCTGTATCAGTGTGGGATTGATAGACTAACAGTGATGATCACTTGCTGTATCAGTATGGGATTGATGGACTAACAGTGATGATCAGTTGCTGTGTCAGTGTGGGATTGATAGAATAACAGTGATGATCACTTGCTGTATCAATGTGGGATTGATAGACTAACAGTGATGATCACTTGCTGTATCAGTGTGGGATTGATAGACTAACAGTGATGATCACTTGCTGTGTCAGTGTGGGATTGATAGACTAACAGTGATGATCACTTGCTTTATCAGTGAGGGATTGATAGACTAACAGTGATGAACACTTGCTATATCCACGTGGGATTGACAGACTATGAGTGAGGATCAATTGCTGTATCAGTGTGGGATTGATGGAGTAACAGTGATGATCACTTGCTGTGTCAGTGTGGGATTGATCGAATAACAGTGATGATCACTTGCTGTATCAGTGTGGGATTGATAGACTAACAGTGATGATCACTTGCTGTATCAGTGTCGGATTGATAGACTAACAGTGATGATCACTTGCTGTGTCAGTGTGGGACTGATAGACTAACAGTGATGATCACTTGCTGTATCAGTGTGGGATTGAGAGACTAACAGTGATGATCACTTGCTGTCTCAGTATGGCATTGATGGACTAACAGTGATGATCAGTTGCTGTGTCAGTGTGGGATTGATAGAATAACAGTGATAATCACTTGCTGTATCAGTGTGGCATTGATAGACTAACAGCGATGATCAGTTGCTGTGTCAGTGTGGGATTGAAAGAATAACAGTGATGATCACTTGCTGTATCAGTGTTGGATTGATAGACTAACAGTGATGATTACTTCCTGTATCAGTGTGGGATTGATAGATGAACAGTGATGATCACTTGCTGTATCAATGTGCTATTGATAGACTAACAGTGATGATCACTTGCTGTATCAGTGTGGGATTGATAGACTAACAGTGATGATCACTTGCTGTATCAGTGTGGGATTGATAGACTAACACTGATGATCACTTGCTGTATCAGTGTGGGATTGATAGACTAACAGTGATGATCACTCGCTGTATTAGTGTGGGATTGATAGCCTAACAGTGATGATCACTTGCTGTATCAGTGTTGGATTGATAGACTAACAGTGATGATCACTTCCTGTATCAGTGTGGGATTGATAGACTAACAGTGATGATCACTTGCTGTATCAGTGTGGGATTGATAGACTAACACTGATGATCACTTGCTGTATCAGTGTGGGATTGATAGACTAACACTGATGATCACTTGCTGTATCAGTGTGGGATTGATAGACTAACACTGATGATCACTTGCTGTATCAATGTGGGATAGATCGACTAACAGTGATGATCACTTGCTGTATCAGTGTGGGATTGATAGACTAACAGTGATGATCACTTGCTGTATCAGTGTGGGATTGATAGACTAACAGTCATGATCACTTGCTGTATTAGTGTGGGATTGATAGCCTAACAGTGATGATCACTTGCTGTATCAGTGTGGGATTGATAGACTAACACTGATGATTACTTGCTGTATCAGTGTGGGATTGATAGACTAACAGTGATGATCACTTGCTGTATCAGTGTGGGATTGATAGACTAACACTGATGATCACTTGCTGTATCAATGTGGGATTGATAGACTAACAGTGATGATCACTTGCTGTATCAGTGTGGGATTGATAGAGTAACAGTAATGATCACTTGCTGTATCAGTGTAGGATTGATAGACTAACAGTGATGATCACTTGCTGTATCAGTGTGGGATTGATAGTCTAACAGTGATGATCACTTGCTGTATCAGTGTGGGATTGATAGACTAACAGTGATGATCACTTGCTGTATCAGTGTGGGATTGATAGAGTAACAGTGATGATCACTTGTATCAGTGTGGGCTTGATAGACGAACAGTGATGATCACTTGCTGTATCAGTGTGGGATTGATAGACTAACAGTGATGATCACTTGCTGTATCAGTGTGGGATTGATAGACTAACAGTGATGATCACTTGCTGTATCAGTGTGGTATTGATAGACTAACAGTGATGATCGCTTGCTGTCTCAGTGTGGTATTGTCAGACTAACAGTGATGATCACTTGCTGTATCAGTGTGGGATTGTCAGACTAACAGTGATGATCACTTGCTGTATGCATGTGGGATTGATAGACTAACAGTGATGATCACTTGCTGTCTCAGTGTGGGATTGATAGACTAACAGTGATGATCACTTGCTGTATGCGTGTGGGATTGATAGACTAACAGTGATGATCACTTGCTGTATCAGTGTGGGATTGATAGACTAACAGTGATGATCACTTGCTGTATGCGTGTGGGACTGATAGACTAACAGTGATGATCAGTTGCTGTATCAGTGCGATATTCATAGACTAACAGTGATGATCACTTGCTGTATCAGTGCGATATTCATAGACTAACAGTGATGATCACTTGCTGTATCAGTGCGATATTCATAGACTAACAGTGATGATCACTTGCTGTCTCAGTGTGGGATTGATAGACTAACAGTGATGATTACTTGCTGTATCAGTGTGGGATTGTCAGACTAACAGTGATGATGACTTGCTGTATCAGTGTGGGATTGATAGACTAACAGTGATGATCACTTGCTGTATCAGTGTGGGATTGTCAGACTAACAGTGGTGATCACTTGCTGTATCAGTGTGGGATTGATAGACTAACAGTGATGATCACTTGCTGTATCAGTGTGGGATTGATAGACTATCAGTGATGATCACTTGCTGTATCAGTGTGGGATTGATAGATTAACAGTGATGATCACTTGCTGTCTCAGTGTGGGATTGATAGACTAACAGTGATGATCACTTGCTGTATGAGTGTGGGATTGATAGACTAACAGTGATGATCATTTGCTCTTTGAGTGTGGGTTTGATAGACTAAGAGTGAGGTTCAATTGCTGTATCACTGTTGGATTGATAGATTAACTGTGATGATCAGTGGCTGTATCAGTGTGGGATTGATAGACTAACAGTGATGATCACTTGCTCTTTGAGTGTGAGTTTGATAGAGTATCAGTGATGATCACTTGCTGTATCAGTGTGGGATTGATAGACTAACAGTGATGATCACTTGCTGTATCAGTGTGGGATTGACAGACTAACAGTGATGATCACTTGCTGTATCAGTGTGGGATTGTCAGACTAACAGTGATGATCACTTGCTGTGTCAGTGTGGGATTGATAGCCTCACAGTGATGATCACTTACTGTATCAATCCCACACTGATCCAGCAAGTGAACATCACTGTTAGTCTATCAATCCCACACCGATACAGGAAGTGATCATCACTCTTTGTCTATCAATCGCACACTGATACAGTAAGTGATCATCACTGTTATTCTATCAGTGTGGGATTGATAGCCTTAAATTGATGATCACTTGCTGTATCAGTGTGGAATTGATAGACTAACAGTGATGATCACTTGCTGTCTCAGTGTGGGATTGATAGACTTTCAGTGATGATCACTTGCTGTGTCAGTGTGCGATTGATAGACTAAGAGTGATGATCACTTGCTGTATCAGTGTGGGATTGATGGAGTAACAGTGATGAACACTTGCTGTATCAGTGTGGGATTGATGGAGTAACAGTGATGATCATTGCTGTATCAATGTGGGATTGATAGACTTACAGTGATAATCACTTGCTGTATCAGTGTGGGATTGATAGACTAACAGTGATGATCAGTTGCTGTGTCAGTGTGGGATTGATAGAATAACAGTGATGATCACTTGCTGTATCAGTGTGGGATTGATAGACTAACAGTGATGATCACTTGCTGTATCAGTGTGGGATTGATAGACTAACAGTGATGATCATTGCTGTATCAATGTGGGATTGATAGACTTACAGTGATGATCACTTGTTGTATCAATGTGGGATTGATTCACTAACAGTGATGATCACTTCCTGTATCAGTGTGGGATTGATGGAGTAACAGTGATGAACACTTGCTGTATCAGTGTGGGATTGATGGAGTAACAGTGATGATCACTTGCTGTATCAGTGTGGGATTGATAGACTAACAGTGATGATCACTTGCTGTATCAGTGTGGGATTGATAGACTAACAGTGATGATCACTTGCTGTATCAGTGTGGGATTGATAGACTAACAGTGATGATCAATTGCTGTGTCAGTGTGGGATTGATAGACTAACAGTAATGATCACTTGCTGTTTCAGTGTGGGATTGAATGACTTCCGATTATATTCATTCGCTGTATCAGGTATTAGGACCTCAGTTGGTGTTAATTGCTGCGGAAACCAAATTCCTGCTCGTGGGCTCATGGGCCACCATTTTTTTTTTGTATCTGATACAAGAGGACATACCAATCCCAGCAGGAAGAGGTCCAGCAACTTGTTTTGTTTTTGAAACATGAGTGGTAAAATTTTTTTAACATGGATGAAAAGAAAACTTAGCAAATCTGATTGCAGTTACACAATTACAGTTATTCTTAGAAAACATTCTACCAATTCTCTCAACTTGGTCAAACCCACAAGTAATCCCTTTCCAGGCAACACTCCCTCTGGATATTTAAATAGGAAATCCAGTCAGGTTACACAAGGCAGACTGCTGTAACTTCAATGAAGGTATACCACATGACCTTTACCCTCTTCCACTTTGCAGTGCAATTCAGAATAAAACCGCTTGCCTGAGTTTTCTCAACAGCTGCAGCTATCTCCAGCCATTTCCAGCTCAATAGCTAAAAACCAACTATCCCCAGTAACTCTAATGTACCTTTTTTCCCTTTCATCTCAGTCCCATTGTTCTCACATCTCTTTGAAGTTCAAACCCTTCCAAATATAAGATTTTTTATGTTTACATCTTGTCTTTGCATTTGGGTGAATAAAAATATAATTTCCCCACCACTATTTAGCTATGGACTCCTGCAAGATTCATACATTTTCCTTGATACCTCTGACTCCCTTTTGAAATTTTAACAGCCTCTCAACTTATCTAAAAATGCATATGTTACATCTAACCTATTTACTTGTGCCTCAACTTAACACCTCTTATCCTTTTCATGTTTCCAGATCCCCAGGTAACCTGATTCCTATCAAACTCTCATCCAGATTAATTAAATCACAGACAGACACGGACACCTGGCCTTCTTTACAGAATAACACAATATTCCCCAAAATATTAAACAAGTAACATCCATTCTCACAGGGAGGATTGATAGAACTGCTTAAAGCACTTTAATTTACAATGAATATAGGTTTAAGTCGATTAGAAGCTGAGCAATGTCTCCTCTTGTCCCATGCAGACATCACCAATGATCACCTTGATATTCCTCATGATCTTCTCTGTGGTGGAGTTCATCATATCTCTTTTAATTTGTTGTCTTCATATCAAGCTGTTACACTCAAGAAAATGGTAAATATTGAAAAGAAGCACTACACTTTCGGATTTGGACAGTACAACCTTGGAGTTGATGTTTACTAGACCGATACGAGGGATGAGGGAATTCTGTTCGTCTGGAAAATCTGGAGAAGCTTGGATTGTTCTCCTTGGAGAAGAGAATGTTTATGGGAGATTTAATCGAGGCATTCAATATCATGAAGGGTTTTTAATAAAGTAAATAAGGAAAAACTGGTGGCAATATTTATGACAGATGGTGAAAGAGCAGGGGAAGTGTGTTTCATCAGATAGCTTTGAAAGAGCCAGCAAATGCATGAGAGTTGAAGAGTCCCCTTTCATGCTGTATCACAGTGATTCTATGTTGTCACTGGAGACAGAACTGGAGCAAAGGAAGGAAGCTCAGGGTTTGACATTGAGCCTCCTGAGATGTTCTGCTGTTAACTCACAAGTCTGAGCCTCTCAGATACCGCTTGAGCCAGCAGCAATTCTCCAGCTTGACCCTTGGACTCGATTACCCTGATTTATGGTTAAAACCTTCACCACTGTATTTGGCTTTTGTCAGTCTCATCATTCTAGCGCTTGTTCCATTCGCCTAGTGACTGACAGTACTCAGCACACAGAGACTGAACAGACTTGGTGTCCTAGTTTCCCTCTCCCCTCATGGCTGCACTCATGTCCTGTTGCTGCCAGCTGTTCCATAACCCATCCCATTTTCTCTTTGCGCTCCAGGTTTGTCCATGTGTGGGGCAGTGTTTGCTTCACCAAGACTCCAGCTCTTGCCATCAGTCTGTGCTGAATCCACAAGGTGGCAGGATGCGGGTGCTATAATCAGGTGGGTGTTACAGCCCCTGGTCTCCTGTCAGCCTCGACTGTGGCAGAGTGTAGAGGCCCATGTGTAAATAGTGGTCTCAAAGCGATCACTGGGATTCAGTAGCTATCAGTGGAAGGAAGGAAGGAGGAGAATTGGCAGGAAGTTTACATAAACCATTTGTGTTTTCAATTTTTTTACAGAGGGAGTTCCATGGAGCTGAAACTCGGAGGAGCCGATTAACTCTCATGGTTCATGGAGAGCAGCAGACAGGCAGGAACCTGACACCAAAAAACAGTTACCACCACCCCCACTTTGATGATGTCTCTCCGGAAGATCCTCCCTGTTGGAAACGTAGCTACAGCAGACAAAAAAAACACTTTGTCCAGAGTTAGCAGAAATCATTGATGTGTTTGAGCTGAGATTGTTGAATGGACTCAAGGCCCAGGCCAGGGGCTGTCAGCACTCAGTCAGCCAGCCCATCAGGCAGCTCCTCCTCCAACCCCAGAAGGCAGAGAAAATCATGTCACGAGTGTCCCACTCCACCACACCACCTTCATCTCGGGTTCTCACTTCTGGCCATTGAGTAAAGTCTTCCCTGCTCGCAGTCGGTTCAAATACAGCCTTGGACTAATTTCTCTCATCCCCCTATACGTGATCTACTGTCACGCAGACGCTGGCTGTTTCACCACCCTCCATGGGACTTGTCTATGTAGACTGGACTGCAAATCATGGTGCAGAGATGAGAGAGCTACTGAGCACCACCTCAAACCACCTGCCTCTCTCTCCTGGCCTTGAACTGAGGGGAAGTCATTGTCAGCTTCCCTCAGAGCCAGGGACACTGTGGAAAATTGCAGTCCACTGCTGAGAGTCTGATCCAATTGCTGCAGTTATTTGGGCCTGAAGAGGACGTGAAAGTATCATCCACTCCTCCCCCTCCAATCCCTGCAGAAACAGTGGTGTTAGTGCCTTTGTCTTATCCACTGCTGTGTCCCTGCTGTATCACCTTAACCTCAGCAGAAATAGTTCATTCCACTTTTGGGTGTCTGTGCTCTGAAGGTGTCGTTTCATTATTAGGGATGAATGTCTTTGGCTGCCTAGATATGAAAGGTTCTACAGAGGGAGATAATCACTGTGGTTTCACAGCGGATCATCACAATCTGTAGCTCCTACACATCACTGCTGCCAGGCAGTTCATTTCTTCCAATCAAGAGTGGTTGGTGTATTGGAGGGTGGGAAACATCAGCCTGCAGGGATACACCATGCATTCATCCCAGGTGGTCCCCACAAAACACATTTGGGAATTGACCTTTGTTTCTTGTACTCTGCAGTGTGCAGCTGACCCACAGCCCCTTGTGAATAGTGTTTGTAATAATTATCAATGCTAACTACATAATGTTGACAAAAAATAAACATCCAACACACGTAGAAACTGATTGCAACTGGAGCTGACTTTACTTTTCCACAATATCCCCATATTCCTTAATTCCCAAAAATCTGTCGACCTCGATAACACAACACAGAAGCAAAATACTGGAGATCTGAAATAAAAACAGAAAATGCTGTCAATACATAGCAACATCTGTGAAGAGAGAAACAGTGTTCATTTTTCAGGTCGACAACTTGTCATCAGAATTCTGTCTTGAACAAACTCAATGACCGAGTATCCAGAGCTCTCTGGGGTAGGGAATTCCAAAGATTCAAAACTCTCAATGACAAAATTTCTCATCTCAGTCCAAAATGGCCGAGCCCTATCCTGAGTTTGTGACTCTCCGTGTTCTGGACTCTTCAGCCATGGGATGGGGGTGGAGGGTGGAGGGTGGAGGGAGGGGAAACACCCTTCAAGAATTTGATACATTCAATGAGATTACCTCTTGTTTTTCTAAGCTGTGCCACAGCCTATGTTATTTCAGAGCCAGGCTGCCTGTGCATCCTCCTAATTTCCACACACAACATTCCTGCCACATCAGTGATGATCACTTGCTGTATCGGAGGGATTGATAGATCTGCTTAAAGTCTTTATTCAGTGCAGGTTAAAGTACTCAAATTGCTTTAAGGCTTGATTTCCTGTGGATGATGTGTATCGAAGATTCCTGGCCAAGTTAGTTTACCAAATCCCAGGCTCTCCTTTAGCAGTATTAGAAGCTGCAGGTGCCTCCTCATGCCCCATGCAGGCATCACCAATGATCACCTCGATATTTCTCATCATCATCTCTGTGGTGGGTTTTGACATATCTTTTTTAATTTGTTATCTTCACAGCAAGTTCTTACGCTCCAGAAATTAAGAATTGAAAAGGTGCACCACACTTTAGTAAATGTCCACACCAAGGCCTTGGTGTTCGATTCCTAGAGTAATACAAGGGATGAGGGACTTCAGATCAAGTGGAGAATCTGGGAGTGTCCTCCTTAAAGCAGATAAGTTTAATGGGAGATTTAATCAAGGCATTCAATATCATGAAGGGTTTTATATATATATTAATGACCTAGGCTGTGGTGTTCAGAGCCTGATTTCAAAATTTGCACATGATACGAAGTTTGGAAACATTGTCAACTGTGATGAGAGTAGCCTTGAACTTCAAAAGGACATAGACATGTTGGTGGATTGGGCAGACAAGTGGCAGATGAAGTTCAATGCAGAGAAATGTGAGGTGATTCATTTTGGCAGGAAGAATATGGAGAGACAGTATAAAATAAAGGGAGACTCTAAAGGAGGCGCAGCAACAGAGTACATAGGTCATTGAAGATGGCAGGACGTTGGGAGAGCATTTAATAAAAGCATTTGGTATCTTAGGTTTTATTAATAGGAGCATTGAGTACAAGAGTAAGGAGATCATGCTGAACTTGTATAAGACACTAATTAGGCCTCATCTGGAGTACTGTGTCCAGTTTGGGCACCATACTTGAGGAAGAATGTGAAGGCATTGGAGAGGGTACAGAGGAAATTCATAAGATTGATCCCTAGGATGAAGAACTGTAGCTATGAGGATAGATTGGAGAAGTTGGGATTGTTTTCCTTGGAGAAAAGAAGGCTTGGCGGAGTCTTGATAAAGGTATTCAAGATCCTGAGGGGTAAGGTAGGGTAAATAGTGAGAAACTGTTCCTACTCAGGAGAACTCAACGAGAGGGCACAGATTCTAAATAATTGGCAAAAGGAGTACAAATAATGTGAGGAAAATTTTTTCACCCAAAGGGTGGTTGGTGTCTGGAATGAACTTCCTGAGAGGGTGGTGGAGGCAGGTTCGATTGAGGTAGCGAAAAAGGAATTGGGTGACTATCTGAAAAAGAATGTGCAAGGTTACGGGGATAAGGCAGGGGAGTGGGACTAGGTAGAATCCTTTTTCAATGAGTCAGTGCAGACTCAATGGGCCAAATGGCCTCCTTCTGTACTGTAAAGATTCTGTGATTCTGTAATTAAGGAGAAACCATTTCCAATGACGGCAATATTTATAAGACAGATGGTGAAAGAGTCAGGGAGTGTATCTAATGAAAGTCCCCTTCCATGCAGTATCATTGAGTGAATCTTTATCATACCTGGAGATAGAATGGGAGCAAAGGAAAGACTGAATGGCCTCCTATGCTGTAAGTTTCTATGAAACAACCAACTTGCTCATCCTGTAAACAGATATTTAAGCTGAGGACTGTGCCCATTTTCTCCTGGTTGCCCTCTCCTAACTCCCCACACATCCACTGTCCCTGCCACACCAGTGAAACAAACACACGTGCTTGATCCATGTAAGATTGAATAACGGAGCAGGCTCAAAGGGCTGAATGGTGTACTCCTGCTCCATAGTCCTATGTCCTATGTAAGTGGTTGTGGCAAATCTGCAATTACCTGAATGTCATTCTCACAAATGGAGACTCTGAAAAACCTGTA
>JANJGN010000890.1:30000-244579 GCA_026770705.1 Isurus oxyrinchus | reverse complement strand
CTCCCTCATGAATTTTAAAAATGTATGAATCCCCGGCCCTCCTCTCGCATTTTAAACTGTGAATTTCCCAATCCATCTCTCACTGTTTTAATCTGTGAAAATCCCCGGCTCTCCTCTCACTGTTTCAAACTCTGAAAATCCCGGCTCTCCTCACGCTGTTTAAAACTGTGAAAATCCCGGCTCTCCTCTGACTGTTTTAAACTGTGAAAATCCCCGGCTCTCCTGTCGCTGTTTTAAACTGTGAAAATCCCGGCTCTCCTTTTGCTGTTTTAAACTGTGAAAATCCGGCTCTCCTGTCGCTGTTTTAAACTGTGAAAATCCCGGCTCTCCTGTCGCTGTTTTAAACTGTGAAAATCCCCGGCTCTCCTTTTGCTGTTTTAAAACTGTGAAAATCCCGGCTCTCCTCTCGCTGTTTTATAAACTGTGAAAATCCCGGCTCTCCTTTTGCTGTTTTTAAACTGTGAAACTCGCAGCTCTCCTTTCGCTGTTTTAAATTGTGAAAATCCCGGCTCTCTTCTAGCTGTTTTAAACTGTGAAAATCCCGGCTCCCCGTCACTATTTTAAACTGTGAAAATCCCGGCTCTCCAGTTACTGATTTAAACTGAGAAAATCTCGGCTCTCCTGTTACTGATTTAAACTGAGAAAATCCCGGCTCTCCTGTCACTGTTTCAAATGTGAAAAATCCATCTCACCTGTCGCTGTTTTAAAACTGTGAAAATCCCGGCTCTCCTGTTACTGTTTTTAAACTGTGAAAATCCCGGCTCTCCTCTCACTGTTTCAAACTGTGAAAATCCAAGCTCTCCTCTCACTGTTTTTAAACTGTGAAAATCCAAGCTCTCCTCTCATTGTTTTAAACGGTGAAAATCCCGGCTCTCCTGTCGCTGCTTTAAAATGTGAAAATCCCGGCTCTCCTGTTACTGTTTTAAAACTCTGAAAATCCCCGGCTCTCCTCTCGCTGTTTTAATCTGTGAAAATCCCGGCTATCCTCTCGCTGTTTTAAACTGTGAAACTCACAGCTCTCCTTTCGCTGTTTTAACTTGTGAAAATCCCGGCTCTCTTCTAGCTGTTTTAAACTGTGAAAATCCCGGCTCACCTCTCAATGTTTTAAACTATGAAAATCGCGGCACTCCTCTCGTTGTGTTAAACTGTGAAAATCCCGGCTCTCCAGTTACTGATTTAAACTGTGAAAATCCCGGCTCTCCTGTTACTGTTTTAAACTCTGAAAATCCCGGCTCCACTCTCGCTGTTTTTAATCTGTGAAAATCCCGGCTCTCCTGTCGCTGTTTTAAACTGTGAAAATCCCCGGCTCTCCTCTCGCTGTTTTAAACTGTGAAAATCCCGGCTCTCCTGTTAATGATTTAAACTGTGAAAAACCCAGCTCTCCTCTCGCTGTTTTAAACTGTGAAAATCCCGGCTCTCCTGTTACTGATTTAAACTGTGAAAAATCCCGGCTCTCCTGTTACTGATTTAAACTGAGAAAATCCCGGCTCTCCTGTTACTGACTTAAACTGAGAAAATCCCGGCTCTCCTGTTACTGATTTAAACTGAGAAAATCCCGGCTCTCCTGTCACTGATTTAAACTGTGAAAATCACCGGCTCTCCTGTCACTGTTTCAAATGTGAAAAAATCCATCTCACCTGTCGCTGTTTTAAACTGTGAAAATCCTGGCTCTCCTCTCGCTGTTTGAAACTCTGAAAATCCCGGCTCTCCTCTCGCTGTTTGAAACTCTGAAAATCCGGCTCTCCTCTCGCTGTTTGAAACTCTGAAAATCCCGGTTCTCCTGTCTCTGTTTTAAATGAAAATCCCGGATCTCCTCACGAATTTTAAAAATGAATGAATCCCGGCTCTCCTCTCGCATTTTAAAACTGTGAATTTCCCAATCCATCTCTCACTGTTTTAATCTGTGAAAATCCCGGCTCTCCTCTCACTGTTTCAAACTCAGAAAATCCCGGCTCTCCTCACGCGGTTTAAAACTGTGAAAATCCCGGCTCTCCTCTGACTGTTTTAAACTGTGAAAATCCCGGCTCTCCTGTCGCTGTTTTAAACTGTGAAAATCCCGGCTCTCCTTTTAATGTTTTAGACTGTGAAACTCGCAGCTCTCCTTTCGCTGTTTTAAATTGTGAAAATCCCGGCTCTATTCTAGCTGTTTTAAACTGTGAAAATCCCGGCTCCCCTGTCACTATTTTAAACTGTGAAAATCCCGGCTCTCCAGTTACTGATTTAAACTGAGAAAATCCCGGCTCTCCAGTTACTGATTTAAACTGAGAAAATCCCGGCTCTCCTGTCACTGTTTCAAATGTGAAAAATTCATCTCACCTGTCGCTGTTTTAAACTGTCAAAATCCCGGCTCTCCTGTTACTGTTTTAAACTGTGAAAATCCCGGCTCTCCTCTCACTGTTTTAAACTGTGAAAATCCAAGCTCTCCTCTCACTGTTTTAAACTGTGAAAATCCAAGCTCTCCTCTCATTGTTTTAAACTGTGAAAATCCCGGCTCTCCTGTCGCTGCTTTAAAATGTGAAAATCCCTGCTCTCCTGTTACTGATTTATAGTGTGAAAATCCCGGCTCTCATGTTACTGTTTTAAACTCTGAAAATCCCTGCTCCCCTCTCGCTGTTTTAATCTGTGAAAATCACGGCTCTCCTCTCGCTGTTTTAAACTCTGAAAATCCCGGCTCTCCTGTCACTGTTTTAAACTGAAAATCCCGGCTCTCCTGTCGCTGTTTTAAACTGTGAAAATCCCGGCTCTCCTGTTACTGATTTAAACTGTGAAAATCCCGGCTCTCCTGTTACTGTTTTAAAATCTGAAAATCCCGGCTCTCCTCTCGCTGTTTTAATCTGTGAAAATCCCGGCTATCCTCTCGCTGTTTTAAACTATGAAAAACCCGGCTCTCCTCTCGCTGTTTTAATCTGTGAAAATCGCGGCTATCCTCTCGCTGTTTTAAACTGTGAAAATCCCGGCTATCCTCTCGCTGTTTTAAACTATGAAAAACCCGGATCTCCTGTCGCTGTTTTAAACTGTGAAAATCCCGGCTCTCTTCTAGCTGTTTTAAACTGTGAAAATCCCGGCTCACCTCTCAATGTTTTAAACTATGAAAAACCCGGCTCTCCTCTCGTTGTGTTAAACTGTGAAAATCCCGGCTCTCCTGTTACTGATTTAAACTGTGAAAAACCCAGCTCTCCTCTCGCTGTTTTAAACTGTGAAAATCCCGGCTCTCCTGTTACTGATTTAAACTGTGAAAATCCCGGCTCTCCTGTTACTGATTTAAACTGAGAAAATCCCGGCTCTCCTGTTACTGACTTAAACTGAGAAAATCCCGGCTCTCCGGTTACTGATTTAAACTGAGAAAATCCCGGCTCTCCTGTTACTGATTTAAACTGTGAAAATCCCGGCTCTCCTGTCACTGTTTCAAATGTGAAAAATCCATCTCACCTGTCGCTGTTTTAAACTGTGAAAATCCCGGCTCTCCTCTCGCTGTTTGAAACTGTGAAAATCCCAGCTCTCCTGTTACTGATTAAAACTGTGAAAATCCCGGCTCTCCTCTCGCTGTTTGAAACTCTGAAAATCCCGGCTCTCCTCTCGCTGTTTGAAACTCTGAAAATCCCGGCTCTCCTCTCGCTGTTTTAAACTGTGAAAATCCCGGTTCTCCTGTCTCTTTTTTAAATGAAAATCCTGGATCTCCTCACGAATTTTAAAAATGTATGAATCCCAGCTCTCCTCTCGCATTTTAAACTGTGAAATTCCCAATCCATCTCTCACTGTTTTAATCTGTGAAAATCCCGGCTCTCCTCTCACTGTTTCAAACTCTGAAAATCCCGGCTCTTCTCACGCTGTTTAAAACTGTGAAAATCCCGGCTCTCCGGTCGCTGTTTTAAACTGTGAAAATCCCGGCTCTCCTTTTGCTGTTTTAAACTGTGAAACTCGCAGCTCTCCTTTCGCTGTTTTAAATTGTGAAAATCCCGGCTCTCTTCTAGCTGTTTTAAACTGTGAAAATACCGGCTCCCCTGTCACTATTTTAAACTGTGAAAATCCCGGCTCTCCTGTTACTGATTTAAACTGTGAAAATCCATCTCTCCTGTCGCTGTTTTAAACTGTGAAAATCCCGGCTGTCCCCTCGCTGTTTTAAACTCTCAAAATCCTGGCTTTCCTCTCGCTGTTTGAAACTCTGAAAATCCCGGCTCTCCTCTCGCTGTTGGAAACTGTGAAAATCCCGGCTCTCCTTTTGCTGTTTTAAACTGTGAAACTCGCAGCTCTCCTTTCGCTGTTTTAAATTGTGAAAATCCCGGCTCTCTTCTAGCTGTTTTAAACTGTGAAAATCCCGGCTCTCCTGTCGCTGTTTTAAACTGTGAAAATCCCGGCTCTCCTTTTGCTGTTTTAAACTGTGAAACTCGCAGCTCTCCTTTCGCTGTTTTAAATTGTGAAAATCCCGGCTCTCTTCTAGCTGTTTTAAACTGTGAAAATCCCGGCTCCCCTGTCACTATTTTAAACTGTGAAAATCCCGGCTCTCCAGTTACTGATTTAAACTGTGAAAATCCCGGCTCTCCTGTTACTGTTTTAAACTCTGAAAATCCCGGCTCCACTCTCGCTGTTTTAATCTGTGAAAATCCCGGCTCTCCTGTCGCTGTTTTAAACTGTGAAAATCCCGGCTCTCCTCTCGCTGTTTTAAACTGTGAAAATCCCGGCTCTCCTGTTACTGATTTAAACTGTGAAAATCCATCTCTCCTGTCACTGTCTTAATCTGTGAAAATCCCGGCTCTCCGCTCACTGTTTTAAACTCTGAAAATCCCGGCTCTCCTGTCACTGTTTTAAACTCTGAAAATCCCAACTCTCCTGTCGCTGTTTTAAACTCTGACAATCCCGGCTCTCCTCTCGCTGTTTTAAACTCTGAAAATCCCGGCTCTCTTCTCACTGTTTTAAACTCTGAAAATCCCGGCTCCCCTCTCGCTGTTTTAAACTGTGAAAATCCCGGCTCTCCTCTCACTGTTTTAAACTGTGAAAATCCCGGCTCACCTCTCGCTGTTTTCTACTGTGAAAATCCCAGCTCTCCTGTTACTGATTTAAACTGAGAAAATCCCGGCTCATCTGTCACTGTTTCAAATGTAAAAAATCCATCTCACCTGTCGCTGTTTTAAACTGTGAAAATCCCGGCTCTCCTCTCGCTGTTTTAAACTGTGAAAATCCCGGCTCTCCTCTCACTGTTTTAAACTGTGAAAATCCCGGCTCTCTTCTCGCTGTTAGAAACTCTGAAAATCCCGGCTCTCCTCTCGCTGTTTTAAGCTGTGAAAATCCCGGCTCTCCTGTTACTGATTTAAACTGTGAAAATCCATCTCTCCTGTCACTGTTTTAATCTGTGAAAATCCCGGCTCTCCTCTCACTGCTTTAAACTCTGAAAATCCCGGCTCTCCTCTCGCTGTTTGAAACTCTGAAAATCCCGGCTCTCCTGTCGCTGTTTTAAACTCTGACAATCCCGGCTCTCCTCTCGCTGTTTTAAACTCTGAAAATCCCGGCTCTCCTCTCACTGTTTTAAACTCTGAAAATCCCGGCTCCCCTCTCGCTGTTTTAAACTGTGAAAATCCCGGCTCTCCTCTCGCTGTTTTAAACTGTGAAAATCCCGTCTTTGCTCTCGTTGTTTTAATCTGTGAAAATCACGGCTCTCCTGTTACTGTTTCAAACTCAGAAAATCCCGGCTCTCCTGTCACTGTTTTAAACTGAAAATCCCGGCTCTCCTCTCGCTGTTTTAATCTGTGAAAATCCGGGCTCTCCTCTCGCTGTTTTAAACTGTGAAAATCCCGGCTCACCTCTCGCTGTTTTCTACTGTGAAAATCCCAGCTCTCCTGTTACTGATTTAAACTGAGAAAATCCCGGCTCTCCTGTCATTGTTTCAAATGTAAAAAATCCATCTCACCTGTCGCTGTTTTAAACTGTGAAAATCCCGGCTCTCCTCTCGCTGTTTTAAACTGTGAAAAACCCGGCTCTCCTCTCACTGTTTTAAACTGTGAAAATCCCGGCTCTCTTCTCGCTGTTTGAAACTCTGAAAATCCCGGCTCTCCTGTCGCTGTTTTAAACTCTGAAAATCCCGGCTCTCCTCTTGCTGTTTTAAACTCTGAAAATCCTGGCTCTCCTGTCGCTGTTTTAAACTGTAAAAATCCCGGCTCTCCTCTCGCTGTTTTAAACTGTGAAAATCCTGGCTCTCCTCTCGCTGTTTTAAATTGTGAAAATCCGGGTTCTCCTGTTACTGTTTTAAACTCTGAAAATCCCGGCTCTTCTCTCGCTGTTTTAATCTGTGAAAATCCCGGTTCTCCTGTCTCTTTTTTAAATGAAAATCCTGGATCTCCTCACGAATTTTAAAAATGTATGAATCCCAGCTCTCCTCTCGCATTTTAAACTGTGAAATTCCCAATCCATCTCTCACTGTTTTAATCTGTGAAAATCCCGGCTCTCCTCTCACTGTTTCAAACTCTGAAAATCCCGGCTCTTCTCACGCTGTTTAAAACTGTGAAAATCCCGGCTCTCCGGTCGCTGTTTTAAACTGTGAAAATCCCGGCTCTCCTTTTGCTGTTTTAAACTGTGAAACTCGCAGCTCTCCTTTCGCTGTTTTAAATTGTGAAAATCCCGGCTCTCTTCTAGCTGTTTTAAACTGTGAAAATACCGGCTCCCCTGTCACTATTTTAAACTGTGAAAATCCCGGCTCTCCTGTTACTGATTTAAACTGTGAAAATCCATCTCTCCTGTCGCTGTTTTAAACTGTGAAAATCCCGGCTCTCCAGTTACTGATTTAAACTGAGAAAATCTCGGCTCTCCTGTTACTGATTTAAACTGAGAAAATCCCGGCTCTCCTGTCACTGTTTCAAATGTGAAAAATCCATCTCACCTGTCGCTGTTTTAAACTGTGAAAATCCCGGCTCTCCTGTTACTGTTTTAAACTGTGAAAATCCCGGCTCTCCTCTCACTGTTTCAAACTGTGAAAATCCAAGCTCTCCTCTCACTGTTTTAAACTGTGAAAATCCAAGCTCTCCTCTCATTGTTTTAAACGGTGAAAATCCCGGCTCTCCTGTCGCTGCTTTAAAATGTGAAAATCCCGGCTCTCCTGTTACTGTTTTAAACTCTGAAAATCCCGGCTCTCCTCTCGCTGTTTTAAACTGTGAAAATCCAAGCTCTCCTCTCATTGTTTTCAACCATGAAAATCCTGGCTCTCCTCTCGCTGTTTTAAACGGCGAATAATCCCAGCTCCCCTGTCGTTTTAACTTGTGAAAATCCCGGCTCTCTTGTTACTGTTTTAAACTCTGAAAATCCCGTCTCTCCTGTTAATGTTTTAAACTGTGAAAATCCCGGCACTCCTCTCGCTGTTTTAAACTCTGAAACTCGCAGCTCTCCTTTCGCTGTTTTAAATTGTGAAAATCCCGGCTCTCCTGTTACTGATTTAAACTGAGAAAATCCCGGCTCTCCTGTCACTGATTTAAACTGTGAAAATCGCGGCTCGCCTCTCACTGTTTTAAACTGTGAAAATCCCGGCTCTCCTGTCGCTGTTTTAAACTGTGAAAATCCCGGCTCGCCTCTCGCTCCTTTAAACTCTGGAAATCCCAGCTCACCTCTCGCTGTTTTAAACGGTGAAAATCTTGGCTCCCATCTCACTGTTTTAAACTGTGAAAATCACGGCTCTCCTGTCACTGTTTTATACTGTGAAAATCCCGGCTCTCCTGTTACTGTTTTAAACTCTGAAAATCCTGGCTCTCCTGTCGCTGTTTTAAACTGTGAAAATCCCAGCTCTCCTCTCGCTGTTTTAAACTCTGAAAATCCCGGCTCTCCTCTCGTTGTTTTAAACTGAAAATCCCGGCTCTCCTCTCACTCTTTCAAACTCTGAAAATCCCGGCTCTCCTCTCATTGTTTTAAACTGAAAATCCCGGCTCTCCTGTCACTGTTTTAAACATTGAAAATCGCAACACTTCTCTCGCTGTTTTAAACTCTGAAAATCACGGCTCTCCTGTCGCTGTTTTAAACTCTGAAAATCCCGGTTCTCCTGTCTCTGTTTTAAATGAAAATCCCGGTTCTCCTCATGAATTTTAAAAATGTATGAATCCCGGCCCTCCTCTCGCATTTTAAACTGTGAATTTCCCAATCCATCTCTCACTGTTTTAATCTGTGAAAATCCCGGCTCTCCTCTCACTGTTTCAAACTCTGAAAATCCCGGCTCTCCTCACGCTGTTTAAAACTGTGAAAATCCCGGCTCTCCTCTGACTGTTTTAAACTGTGAAAATCCCGGCTCTCCTGTCGCTGTTTTAAACTGTGAAAATCCCGGCTCTCCTTTTGCTGTTTTAAACTGTGAAAATCCCGGCTCTCCTGTCGCTGTTTTAAACTGTGAAAATCCCGGCTCTCCTGTCGCTGTTTTAAACTGTGAAAATCCCGGCTCTCCTTTTGCTGTTTTAAACTGTGAAAATCCCGGCTCTCCTCTCGCTGTTTTAAACTGTGAAAATCCCGGCTCTCCTTTTGCTGTTTTAAACTGTGAAACTCGCAGCTCTCCTTTCGCTGTTTTAAATTGTGAAAATCCCGGCTCTCTTCTAGCTGTTTTAAACTGTGAAAATCCCGGCTCCCCGTCACTATTTTAAACTGTGAAAATCCCGGCTCTCCAGTTACTGATTTAAACTGAGAAAATCTCGGCTCTCCTGTTACTGATTTAAACTGAGAAAATCCCGGCTCTCCTGTCACTGTTTCAAATGTGAAAAATCCATCTCACCTGTCGCTGTTTTAAACTGTGAAAATCCCGGCTCTCCTGTTACTGTTTTAAACTGTGAAAATCCCGGCTCTCCTCTCACTGTTTCAAACTGTGAAAATCCAAGCTCTCCTCTCACTGTTTTAAACTGTGAAAATCCAAGCTCTCCTCTCATTGTTTTAAACGGTGAAAATCCCGGCTCTCCTGTCGCTGCTTTAAAATGTGAAAATCCCGGCTCTCCTGTTACTGTTTTAAACTCTGAAAATCCCGGCTCTCCTCTCGCTGTTTTAATCTGTGAAAATCCCGGCTATCCTCTCGCTGTTTTAAACTGTGAAACTCACAGCTCTCCTTTCGCTGTTTTAACTTGTGAAAATCCCGGCTCTCTTCTAGCTGTTTTAAACTGTGAAAATCCCGGCTCACCTCTCAATGTTTTAAACTATGAAAATCGCGGCTCTCCTCTCGTTGTGTTAAACTGTGAAAATCCCGGCTCTCCAGTTACTGATTTAAACTGTGAAAATCCCGGCTCTCCTGTTACTGTTTTAAACTCTGAAAATCCCGGCTCCACTCTCGCTGTTTTAATCTGTGAAAATCCCGGCTCTCCTGTCGCTGTTTTAAACTGTGAAAATCCCGGCTCTCCTCTCGCTGTTTTAAACTGTGAAAATCCCGGCTCTCCTGTTAATGATTTAAACTGTGAAAAACCCAGCTCTCCTCTCGCTGTTTTAAACTGTGAAAATCCCGGCTCTCCTGTTACTGATTTAAACTGTGAAAATCCCGGCTCTCCTGTTACTGATTTAAACTGAGAAAATCCCGGCTCTCCTGTTACTGACTTAAACTGAGAAAATCCCGGCTCTCCTGTTACTGATTTAAACTGAGAAAATCCCGGCTCTCCTGTCACTGATTTAAACTGTGAAAATCCCGGCTCTCCTGTCACTGTTTCAAATGTGAAAAATCCATCTCACCTGTCGCTGTTTTAAACTGTGAAAATCCTGGCTCTCCTCTCGCTGTTTGAAACTCTGAAAATCCCGGCTCTCCTCTCGCTGTTTGAAACTCTGAAAATCCCGGCTCTCCTCTCGCTGTTTGAAACTCTGAAAATCCCGGTTCTCCTGTCTCTGTTTTAAATGAAAATCCCGGATCTCCTCACGAATTTTAAAAATGAATGAATCCCGGCTCTCCTCTCGCATTTTAAACTGTGAATTTCCCAATCCATCTCTCACTGTTTTAATCTGTGAAAATCCCGGCTCTCCTCTCACTGTTTCAAACTCAGAAAATCCCGGCTCTCCTCACGCGGTTTAAAACTGTGAAAATCCCGGCTCTCCTCTGACTGTTTTAAACTGTGAAAATCCCGGCTCTCCTGTCGCTGTTTTAAACTGTGAAAATCCCGGCTCTCCTTTTAATGTTTTAGACTGTGAAACTCGCAGCTCTCCTTTCGCTGTTTTAAATTGTGAAAATCCCGGCTCTATTCTAGCTGTTTTAAACTGTGAAAATCCCGGCTCCCCTGTCACTATTTTAAACTGTGAAAATCCCGGCTCTCCAGTTACTGATTTAAACTGAGAAAATCCCGGCTCTCCAGTTACTGATTTAAACTGAGAAAATCCCGGCTCTCCTGTCACTGTTTCAAATGTGAAAAATTCATCTCACCTGTCGCTGTTTTAAACTGTCAAAATCCCGGCTCTCCTGTTACTGTTTTAAACTGTGAAAATCCCGGCTCTCCTCTCACTGTTTTAAACTGTGAAAATCCAAGCTCTCCTCTCACTGTTTTAAACTGTGAAAATCCAAGCTCTCCTCTCATTGTTTTAAACTGTGAAAATCCCGGCTCTCCTGTCGCTGCTTTAAAATGTGAAAATCCCTGCTCTCCTGTTACTGATTTATAGTGTGAAAATCCCGGCTCTCATGTTACTGTTTTAAACTCTGAAAATCCCTGCTCCCCTCTCGCTGTTTTAATCTGTGAAAATCACGGCTCTCCTCTCGCTGTTTTAAACTCTGAAAATCCCGGCTCTCCTGTCACTGTTTTAAACTGAAAATCCCGGCTCTCCTGTCGCTGTTTTAAACTGTGAAAATCCCGGCTCTCCTGTTACTGATTTAAACTGTGAAAATCCCGGCTCTCCTGTTACTGTTTTAAAATCTGAAAATCCCGGCTCTCCTCTCGCTGTTTTAATCTGTGAAAATCCCGGCTATCCTCTCGCTGTTTTAAACTATGAAAAACCCGGCTCTCCTCTCGCTGTTTTAATCTGTGAAAATCGCGGCTATCCTCTCGCTGTTTTAAACTGTGAAAATCCCGGCTATCCTCTCGCTGTTTTAAACTATGAAAAACCCGGATCTCCTGTCGCTGTTTTAAACTGTGAAAATCCCGGCTCTCTTCTAGCTGTTTTAAACTGTGAAAATCCCGGCTCACCTCTCAATGTTTTAAACTATGAAAAACCCGGCTCTCCTCTCGTTGTGTTAAACTGTGAAAATCCCGGCTCTCCTGTTACTGATTTAAACTGTGAAAAACCCAGCTCTCCTCTCGCTGTTTTAAACTGTGAAAATCCCGGCTCTCCTGTTACTGATTTAAACTGTGAAAATCCCGGCTCTCCTGTTACTGATTTAAACTGAGAAAATCCCGGCTCTCCTGTTACTGACTTAAACTGAGAAAATCCCGGCTCTCCGGTTACTGATTTAAACTGAGAAAATCCCGGCTCTCCTGTTACTGATTTAAACTGTGAAAATCCCGGCTCTCCTGTCACTGTTTCAAATGTGAAAAATCCATCTCACCTGTCGCTGTTTTAAACTGTGAAAATCCCGGCTCTCCTCTCGCTGTTTGAAACTGTGAAAATCCCAGCTCTCCTGTTACTGATTAAAACTGTGAAAATCCCGGCTCTCCTCTCGCTGTTTGAAACTCTGAAAATCCCGGCTCTCCTCTCGCTGTTTGAAACTCTGAAAATCCCGGCTCTCCTCTCGCTGTTTTAAACTGTGAAAATCCCGGTTCTCCTGTCTCTTTTTTAAATGAAAATCCTGGATCTCCTCACGAATTTTAAAAATGTATGAATCCCAGCTCTCCTCTCGCATTTTAAACTGTGAAATTCCCAATCCATCTCTCACTGTTTTAATCTGTGAAAATCCCGGCTCTCCTCTCACTGTTTCAAACTCTGAAAATCCCGGCTCTTCTCACGCTGTTTAAAACTGTGAAAATCCCGGCTCTCCGGTCGCTGTTTTAAACTGTGAAAATCCCGGCTCTCCTTTTGCTGTTTTAAACTGTGAAACTCGCAGCTCTCCTTTCGCTGTTTTAAATTGTGAAAATCCCGGCTCTCTTCTAGCTGTTTTAAACTGTGAAAATACCGGCTCCCCTGTCACTATTTTAAACTGTGAAAATCCCGGCTCTCCTGTTACTGATTTAAACTGTGAAAATCCATCTCTCCTGTCGCTGTTTTAAACTGTGAAAATCCCGGCTGTCCCCTCGCTGTTTTAAACTCTCAAAATCCTGGCTTTCCTCTCGCTGTTTGAAACTCTGAAAATCCCGGCTCTCCTCTCGCTGTTGGAAACTGTGAAAATCCCGGCTCTCCTTTTGCTGTTTTAAACTGTGAAACTCGCAGCTCTCCTTTCGCTGTTTTAAATTGTGAAAATCCCGGCTCTCTTCTAGCTGTTTTAAACTGTGAAAATCCCGGCTCTCCTGTCGCTGTTTTAAACTGTGAAAATCCCGGCTCTCCTTTTGCTGTTTTAAACTGTGAAACTCGCAGCTCTCCTTTCGCTGTTTTAAATTGTGAAAATCCCGGCTCTCTTCTAGCTGTTTTAAACTGTGAAAATCCCGGCTCCCCTGTCACTATTTTAAACTGTGAAAATCCCGGCTCTCCAGTTACTGATTTAAACTGTGAAAATCCCGGCTCTCCTGTTACTGTTTTAAACTCTGAAAATCCCGGCTCCACTCTCGCTGTTTTAATCTGTGAAAATCCCGGCTCTCCTGTCGCTGTTTTAAACTGTGAAAATCCCGGCTCTCCTCTCGCTGTTTTAAACTGTGAAAATCCCGGCTCTCCTGTTACTGATTTAAACTGTGAAAATCCATCTCTCCTGTCACTGTCTTAATCTGTGAAAATCCCGGCTCTCCGCTCACTGTTTTAAACTCTGAAAATCCCGGCTCTCCTGTCACTGTTTTAAACTCTGAAAATCCCAACTCTCCTGTCGCTGTTTTAAACTCTGACAATCCCGGCTCTCCTCTCGCTGTTTTAAACTCTGAAAATCCCGGCTCTCTTCTCACTGTTTTAAACTCTGAAAATCCCGGCTCCCCTCTCGCTGTTTTAAACTGTGAAAATCCCGGCTCTCCTCTCACTGTTTTAAACTGTGAAAATCCCGGCTCACCTCTCGCTGTTTTCTACTGTGAAAATCCCAGCTCTCCTGTTACTGATTTAAACTGAGAAAATCCCGGCTCATCTGTCACTGTTTCAAATGTAAAAAATCCATCTCACCTGTCGCTGTTTTAAACTGTGAAAATCCCGGCTCTCCTCTCGCTGTTTTAAACTGTGAAAATCCCGGCTCTCCTCTCACTGTTTTAAACTGTGAAAATCCCGGCTCTCTTCTCGCTGTTAGAAACTCTGAAAATCCCGGCTCTCCTCTCGCTGTTTTAAGCTGTGAAAATCCCGGCTCTCCTGTTACTGATTTAAACTGTGAAAATCCATCTCTCCTGTCACTGTTTTAATCTGTGAAAATCCCGGCTCTCCTCTCACTGCTTTAAACTCTGAAAATCCCGGCTCTCCTCTCGCTGTTTGAAACTCTGAAAATCCCGGCTCTCCTGTCGCTGTTTTAAACTCTGACAATCCCGGCTCTCCTCTCGCTGTTTTAAACTCTGAAAATCCCGGCTCTCCTCTCACTGTTTAAACTCTGAAAATCCCGGCTCCCCTCTCGCTGTTTTAAACTGTGAAAATCCCGGCTCTCCTCTCGCTGTTTTAAACTGTGAAAATCCCGTCTTTGCTCTCGTTGTTTTAATCTGTGAAAATCACGGCTCTCCTGTTACTGTTTCAAACTCAGAAAATCCCGGCTCTCCTGTCACTGTTTTAAACTGAAAATCCCGGCTCTCCTCTCGCTGTTTTAATCTGTGAAAATCCGGGCTCTCCTCTCGCTGTTTTAAACTGTGAAAATCCCGGCTCACCTCTCGCTGTTTTCTACTGTGAAAATCCCAGCTCTCCTGTTACTGATTTAAACTGAGAAAATCCCGGCTCTCCTGTCATTGTTTCAAATGTAAAAAATCCATCTCACCTGTCGCTGTTTTAAACTGTGAAAATCCCGGCTCTCCTCTCGCTGTTTTAAACTGTGAAAAACCCGGCTCTCCTCTCACTGTTTTAAACTGTGAAAATCCCGGCTCTCTTCTCGCTGTTTGAAACTCTGAAAATCCCGGCTCTCCTGTCGCTGTTTTAAACTCTGAAAATCCCGGCTCTCCTCTTGCTGTTTTAAACTCTGAAAATCCTGGCTCTCCTGTCGCTGTTTTAAACTGTAAAAATCCCGGCTCTCCTCTCGCTGTTTTAAACTGTGAAAATCCTGGCTCTCCTCTCGCTGTTTTAAATTGTGAAAATCCGGGTTCTCCTGTTACTGTTTTAAACTCTGAAAATCCCGGCTCTTCTCTCGCTGTTTTAATCTGTGAAAATCCCGGTTCTCCTGTCGCTGTTTTAAACTGTGAAAATCCTGGCTCTTCTCGCTGTTTAAAACTGTGAAAATCCCGGCTCTCCTCTCGCTGTTTTAAACTGTGAAAATCCCGGCTCTCCTCTCGCTGTTTTAAACTGTGAAAATCCCGGCTCTCCTGTTACTGTTTTAAACTCTGAAAATACCGGCTCCCCTCTCGCTGTTTTAATCTGTGAAAATCCCGGCTCTCCTCTCGCTGTTTTAAACTCTGAATATCCCGGCTATCCTGTCACTGTTTTAAACTGAAAATCCCGGCTCTCCTCTCGCTGTTTTAAACTGTGAAAATCCCGGCTCTCCTGTTACTGATTTAAACTGTGAAAATCCATCTCTCCTGTCACTGTTTTAATCTGTGAAAATCCCGGATCTCCTCTCACTGTTTTAAACTCTGAAAATCCCGGCTCTCCTCTCGCTGTTTGAAACTCTGAAAATCCCGGCTCTCCTGTCGCTGTTTTAAACTCTGACAATCCCGGCTCTCCTCTCGCTGTTTTAAACTCTGAAAATCCCGGCTCTCCTCTCACTGTTTTAAACTCTGAAAATCCCGGCTCCCCTCTCGCTGTTTTAAACTGTGAAAATCCCGGCTCTCCTCTCGCTGTTTTAAACTGTGAAAATCCCAGCTTTCCTCTCGCTGTTTTAATCTGTGAAAATCACGGCTCTCCTGTTACTGTTTCAAACTCAGAAAATCCCGGCTCTCCTGTCACTGTTTTAAACTGAAAATCCCGGCTCTCCTCTCGCTGTTTTAATCTGTGAAAATCCCGGCTCTCCTCTCGCTGTTTTAAACTGTGAAAATCCCGGCTCACCTCTCGCTGTTTTCTACTGTGAAAATCCCAGCTCTCCTGTTACTGATTTAAACTTAGAAAATCCCGGCTCTGCTGTCACTGTTTCAAATGTAAAAAATCCATCTCACCTGTCGCTGTTTTAAACTGTGAAAATCCCGGCTCTCCTCTCGCTGTTTTAAACTGTGAAAATACCGGCTCTCCTCTCACTGTTTTAAACTGTGAAAATCCCGGCTCTCTTCTCGCTGTTTGAAACTCTGAAAATCCCGGCTCTCCTGTCGCTGTTTTAAACTCTGAAAATCCAGGCTCTCCTGTCGCTGTTTTAAACTGTAAAAATCCCGGCTCTCCTCTCGCTGTTTTAAACTGTGAAAATCCTGGCTCTCCTCTCGCTGTTTTAAATTGTGAAAATCCGGGGTCTCCTGTTACAGTTTTAAACTCTGAAAATCCCGGCTCTTCTCTCGCTGTTTTAATCTGTGAAAATCCCGGTTCTCCTGTCGCTGTTTTAAACTGTGAAAATCCTGGCTCTTCTCGCTGTTTAAAACTGTGAAAATCCCGTCTTTGCTCTCGTTGTTTTAATCTGTGAAAATCACGGCTCTCCTGTTACTGTTTCAAACTCAGAAAATCCCGGCTCTCCTGTCACTGTTTTAAACTGAAAATCCCGGCTCTCCTCTCGCTGTTTTAATCTGTGAAAATCCGGGCTCTCCTCTCGCTGTTTTAAACTGTGAAAATCCCGGCTCACCTCTCGCTGTTTTCTACTGTGAAAATCCCAGCTCTCCTGTTACTGATTTAAACTGAGAAAATCCCGGCTCTCCTGTCATTGTTTCAAATGTAAAAAATCCATCTCACCTGTCGCTGTTTTAAACTGTGAAAATCCCGGCTCTCCTCTCGCTGTTTTAAACTGTGAAAAACCCGGCTCTCCTCTCACTGTTTTAAACTGTGAAAATCCCGGCTCTCTTCTCGCTGTTTGAAACTCTGAAAATCCCGGCTCTCCTGTCGCTGTTTTAAACTCTGAAAATCCCGGCTCTCCTCTTGCTGTTTTAAACTCTGAAAATCCTGGCTCTCCTGTCGCTGTTTTAAACTGTAAAAATCCCGGCTCTCCTCTCGCTGTTTTAAACTGTGAAAATCCCGGCTCTCCTCTCGCTGTTTTAAATTGTGAAAATCCGGGTTCTCCTGTTACTGTTTTAAACTCTGAAAATCCCGGCTCTTCTCTCGCTGTTTTAATCTGTGAAAATCCCGGTTCTCCTGTCGCTGTTTTAAACTGTGAAAATCCTGGCTCTTCTCGCTGTTTAAAACTGTGAAAATCCCGGCTCTCCTCTCGCTGTTTTAAACTGTGAAAATCCCGGCTCTCCTCTCGCTGTTTTAAACTGTGAAAATCCCGGCTCTCCTGTTACTGTTTTAAACTCTGAAAATACCGGCTCCCCTCTCGCTGTTTTAATCTGTGAAAATCCCGGCTCTCCTCTCGCTGTTTTAAACTCTGAATATCCCGGCTATCCTGTCACTGTTTTAAACTGAAAATCCCGGCTCTCCTCTCGCTGTTTTAAACTGTGAAAATCCCGGCTCTCCTGTTACTGATTTAAACTGTGAAAATCCATCTCTCCTGTCACTGTTTTAATCTGTGAAAATCCCGGATCTCCTCTCACTGTTTTAAACTCTGAAAATCCCGGCTCTCCTCTCGCTGTTTGAAACTCTGAAAATCCCGGCTCTCCTGTCGCTGTTTTAAACTCTGACAATCCCGGCTCTCCTCTCGCTGTTTTAAACTCTGAAAATCCCGGCTCTCCTCTCACTGTTTTAAACTCTGAAAATCCCGGCTCCCCTCTCGCTGTTTTAAACTGTGAAAATCCCGGCTCTCCTCTCGCTGTTTTAAACTGTGAAAATCCCAGCTTTCCTCTCGCTGTTTTAATCTGTGAAAATCACGGCTCTCCTGTTACTGTTTCAAACTCAGAAAATCCCGGCTCTCCTGTCACTGTTTTAAACTGAAAATCCCGGCTCTCCTCTCGCTGTTTTAATCTGTGAAAATCCCGGCTCTCCTCTCGCTGTTTTAAACTGTGAAAATCCCGGCTCACCTCTCGCTGTTTTCTACTGTGAAAATCCCAGCTCTCCTGTTACTGATTTAAACTTAGAAAATCCCGGCTCTGCTGTCACTGTTTCAAATGTAAAAAATCCATCTCACCTGTCGCTGTTTTAAACTGTGAAAATCCCGGCTCTCCTCTCGCTGTTTTAAACTGTGAAAATACCGGCTCTCCTCTCACTGTTTTAAACTGTGAAAATCCCGGCTCTCTTCTCGCTGTTTGAAACTCTGAAAATCCCGGCTCTCCTGTCGCTGTTTTAAACTCTGAAAATCCAGGCTCTCCTGTCGCTGTTTTAAACTGTAAAAATCCCGGCTCTCCTCTCGCTGTTTTAAACTGTGAAAATCCTGGCTCTCCTCTCGCTGTTTTAAATTGTGAAAATCCGGGGTCTCCTGTTACAGTTTTAAACTCTGAAAATCCCGGCTCTTCTCTCGCTGTTTTAATCTGTGAAAATCCCGGTTCTCCTGTCGCTGTTTTAAACTGTGAAAATCCTGGCTCTTCTCGCTGTTTAAAACTGTGAAAATCCCGGCTCACCTCTCGCTGTTTTAAACTGTGAAAATCCCGGCTCTCCTCTCGCTGTTATGAACTGTGAAAATCCCGGCTCTCCTCTCGCTGTTTTAAATTGTGAAAATCCCGGCTCTCCTCTCACTGTTTTAAACTGTGAAAATCACGGCTTTCCTCTCGCTGTTTTAATCTGTGAAAATCACGGCTCTCCTGTTACTGTTTCAAACTCAGAAAATCCCGGCTCTCCTGTCACTGCTTTAAACTGAAAATCCCGGCTCTCATCTCGCTGTTTTAATCTGTGAAAATCCCGGCTCTCCTCTCGCTGTTTTAAACTGTGAAAATCCCGGCTCACCTCTCGCTGTTTTCAACTGTGAAAATCCCAGCTCTCCTGTTACTGATTTAAACTGAGAAAATCCCGGCTCTCCTGTCACTGTTTCAAATGTAAAAAATCCATCTCACCTGTCGCTGTTTTAAACTGTGAAAATCCCGGCTCTCCTCTCGCTGTTTTAAACTGTGAAAATCCCGGCTCTCCCCTCGCTGTTTTAAACTGTGAAAATCCCGGCTCCACTGTCGCTGTTTTAATCTGTGAAAATCCCGGCTCTCCTGACGCTGTTTTAAACTCTGAATATCCCGGCTATCCTGTCACTGTTTTAAACTGAAAATCCCGGCTCTCCTCTCGCTGTTTTAAACTGTGAAAATCCCGGCTCTCCTGTTACTGATTTAAGCTGTGAAAATCCATCTCTCCTGTCACTGTTTTAATCTGTGAAAATCCCGGCTCTCCACTCACTGTTTTAAACTCTGAAAATCCCGGCTCTCCTCTCGCTGTTTGAAACTCTGAAAATCCCGGCTCTCCTGTCGCTGTTTTAAACTCTGACAATCCCGGCTCTCCTCTCGCTGTTTTAAACTGTGAAAATCCCGGTTCTCCTCTCACTGTATTAAACTCTGAAAATCCCGGCTCCCCTCTCGCTGTTTTAAACTGTGAAAATCCCGGCTCTCCTCTCGCTGTTTTAAAGTGTGAAAATCCCGTCTCTCCTATCGCTGTTTTAAACTGTGAAAATCCCGTCTCTCCTCTCACTGTTTTAAACTCTGAAAATCCAGGCTCCCCTCTCGCTGTTTTAAACTGTGAAAATCCCGGCTCTCCTCTCGCTGTTTAAATCTGTGAAAATCCCGGCTCTCCTGTCGCTGTTTAAAACTCTGAATATCCCGGCTCTCCACTCGCTGTTTTAAACTCTGAAAATCCCGGCTCTCCTGTCACTGTTTTAAACTCTGAAAATCCCGGCTCTCCTGTCGCTGTTTTAAACTGTGAAAATCCCGGCTCTCCTCTCGCTGATTGAATTTCTGAAAATCCCGGCTCTCCTCTCGCTGTTTTATACTGTGAAAATCCCGGCTCTACTGTTACTGTTTTAAACTCTGAAAATCCCAGCTCTCCTGTCGCTGTTTTAAACTCTGACAATCCCGGCTCTCCTCTCGCTGTTTTAAACTCTGAAAATCCCGGCTCTCCTCTCACTGTTTTAAACTCTGAAAATCCCGGCTCCCCTCTCGCTGTTTTAAACTGTGAAAATCCCGGCTCTCCTCTCGCTGTTTTAAACTGTGAAAATCCCGGCTTTCCTCTCGCTGTTTTAATCTGTGAAAATCACGGCTCTCCTGTTACTGTTTCAAACTCAGAAAATCCCGGCTCTCCTGTCACTGTTTTAAACTGAAAATCCCGGCTCTCCTCTCGCTGTTTTAATCTGTGAAAATCCCGGCTCTCCTCTCGCTGTTTTAAACTGTGAAAATCCCGGCTCACCTCTCGCTGTTTTCTACTGTGAAAATCCCAGCTCTCCTGTTACTGATTTAAACTGAGAAAATCCCGGCTCTCCTGTCACTGTTTCAAATGTAAAAAATCCATCTCACCTGTCGCTGTTTTAAACTGTGAAAATCCCGGCTCTCCTCTCGCTGTTTTAAACTGTGAAAATCCCGGCTCTCCTCTCGCTGTTTTAAACTGTGAAAATCCCGGCTCTCTTCTCGCTGTTTGAAACTCTGAAAATCCCGGCTCTCCTGTCGCTGTTTTAAACTCTGAAAATCCCGGCTCTCCTCTTGCTGTTTTAAACTCTGAAAATCCTGGCTCTCCTGTCGCTGTTTTAAACTGTAAAAATCCCGGCTCTCCTCTCGCTGTTTTAAACTGTGAAAATCCCGGCTCTCCTCTCGCTGTTTTAAATTGTGAAAATCCGGGGTCTCCTGTTACTGTTTTAAACTCTGAAAATCCCGGCTCCTCTCTCGCTGTTTTAATCTGTGAAAATCCCGGTTCTCCAGTCGCTGTTTTAAACTGTGAAAATCCTGCCTCTTCTCGCTGTTTAAAACTGTGAAAATCCCGGCTCACCTCTCGCTGTTTTAAACTGTGAAAATCCCGGCTCTCCTTTCGCTGTTATGAACTGTGAAAATCCCGGCTCTCCTCTCGCTGTTTTAAATTGTGAAAATCCCGGCTCTCCTCTCACTGTTTTAAACTGTGAAAATCACGGCTTTCCTCTCGCTGTTTTAATCTGTGAAAATCCCGGCTCTCCTGTTACTGTTTCAAACTCAGAAAATCCCGGCTCTCCTGTCACTGTTTTAAACTGAAAATCCCGGCTCTCCTCTCGCTGTTTTAAACTCTGAAAATCCCGGCTCTCCTGTCGCTGTTTTAAACTGTGAAAATCCCGGCTCTCGTCTCGCTGATTGAATTTCTGAAAATCCCGGCTCTCCTCTCGCTGTTTTATACTGTGAAAATCCCGGCTCTACTGTTACTGTTTTAAACTCTGAAAATCCCGGATCTCCTTTCGCTGTTTTAATCTGTGAAAATCCCGGTTCTCCTCTCGCTGTTTTAAACTGTGAAAATCCTGTCTCTCCTTTCGCTGTTTTAAACTGTGAAAATACCGGCTCTCCTCTCGCTGTTTTAAACTGTGAAAATCCCGGCTCTCCTGTCACTGTTTTAAACTGTGAAAATCCATCTCTCCTGTCACTGTTTTAATCTGTGAAAATCCCCGCTCTCCTCTCACTGTTTTAAACTCTGAAAATCCCGGCTCTCCTCTCGCTGTTTGAAACTCTGAAAATCCCAGCTCTCCTGTCGCTGTTTTAAACTCTGACAATCCCGGCTCTCCTCTCGCTGTTTTAAACTCTGAAAATCCCGGCTCTCCTCTCACTGTTTTAAACTCTGAAAATCCCGGCTCCCCTCTCGCTGTTTTAAACTGTGAAAATCCCGGCTCTCCTCTCGCTGTTTTAAACTGTGAAAATCCCGGCTTTCCTCTCGCTGTTTTAATCTGTGAAAATCACGGCTCTCCTGTTACTGTTTCAAACTCAGAAAATCCCGGCTCTCCTGTCACTGTTTTAAACTGAAAATCCCGGCTCTCCTCTCGCTGTTTTAATCTGTGAAAATCCCGGCTCTCCTCTCGCTGTTTTAAACTGTGAAAATCCCGGCTCACCTCTCGCTGTTTTCTACTGTGAAAATCCCAGCTCTCCTGTTACTGATTTAAACTGAGAAAATCCCGGCTCTCCTGTCACTGTTTCAAATGTAAAAAATCCATCTCACCTGTCGCTGTTTTAAACTGTGAAAATCCCGGCTCTCCTCTCGCTGTTTTAAACTGTGAAAATCCCGGCTCTCCTCTCGCTGTTTTAAACTGTGAAAATCCCGGCTCTCTTCTCGCTGTTTGAAACTCTGAAAATCCCGGCTCTCCTGTCGCTGTTTTAAACTCTGAAAATCCCGGCTCTCCTCTTGCTGTTTTAAACTCTGAAAATCCTGGCTCTCCTGTCGCTGTTTTAAACTGTAAAAATCCCGGCTCTCCTCTCGCTGTTTTAAACTGTGAAAATCCCGGCTCTCCTCTCGCTGTTTTAAATTGTGAAAATCCGGGGTCTCCTGTTACTGTTTTAAACTCTGAAAATCCCGGCTCCTCTCTCGCTGTTTTAATCTGTGAAAATCCCGGTTCTCCTCTCGCTGTTTTAAACTGTGAAAATCCTGGCTCTTCTCGCTGTTTAAAACTGTGAAAATCCCGGCTCACCTCTCGCTGTTTTAAACTGTGAAAATCCCGGCTCTCCTTTCGCTGTTATGAACTGTGAAAATCCCGGCTCTCCTCTCGCTGTTTTAAATTGTGAAAATCCCGGCTCTCCTCTCACTGTTTTAAACTGTGAAAATCACGGCTTTCCTCTCGCTGTTTTAATCTGTGAAAA
Organism: Isurus oxyrinchus; assembly: GCA_026770705.1. Classification (NCBI taxonomy): domain Eukaryota; kingdom Metazoa; phylum Chordata; class Chondrichthyes; order Lamniformes; family Lamnidae; genus Isurus; species Isurus oxyrinchus. The sequence goes on along the minus strand of JANJGN010000890.1, from coordinate 222,713 downwards.
TCACGGCTCTCCTGTTACTGTTTCAAACTCAGAAAATCCCGGCTCTCCTGTCACTGTTTCAAATGTAAAAAATCCATCTCACCTGTCGCTGTTTTAAACTGTGAAAATCCCGGCTCTCCTCTCGCTGTTTTAAACACTGAAAATCCCGGCTCTCCTCTCGCTGTTTTATACTGTGAAAATCCCGGCTCTCCTGTTACTGTTTTAAACTCTGAAAATCACAGCTCCCCTCTCGCTGTTTTAATCTGTGAAAATCCCGGCTCTCCTGTCGCTGTTTTAAACACTGAAAATCCCGGCTTTCCTGTCACTGTTTTAAACTGAAAATCCCGGCTCTCCTCTCGCTGTTTTAAGCTGTGAAAATCCCGGCTCCCCTGTTACTGATTTAAACTGTGAAAATCCATCTCTCCTGTCACTGTTTTAATCTGTGAAAATCCCCGCTCTCCTCTCACTGTTTTAAACTCTGAAAATCCCGGCTCTCCTCTCGCTGTTTGAAACTCTGAAAATCCCGGCTCTCCTGTCGCTGTTTTAAACTCTGACAATCCCGGCTCTCCTCTCGCTGTTTTAAACTCTGAAAATCCCGGCTCTCCTCTCACTGTTTTAAACTCTGAAAATCCCGGCTCCCCTCTCGCTGTTTTAAACTGTGAAAATCCCGGCTCTCCTCTCGCTGTTTTAAACTGTGAAAATCCCGGCTTTCCTCTCGCTGTTTTAATCTGTGAAAATCACGGCTCTCCTGTTACTGTTTCAAACTCAGAAAATCCCGGCTCTCCTGTCACTGTTTTAAACTGAAAATCCCGGCTCTCCTCTCGCTGTTTTAATCTGTGAAAATCCCGGCTCTCCTCTCGCTGTTTTAAACTGTGAAAATCCCGGCTCACCTCTCGCTGTTTTCTACTGTGAAAATCCCAGCTCTCCTGTTACTGATTTAAACTGAGAAAATCCCGGCTCTCCTGTCACTGTTTCAAATGTAAAAAATCCATCTCACCTGTCGCTGTTTTAAACTGTGAAAATCCCGGCTCTCCTCTCGCTGTTTTAAACTGTGAAAATCCCGGCTCTCCTCTCACTGTTTTAAACTGTGAAAATCCCGGCTCTCTTCTCGCTGTTTGAAACTCTGAAAATCCCGGCTCTCCTGTCGCTGTTTTAAACTCTGAAAATCCCGGCTCTCCTCTTGCTGTTTTAAACTCTGAAAATCCTGGCTCTCCTGTCGCTGTTTTAAACTGTAAATATCCCGGCTCTCCTCTCGCTGTTTTAAACTGTGAAAATCCCGGCTCTCCTCTCGCTGTTTTAAATTGTGAAAATCCGGGGTCTCCTGTTACTGTTTTAAACTCTGAAAATCCCGGCTCCTCTCTCGCTGTTTTAATCTGTGAAAATCCCGGTTCTCCTGTCGCTGTTTTAAACTGTGAAAATCCTGGCTCTTCTCGCTGTTTAAAACTGTGAAAATCCCGGCTCACCTCTCGCTGTTTTAAACTGTGAAAATCCCGGCTCTCCTTTCGCTGTTATGAACTGTGCAAATCCCGGCTTTCCTCTCGCTGTTTTAATCTGTGAAAATCACGGCTCTCCTGTTACTGTTTCAAACTCAGAAAATCCCGGCTCTCCTGTCACTGTTTTAAACTGAAAATCCCGGCTCTCCTCTCGCTGTTTTAATCTGTGAAAATCCCGGCTCTCCTCTCGCTGTTTTAAACTGTGAAAATCCCGGCTCACCTCTCGCTGTTTTCTACTGTGAAAATCCCAGCTCTCCTGTTACTGATTTAAACTGAGAAAATCCCGGCTCTCCTGTCACTGTTTCAAATGTAAAAAATCCATCTCACCTGTCGCTGTTTTAAACTGTGAAAATCCCGGCTCTCCTCTCGCTGTTTTAAACTGTGAAAATCCCGGCTCACCTCTCGCTGTTTTCTACTGTGAAAATCCCAGCTCTCCTGTCACTGTTTCAAATGTAAAAAATCCATCTCACCTGTCGCTGTTTTAAACTCTGAAAATCCCGGCTCCTCTCTCGCTGTTTTAATCTGTGAAAATCCCGGTTCTCCTGTCGCTGTTTTAAACTGTGAAAATCCTGGCTCTTCTCGCTGTTTAAAACTGTGAAAATCCCGGCTCACCTCTCGCTGTTTTAAACTGTGAAAATCCCGGCTCTCCTTTCGCTGTTATGAACTGTGAAAATCCCGGCTCTCCTCTCGCTGTTTTAAATTGTGAAAATCCCGGCTCTCCTCTCACTGTTTTAAACTGTGAAAATCACGGCTTTCCTCTCGCTGTTTTAATCTGTGAAAATCCCGGCTCTCCTGTTACTGTTTCAAACTCAGAAAATCCCGGCTCTCCTGTCACTGTTTTAAACTGAAAATCCCGGCTCTCCTCTCGCTGTTTTAATCTGTGAAAATCCCGGCCATCCTCTCGCTGTTTTAAACTGTGAAAATCCTGGCTCACCTCTCGCTGTTTTCAACTGTGAAAATCCCAGCTCTCCTGTTACTGATTTAAACTGAGAAAATCCCGGCTCTCCTGTCACTGTTTCAAATGTAAAAAATCCATCTCACCTGTCGCTGTTTTAAACTGTGAAAATCCCGGCTCTCCTCTCGCTGTTTTAAACACTGAAAATCCCGGCTCTCCTCTAGCTGTTTTATACTGTGAAAATCCCGGCTCTCCTGTTACTGTTTTAAACTCTGAAAATCACAGCTCCCCTCTCGCTGTTTTAATCTGTGAAAATCCCGGCTCTCCTGTCGCTGTTTTAAGCACTGAAAATCCCGGCTTTCCTGTCACTGTTTTAAACTGAAAATCCCGGCTCTCCTCTCGCTGTTTTAAGCTGTGAAAATCCCGGCTCCCCTGTTACTGATTTAAACTGTGAAAATCCATCTCTCCTGTCACTGTTTTAATCTGTGAAAATCCCCGCTCTCCTCTCACTGTTTTAAACTCTGAAAATCCCGGCTCTCCTCTCGCTGTTTGAAACTCTGAAAATCCCGGCTCTCCTGTCGCTGTTTTAAACTCTGACAATCCCGGCTCTCCTCTCGCTGTTTTAAACTCTGAAAATCCCGGCTCTCCTCTCACTGTTTTAAACTCTGAAAATCCCGGCTCCCCTCTCGCTGTTTTAAACTGTGAAAATCCCGGCTCTCCTCTCGCTGTTTTAAACTGTGAAAATCCCGGCTTTCCTCTCGCTGTTTTAATCTGTGAAAATCACGGCTCTCCTGTTACTGTTTCAACCTCAGAAAATCCCGGCTCTCCTGTCACTGTTTTAAACTGAAAATCCCGGCTCTCCTCTCGCTGTTTTAATCTGTGAAAATCCCGGCTCTCCTCTCGCTGTTTTAAACTGTGAAAATCCCGGCTCACCTCTCGCTGTTTTCTACTGTGAAAATCCCAGCTCTCCTGTTACTGATTTAAACTGAGAAAATCCCGGCTCTCCTGTCACTGTTTCAAATGTAAAAAATCCATCTCACCTGTCGCTGTTTAAACTGTGAAAATCCCGGCTCTCCTCTCGCTGTTTTAAACTGTGAAAATCCCGGCTCTCCTCTCACTGTTTTAAACTGTGAAAATCCCGGCTCTCTTCTCGCTGTTTGAAACTCTGAAAATCCCGGCTCTCCTGTCGCTGTTTTAAACTCTGAAAATCCCGGCTCTCCTCTTGCTGTTTTAAACTCTGAAAATCCTGGCTCTCCTGTCGCTGTTTTAAACTGTAAAAATCCCGGCTCTCCTCTCGCTGTTTTAAACTGTGAAAATCCCGGCTCTCCTCTCGCTGTTTTAAATTGTGAAAATCCGGGGTCTCCTGTTACAGTTTTAAACTCTGAAAATCCCGGCTCCTCTCTCGCTGTTTTAATCTGTGAAAATCCCGGTTCTCCTGTCGCTGTTTTAAACTGTGAAAATCCTGGCTCTTCTCGCTGTTTAAAACTGTGAAAATCCCGGCTCACCTCTCGCTGTTTTAAACTGTGAAAATCCCGGCTCTCCTCTCGCTGTTATGAACTGTGAAAATCCCGGCTCTCCTCTCGCTGTTTTAAATTGTGAAAATCCCGGCTCTCCTCTCACTGTTTTAAACAGTGAAAATCACGGCTTTCCTCTCGCTGTTTTAATCTGTGAAAATCCCGGCTCACCTGATACTGTTTCAAACTCAGAAAATCCCGGCTCTCCTGCCACTGTTTTAAACTGAAAATCCCGGCTCTCCTCTCGCTGTTTTAATCTGTGAAAATCCCGGCTCTCCTCTCGCTGTTTTAAACTGTGAAAATCCTGGCTCACCTCTCGCTGTTTTCAACTGTGAAAATCCCAGCTCTCCTGTTACTGATTTAAACTGAGAAAATCCCGGCTCTCCTGTCACTGTTTCAAATGTAAAAAATCCATCTCACCTGTCGCTGTTTTAAACTGTGAAAATCCCGGCTCTCCTCTCGCTGTTTTAAACTGTGAAAATCCCGGCTCTCCTGTTACTGTTTTAAACTCTGAAAATCCCGGCTCCACTGTCGCTGTTTTAATCTGTGAAAATCCCGGCTCTCCTGTCGCTGTTTTAAACTCTGAATATCCCGGCTATCCTGTAACTGTTTTAAGCTGAAAATCCCGGCTCTCCTCTCGCTGTTTTAAACTGTGAAAATCCCGGCTCTCCTGTTACTGATTTAAACTGTGAAAATCCATCTCTCCTGTCACTGTTTTAATCTGTGAAAATCCCGGCTCTCCTCTCACTGTTTTAAACTCTGAAAATCCCGGCTCTCCTCTCGCTGTTTGAAACTCTGAAAATCCCGGCTCTCCTGTCGCTGTTTTAAACTCTGACAATCCCGGCTCTCCTCTCGCTGTTTTAAACTCTGAAAATCCCGGCTCTCCTCTCACTGTTTTAAACTCTGAAAATCCCGGCTCCCCTCTCGCTGTTTTAAACTTTGAAAATCCCGGCTCTCCTCTCGCTGTTTTAAAGTGTGAAAATCCCGGCTCTCCTATCGCTGTTTTAAACTGTGAAAATCCTGTCTCTCCTCTCACTGTTTTAAACTCTGACAATCCCGGCTCCCCTCTCGCTGTTTTAAAATCTGAAAATCCCGGCTCTCCTCTCGCTGATTGAATTTCTGAAAATCCCGGCTCTCCTCTCGCTGTTTTATACTGTGAAAATCCCGGCTCCACTGTTACTGTTTTAAACTCTGAAAATCCCGGATCTCCTCTCGCTGTTTTAATCTGTGAAAATCCCGGTTCTCCTCTCGCTGTTTTAAACTGTGAAAATCGCCGGCTCTCCTGTCACTGTTTTAAACTGTGAAAATCCCGGCTCTCCTCTCGCTGTTTTAAACTATGAAAATCCCGGCTCTCCTGTCGCTGTTTTAAACTGTGAAAATCCCGGCTCTCCTCTCGCTGTTTTAAACTCTGAAAATCCCGGCTCTCCTCTCGCTGTTTTATACTGTGAAAATCCCGGCTCTCCTGTTACTGTTTTAAACTCTGAAAATCACAGCTCCCCTCTCGCTGTTTTAATCTGTGAAAACCCCGGCTCTCCTGTCGCTGTTTTAAACACTGAAAATCCCGGCTTTCCTGTCACTGTTTTAAACTGAAAATCCCGGCTCTCCTCTCGCTGTTTTAATCTGTGAAAATCCCGGTTCATCTGTCGCTGTTTTAAACTGTGAAAATTCTGGCTCTTCTCACTGTTTAAAACTGTGAAAATCCCGGCTCACCTCTCGCTGTTTTAAACTGTGAAAATCTCGGCTCACCTCTCGCTGTTTTCTACTGTGAAAATCCCAGCTCTCCTGTTACTGATTTAAACTGAGAAAATCCCGGCTCTCCTGTCACTGTTTCAAATGTAAAAAATCCATCTCACCTGTCGCTGTTTTAAACTGTGAAAATCCCGGCTCTCCTCTCGCTGATTTAAACTGTGAAAATCCCGGCTCTCCTGTCACTGTTTTAAACTGTGAAAATCCCGGCTCTCCTCTCGCTGTTTGAAACTCTGAAAATCCCGGCTCTCCTGTCGCTGTTTTAAACTCTGAAAATCCCGGCTCTCCTCTTGCTGTTTTAAACTCTGAAAATCCTGGCTCTCCTGTCGCTGTTTTAAACTGTAAAAATCTCGGCTCTCCTCTCGCTGTTTTAAACTATGAAAATCCCGGCTCTCCTCTCGCTGTTTCAAATTGTGAAAATCCGGGCTCTCCTGTTACTGTTTTAAACTCTGAAAATCCCGGCTCTTCTCTCGCTGTTTTAATCTGTGAAAATCCCGGTTCTCCTGTCGCTGTTTTAAACTGTGAAAATCCTGGCTCTTCTCGCTGTTTAAAGCTGTGAAAATCCCGGCTCACCTCTCGCTGTTTTAAACTGTGAAAATCCCGGCTCTCCTTTCGCTGTTATGAACTGTGAAAATCCCGGCTCTCCTCTCGCTGTTTTAAATCGTGAAAATCCCGGCTCTCCTCTCACTGTTTTAAACTGTGAAAATCACGGCTTTACTCTCGCTGTTTTAATCTGTGAAAATCACGGCTCTCCTGTTACTGTTTCAAACTCAGAAAATCCCGGCTCTCCTGTCACTGCTTTAAACTGAAAATCCCGGCTCTCATCTCGCTGTTTTAATCAGTGAAGATCCCGGCTCTCCTCTCGCTGTTTTAAACTGTGAAAATCCCGGCTCACCTCTCGCTGTTTTCAACTGTGAAAATCCCAGCTCTCCTGTTACTGATTTAAACTGAGAAAATCCCGGCTCTCCTGTCACTGTTTCAAATGTAAAAAATCCATCTCACCTGTCGCTGTATTAAACTGTGAAAATCCCGGCTCTCCTCTCGCTGTTTTAAACTGTGAAAATCCCGGCTCTCCTCTCGCTGTTTTAAACTGTGAAAATCCCGGCTCTCCTGTTACTGTTTTAAACTCTGAAAATCCCGGCTCCACTCTCGCTGTTTTAATCTGTGAAAATCCCGGCTCTCCTGTCGCTGTTTTAAACTCTGAATATCCCGGCTATCCTGCACTGTTTTAAACTGTGAAAATCCCGGCTCTCCTCTCGCTGGTTTAAACTGTGAAAATCCCGGCTCTCCTGTTACTGATTTAAACTGTGAAAATCCATCTCTCCTGTCACTGTTTTAATCTGTGAAAATCCCGGCTCTCCTCTCACTGTTTTAAACTCTGAAAATCCCGGCTCTCCTCTCGCTGTTTGAAACTCTGAAAATCCCGGCTCTCCTGTCGCTGTTTTAAACTCTGACAATCCCGGCTCTCCTCTCGCTGTTTTAAACTCTGAAAATCCCGACTCACCTTTCACTGTTTTAAACTCTGAAAATCCCGGCTCCCCTCTCGCTGTTTTAAACTGTGAAAATCCCGGCTCTCCTCTCGCTGTTTTAAAGTGTGAAAATCCCGGCTCTCCTATCGCTGTTTTAAACTGTGAAAATCCCGGCTCTCCTCTCACTGTTTTAAACTCTGAAAATCCCGGCTCTCCTCTCGCTGTTTTAAACTCTGAAAATCCCGGCCCTCCTCTCGCTGATTGAATTTCTGAATATCCCGGCTCTCCTCTCGCTGTTTTATACTGTGAAAATCCCGGCTCTACTGTTACTGTTTTAAACTCTGAAAATCCCGGATCTCCTCTCGCTGTTTTAATCTGTGAAAATCCCGGGTCTCCTCTCGCTGTTTTAAACTGTGAAAATCCCGGCTCTCCTGTCGCTGTTTTAAACTGTGAAAATCCCGGCTCTCCTCTCGCTGTTTTAAACTATGAAAATCCCGGCTCTCCTGTCGCTGTTTTAAACTGTGAAAATCCCGGCTCTCCTCTCGCTGTTTTAAACTCTGAAAATCCCGGCTCTCCTCTCGCTGTTTTATACTGTGAAAATCCCGGCTCTCCTGTTACTGGTTTAAACTCTGAAAATCACAGCTCCCCTCTCGCTGTTTTAATCTGTGAAAATCCCGGCTCTCCTGTCGCTGTTTTAATCTGTGAAAATCACGGCTCTCCTGTTACTGTTTCAAACTCAGAAAATCCCGGCTCTCCTGTCACTGTTTTAAATTGAAAATCCCGGCTCTCCTCTCGCTGTTTTAATCTGTGAAAATCCCGGCTCTCCTCTCGCTGTTTTAAACTGTGAAAATCCCGGCTCACCTCTCGCTGTTTTCAACTGTGAAAATCCCAGCTCTCCTGTTACTGATTTAAACTGAGAAAATCCCGGCTCTCCTGTCACTATTTTAAACTGTGAAAATCCCGGCTCTCCTGTTACTGATTTAAACTGAGAAAATCCCGGCTCTCCTGTTACTGATTTAAACTGAGAAAATCCCGGCTCTCCTCTCACTGTTTTAAACTGTGAAAATCACGGCTCTCCTCTCGCTGCTTTAAACTGTGAAAATCCCGGCTCTCCTGTTACTGATTTAAACTGTGAAAATCCATCTCTCCTGTCACTGTTTTAATCTGTGAAAATCCCGGCTCTCCTCTCACTGTTTTAAACTCTGAAAATCCCGGGTCTCCTCTCGCTGTTTGAAACTCTGAAAATCCCGGCTCTCCTGTCGCTGTTTTAAACTCTGACAATCCCGGCTCTCCTCTCGCTGTATTAAACTCTGAAAATCCCGGCTCTCCTCTCACTGTTTTAAACTCTGAAAATCCCGGCTCCCCTCTCGCTGTTTTAAACTGTGAAAATCCCGGCTCTCCTCTCGCTGTTTTAAACTGTGAAAATCCCGGCTCTCCTCTCGCTGTTTTAATCTGTGAAAATCACGGCTCTCCTGTTACTGTTTCAAACTCAGAAAATCCCGGCTCTCCTGTCACTGTTTTAAACTGAAAATCCGGGCTCTCCTCTCGCTGTTTTAATCTGTGAAAATCCCGGCTCTCCTCTCGCTGTTTTAAACTGTGAAAATCCTGGCTCACCTCTCGCTGTTTTCTACTGTGAAAATCCCAGCTCTCCTGTTACTGATTTAAACTGAGAAAATCCCGGCTCTCCTGGCACTGTTTCAAATGTAAAAAATCCATCTCACCTGTCGCTGTTTTAAACTGTGAAAATCCCGGCTCTCCTCTCGCTGTTTTAAACTGTGAAAATCCCGGCTCTCCTCTCGTTGTTTTAAACTGTGAAAATCCCGGCTCTCCTCTCGCTGTTTGAAACTCTGAAAATCCCGGCTCTCCTCTTGCTGTTTTAAACTCTGAAAATCCTGGCTCTCCTGTCGCTGTTTTAAACTGTAAAAAACCCGGCTCTCCTCTCGCTGTTTTAAACTGTGAAAATCCCGGCTCTCCTCTCGCTGTTTTAAATTGTGAAAATCCGGGGTCTCCTGTTACTGTTTTAAACTCTGAAAATCCCGGCTCCTCTCTCGCTGTTTTAATCTGTGAAAATCCCGGTTCTCCTGTCGCTGTTTTAAACTGTGAAAATCCTGGCTCTTCTCGCTGTTTAAAACTGTGAAAATCCCGGCTCACCTCTCGCTGTTTTAAACTGTGAAAATCCCGGCTCTCCTTTCGCTGTTATGAACTGTGAAAATCCCGGCTCTCCTCTCGCTGTTTTAAATTGTGAAAATCCCGTCTCTCCTCTCACTGTTTTAAACTGTGAAAATCACGGCTTTCCTCTCGCTGTTTTAATCTGTGAAAATCCCGGCTCTCCTGTTACTGTTTCAAACTCAGAAAATCCCGGCTCTCCTGTCACTGTTTTAAACTGAAAATCCCGGCTCTCCTCTCGCTGTTTTAATCTGTGAAAATCCCGGCTCTCCTCTCGCTGTTTTAAACTGTGAAAATCCTGGCTCACCTCTCGCTGTTTTCAACTGTGAAAATCCCAGCTCTCCTGTTACTGATTTAAACTGAGAAAATCCCGGCTCTCCTGTCACTGTTTCAAATGTAAAAAATCCATCTCACCTGTCGCTGTTTTAAACTGTGAAAATCCCGGCTCTCCTCTCGCTGTTTTAAACACTGAAAATCCCGGCTCTCCTCTCGCTGTTTTATACTGTGAAAATCCCGGCTCTCCTGTTACTGTTTTAAACTCTGAAAATCACAGCTCCCCTCTCGCTGTTTTAATCTGTGAAAATCCCGGCTCTCCTGTCGCTGTTTTAAACACTGAAAATCCCGGCTTTCCTGTCACTGTTTTAAACTGAAAATCCCGGCTCTCCTCTCGCTGTTTTAAGCTGTGAAAATCCCGGCTCCCCTGTTACTGATTTAAACTGTGAAAATCCATCTCTCCTGTCACTGTTTTAATCTGTGAAAATCGCCGCTCTCCTCTCACTGTTTTAAACTCTGAAAATCCCGGCTCACCTCTCGCTGTTTGAAACTCTGAAAATCCCGGCTCTCCTGTCGCTGTTTTAAACTCTGACAATCCCGGCTCTCCTCTCGCTGTTTTAAACTCTGAAAATCCCGGCTCTCCTCTCACTGTTTTAAACTCTGAAAATCCCGGCTCCCCTCTCGCTGTTTTAAACTGTGAAAATCCCGGCTCTCCTCTCGCTGTTTTAAACTGTGAAAATCCCGGCTTTCCTCTCGCTGTTTTAATCTGTGAAAATCACGGCTCTCCTGTTACTGTTTCAACCTCAGAAAATCCCGGCTCTCCTGTCACTGTTTTAAACTGAAAATCCCGGCTCTCCTCTCGCTGTTTTAATCTGTGAAAATCCCGGCTCTCCTCTCGCTGTTTTAAACTGTGAAAATCCCGGCTCACCTCTCGCTGTTTTCTACTGTGAAAATCCCAGCTCTCCTGTTACTGATTTAAACTGAGAAAATCCCGGCTCTCCTGTCACTGTTTCAAATGTAAAAAATCCATCTCACCTGTCGCTGTTTTAAACTGTGAAAATCCCGGCTCTCGTCTCGCTGTTTTAAACTGTGAAAATCCCGGCTCTCCTCTCACTGTTTTAAACTGTGAAAATCCCGGCTCTCTTCTCGCTGTTTGAAACTCTGAAAATCCCGGCTCTCCTGTCGCTGTTTTAAACTCTGAACATCCCGGCTCTCCTCTTGCTGTTTTAAACTCTGAAAATCCTGGCTCTCCTGTCGCTGTTTTAAACTGTAAAAATCCCGGCTCTCCTCTCGCTGTTTTAAACTGTGAAAATCCCGGCTCTCCTCTCGCTGTTTTAAATTGTGAAAATCCGGGGTCTCCTGTTACTGTTTTAAACTCTGAAAATCCCGGCTCCACTCTCGCTGTTTTAATCTGTGAAAATCGCGGTTCTCCTGTCGCTGTTTTAAACTGTGAAAATCCTGGCTCTTCTCGCTGTTTAAAACTGTGAAAATCCCGGCTCACCTCTCGCTGTTTTAAACTGTGAAAATCCCGGCTCTCCTTTCGCTGTTATGAACTGTGAAAATCCCGGCTCTCCTCTCGCTGTTTTAAATTGTGAAAATCCCGGCTCTCCTCTCACTGTTTTAAACTGTGAAAATCACAGCTTTCCTCTCGCTGTTTTAATCTGTGAAAATCCCGGCTCTCCTGTTACTGTTTCAAACTCAGAAAATCCCGGCTCTCCTGTCACTGTTTTAAACTGAAAATCCCGGCTCTCCTCTCGCTGTTTTAATCTGTGAAAATCCCGGCCATCCTCTCGCTGTTTTAAACTGTGAAAATCCTGGCTCACCTCTCGCTGTTTTCAACTGTGAAAATCCCAGCTCTCCTGTTACTGATTTAAACTGAGAAAATCCCGGCTCTCCTGTCACTGTTTCAAATGTAAAAAATCCATCTCACCTGTTGCTGTTTTAAACTGTGAAAATCCCGGCTCTCCTCTCGCTGTTTTAAACTGTGAAAATCCCGGCTCTCCTGTTACTGTTTTAAACTCTGAAAATCCCGGCACCACTGTCGCTGTTTTAATCTGTGAAAATCCCGGCTCTCCTGTCGCTGTTTTAAACTCTGAATATCCCGGCTATCCTGTCACTGTTTTAAGCTGAAAATCCCGGCTCTCCTCTTGCTGTTTTAAACTGTAAAAATCCCGGCTCTCCTGTTACTGATTTAAACTGTGAAAATCCATCTCTCCTGTCACTGTTTTAATCTGTGAAAATCCCGGCTCTCCTCTCACTGTTTTAAACTCTGAAAATCCCGGCTCTCCTCTCGCTGTTTGAAACTCTGAAAATCCCGGCTCTCCTGTCGCTGTTTTAAACTCTGACAATCCCGGCTCTCCTCTCGCTGTTTTAAACTCTGAAAATCCCGGCTCTCCTCTCACTGTTTTAAACTCTGAAAATCCCGGCTCCCCTCTCGCTGTTTTAAACTGTGAAAATCCCGGCTCTCCTCTCGCTGTTTTAAAGTGTGAAAATCCCGGCTCTCCTATCGCTGTTTTAAACTGTGAAAATCCCGTCTCTCCTTCACTGTTTTAAACTCTGACAATCCCGGCTCTCCTCTCGCTGTTTTAAAATCTGAAAATCCCGGCTCTCCTCTCGCTGATTGAATTTCTGAAAATCCCGGCTCTCCTCTCGCTGTTTTATACTGTGAAAATCCCGGCTCCACTGTTACTGTTTTAAACTCTGAAAATCCCGGATCTCCTCTCGCTGTTTTAATCTGTGAAAATCCCGGTTCTCCTCTCGCTGTTTTAAACTGTGAAAATCCCGGCTCTCCTGTCGCTGTTTTAAACTGTGAAAATCCCGGCTCACCTCTCGCTGTTTTAAACTATGAAAATCCCGGCTCTCCAGTCGCTGTTTTAAACTGTGAAAATCCCGGCTCTCCTCTCGCTGTTTTAAACTCTGAAAATCCCGGCTCTCCTCTCGCTGTTTTATACTGTGAAAATCCCGGCTCTCCTGTAACTGGTTTAAACTCTGAAAATCACAGCTCCCCTCTCGCTGTTTTAAACTGTGAAAATCCCGGCTCTCCTGTCGCTGTTTTAAACTGTGAAAATCCCGGCTCTCCTCTCGCTGTTTTAAACTATGAAAATCCCGGCTCTCCTGTCGCTGTTTTAAACTGTGAAAATCCCGGCTCTCCTCTCGCTGTTTTAAACTCTGAAAATCCCGGCTCTCCTCTCGCTGTTTTATACTGTGAAAATCCCGGCTCTCCTGTTACTGTTTTAAACTCTGAAAATCACAGCTCCCCTCTCGCTGTTTTAATCTGTGAAAACACCGGCTCTCCTGTCGCTGTTTTAAACACTGAAAATCCCGGCTTTCCTGTCACTGTTTTAAACTGAAAATCCCGGCTCTCCTCTCGCTGTTTTAATCTGTGAAAATCCCGGTTCTCCTGTCGCTGTTTTAAACTGTGAAAATTCTGGCTCTTCTCGCTGTTTAAAACTGTGAAAATCCCGGCTCACCTCTCGCTGTTTTAAACTTTGAAAATCTCGGCTCACCTCTCGCTGTTTTCTACTGTGAAAATCCCAGCTCTCCTGTTACTGATTTAAACTGAGAAAATCCCGGCTCTCCTGTCACTGTTTCAAATGTAAAAAATCCATCTCACCTGTCGCTGTTTTAAACTGTGAAAATCCCGGCTCTCCTCTCGCTGATTTAAACTGTGAAAATCCCGGCTCTCCTGTCACTGTTTTAAACTGTGAAAATCCCGGCTCTCCTCTCGCTGTTTGAAACTCTGAAAATCCCGGCTCTCCTGTCGCTGTTTTAAACTCTGAAAATCCCGGCTCTCCTCTTGCTGTTTTAAACTCTGAAAATCCTGGCTCTCCTGTCGCTGTTTTAAACTGTAAAAATCTCGGCTCTCCTCTCGCTGTTTTAAACTATGAAAATCCCGGCTCTCCTCTCGCTGTTTTAAATTGTGAAAATTCGGGCTCTCCTGTTACTGTTTTAAACTCTGAAAATCCCGGCTCTTCTCTCGCTGTTTTAATCTGTGAAAATCCCGGTTCTCCTGTCGCTGTTTTAAACTGTGAAAATCCTGGCTCTTCTCGCTGTTTAAAACTGTGAAAATCCCGGCTCACCTCTCGCTGTTTTAAACTGTGAAAATCCCGGCTCTCCTTTCGCTGTTATGAACTGTGAAAATCCCGGCTCTCCTCTCGCTGTTTTAAATTGTGAAAATCCCGGCTCTCCTCTCACTGTTTTAAACTGTGAAAATCACGGCTTTACTCTCGCTGTTTTAATCTGTGAAAATCACGGCTCTCCTGTTACTGTTTCAAACTCAGAAAATCCCGGCTCTCCTGTCACTGTTTCAAATGTAAAAAATCCATCTCACCTGTCGCTGTATTAAACTGTGAAAATCCCGGCTCTCCTCTCGCTGTTTTAAACTGTGAAAATCCCGGCTCTCCTCTCGCTGTTTTAAACTGTGAAAATCCCGGCTCTCCTGTTACTGATTTAAACTGTGAAAATCCATCTCTCCTGTCACTGTTTTAATCTGTGAAAATCCCGGCTCTCCTCTCACTGTTTTAAACTCTGAAAATCCCGGCTCTCCTCTCGCTGTTTGAAACTCTGAAAATCCCGGCTCTCCTGTCGCTGTTTTAAACTCTGACAATCCCGGCTCTCCTCTCGCTGTTTTAAACTCTGAAAATCCCGGCTCTCCTCTCACTGTTTTAAACTCTGAAAATTCCCGCTCCCCTCTCGCTGTTTTAAACTGTGAAAATCCCGGCTCTCCTCTCGCTGTTTTAAAGTGTGAAAATCCCGGCTCTCCTATCGCTGTTTTAAACTGTGAAAATCCCGGCTCTCCTCTCACTGTTTTAAACTCTGAAAATCCCGGCTCTCCTCTCGCTGTTTTAAACTCTGAAAATCCCGGCTCTCCTCTCGCTGATTGAATTTCTGAAAATCCCGGCTCTCCTCTCGCTGTTTTATACTGTGAAAATCCCGGCTCTACTGTTACTGTTTTAAACTCTGAAAATCCCGGATCTCCTCTCGCTGTTTTAATCTGTGAAAATCCCGGTTCTCCACTCGCTGTTTTAAACTGTGAAAATCCCGGCTCTCCTGTCGCTGTTTTAAACTGTGAAAATCCCGGCTCTCCTCTCGCTGTTTTAAACTATGAAAATCCCGGCTCTCCTGTCGCTGTTTTAAACTGTGAAAATCCCGGCTCTCCTCTCGCTGTTTTAAACTCTGAAAATCCCGGCTCTCCTCTCGCTGTTTTATACTGTGAAAATCCCGGCTCTCCTGTTACTGGTTTAAACTCTGAAAATCACAGCTCCCCTCTCGCTGTTTTAATCTGTGAAAATCCCGGCTCTCCTGTCGCTGTTTTAATCTGTGAAAATCACGGCTCTCCTGTTACTGTTTCAAACTCAGAAAATCCCGGCTCTCCTGTCACTGTTTTAAATTGAAAATCCCGGCTCTCCTCTCGCTGTTTTAATCTGTGAAAATCCCGGCTCTCCTCTCGCTGTTTTAAACTGTGAAAATCCCGGCTCACCTCTCGCTGTTTTCAACTGTGAAAATCCCAGCGCTCCTGTTACTGATTTAAACTGAGAAAATCCCGGCTCTCCTGTCACTGTTTCAAATGTAAAAAATCCACCTCACCTGTCGCTGTTTTAAACTGTGAAAATCCCGGCTCTCCTCTCGCTGTTTTAAACTGTGAAAATCCCGGCTCTCCTCTCGCTGTTTTAAACTGTAAAAATCCCGGCTCTCCTATCGCTGTTTTAAACTCTGAAAATCCCGGCTCTCCTCTCGCTGTTTTATACTGTGAAAATCCCGGCTCTCCTGTTATTGTTTTAAACTCTGAAAATCCCGGCTCCACTCTCGCTGTTTTAATCTGTGAAAATCCCGGCTCTCCTGTCGCTGTTTTAAACTCTGAAAATCCCGGCTCTCCTCTCGCTGTTTTAAACTGTGAAAATCCCGGCTCTCCTGTTACTGATTTAAAATGTGAAAATCCATCTCTCCTGTCACTGTTTTAATCTGTGAAAATCCCGGCTCTCCTCTCACTGTTTTAAACTCTGAAAATCCCGGCTCTCCTCTCGCTGTTTGAAACTCTGAAAATCCCGGCTCTCCTGTCGCTGTTTTAAACTCTGACAATCCCGGCTCTCCTCTCGCTGTTTTAAACTCTGAAAATCCCGGCTCTCCTCTCACTGTTTTAAACTCTGAAAATCCCGGCTCCCCTCTCGCTGTTTTAAACTGTGAAAATCCCGGCTCTCCTCTCGCTGTTTTAATCTGTGAAAATCCCGGCTCTCCTCTCGCTGTTTTAATCTGTGAAAATCACGGCTCTCCTGTTACTGTTTCAAACTCAGAAAATCCCGGCTCTCCTGTCACTGTTTTAAACTGAAAATCCCGGCTCTCCTCTCGCTGTTTTAATCTGTGAAAATCCCGGCTCTCCTCTCGCTGTTTTAAACTGTGAAAATCCTGGCTCACCTCTCGCTGTTTTCTACTGTGAAAATCCCAGCTCTCCTGTTACTGATTTAAACTGAGAAAATCCCGGCTCTCCTGTCACTGTTTCAAATGTAAAAAATCCATCTCACCTGTCGCTGTTTTAAACTGTGAAAATCCCGGCTCTCCTCTCGCTGTTTTAAACTGTGAAAATCCCGGCTCTCCTCTCGTTGTTTTAAACTGTGAAAATCCCGGCTCTCCTCTCGCTGTTTGAAACTCTGAAAATCCCGGCTCTCCTGTCGCTGTTTTAAACTCTGAAAATCCCGGCTCTCCTCTCGCTGTTTTATACTGTGAAAATCCCGGCTCTCCTGTTAATGTTTTAAACTCTGAAAATCCCGGCTCCACTCTCGCTGTTTTAATCTGTGAAAATCCCGGCTCTCCTGTCGCTGTTTTAAACTGTGAAAATCCCGGCTCTCCTCTCGCTGTTTTAAACTGTGAAAATCCCGGCTCTCCTGTTACTGATTTAAACTGTGAAAATCCATCTCTCCTGTCACTGTTTTAATCTGTGAAAATCCCGGCTCTCCTGTCACTGTTTTAAACTCTGAAAATCCCGGCTCTCCTCTCGCTGTTTGAAACTATGAAAATCCCGGCTTTCCTGTCGCTGTTTTAAACTCTGACAATCCCGGCTCTCCTTTCGCTGTTTTAAACTGTGAAAATCCCGGCTCTCCTCTCGCTGTTTTAAAGTGTGAAAATCCCGGCTCTCCTATCGCTGTTTTAAACTGTGAAAATCCCGGCTCTCCTCTCACTGTTTTAAACTCTGAAAATCCCGGCTCCCCTCTCACTGTTTTAAACTGTGAAAATCCCGGCTCTCCTCTCGCTGTTTTAATCTGTGAAAATCCCGGCTCTCCTGTCGCTGTTTAAAACACTGAAAATCCCGCCTCTCCACTCGCTGTTTTAAACTCTGAAAATCCCGGCTCTCCTGTCGCTGTTTTAAACTGTGAAAATCCCGGCTCTCCTCTCGCTGATTGAATTTCTGAAAATCCCGGCTCTCCTATCGCTGTTTTATACTGTGAAAATCCCGGCTCTCCTGTCGCTGTTTTAAACTCTGAAAATCCCGGCTCTCCTCTCGCTGTTTTAAACTGTGAAAATCCCGGCTCACTTCTCGCTGTTTTAAACTGTGAAAATCCCAGCTCGCCTGTCGCTGTTTGAAACTCTGAAAATCCCGGCTCTCCTCTCGCTGTTTTAAACTCTGAAATTCCCGGTTCTCCTCTCGCTGTTTGAAACTCTGAAAATCCCGGCTCTCCTATCGCTGTTTTAAACTCTGACAATCCCGGCTCTCCTCTCGCTGTTTTAAACTGTGAAAATCCCGGCTCACCTCTCGCTGTTTTCAACCGTGAAAATCCCGGCTCTCCTGTCGCTGTTTTAAAATGTGAAAATCCCAGCTCTCCTCTCACTGTTTTAAACTGTGAAAATCCCGGCTCTCCTCTCGCTGTATTAAACTGTGAAAATCCCGGCTCTCCTCTCGCTGTTTTAAACTGTGAAAATCCCGGCTCTCCTTTCGCTGTTATGAACTGTGAAAATCCCGGCTCTCCTCTCGCTGTTTTAAATTGTGAAAATCCCGGCTCTCCTCTCACTGTTTTAAACTGTGAAAATCACGGCTTTCCTCTCGCTGTTTTAATCTGTGAAAATCACGGCTCTCCTGTTACTGTTTCAAACTCAGAAAATCCCGGCTCTCCTGTCACTGTTTTAAATTGAAAATCCCGGCCATCCTCTCGCTGTTTTAATCTGTGAAAATCCCGGCTCTCCTCTCGCTGTTTTAAACTGTGAAAATCCCGGCTCACCTCTCGCTGTTTTCAACTGTGAAAATCCCAGCTCTCCTGTTACTGATTTAAACTGAGAAAATCCCGGCTCTCCTGTCACTGTTTCAAATGTAAAAAATCCATCTCACCTGTCGCTGTTTTAAACTGTGAAAATCCCGGCTCTCCTCTCGCTGTTTTAAACTGTGAAAATCCCGGCTCTCCTCTCGCTGTTTTAAACTGTGAAAATCCCGGCTCTCCTCTCGCTGTTTGAAACTCTGAAAATCCCGGCTCTCCTGTCGCTGTTTTAAACTGTAAAAATCCCGGCTCTCCTATCGCTGTTTTAAACTCTGAAAATCCCGGCTCTCCTCTCGCTGTTTTATACTGTGAAAATCCCGGCTCTCCTGTTATTGTTTTAAACTCAAAAAATCCCGGCTCCACTCTCGCTGTTTTAATCTGTGAAAATCCCGGCTCTCCTGTCGCTGTTTTAAACTCTGAAAATCCCGGCTCTCCTCTCGCTGTTTTAAACTGTGAAAATCCCGGCTCTCCTGTTACTGATTTAAACTGTGAAAATCCATCTCTCCTGTCACTGTTTTAATCTGTGAAAATCCCGGCTCTCCTGTCACTGTTTTAAACTCTGAAAATCCCGGCTCTCCTCTCGCTGTTTGAAACTCTGAAAATCCCGGCTCTCCTGTCGCTGTTTTAAACTCTGACAATCCCGGCTCTCCTCTCGCTGTTTTAAACTCTGAAAATCCCGGCTCTCCTCTCACTGTTTTAAACTCTGAAAATCCCGGCTCCCCTCTCGCTGTTTTAAACTGTGAAAATCCCGGCTCTCCTCTCGCTGTTTTAAACTGTGAAAATCCCGGCTCTCCTCTCGCTGTTTTAATCTGTGAAAATCACGGCTCTCCTGTTACTGTTTCAAACTCAGAAAATCCCGGCTCTCCTGTCACTGTTTTAAACTGAAAATCCGGGCTCTCCTCTCGCTGTTTTAATCTGTGAAAATCCCGGCTCTCCTCTCGCTGTTTTAAACTGTGAAAATCCTGGCTCACCTCTCGCTGTTTTCTACTGTGAAAATCCCAGCTCTCCTGTTACTGATTTAAACTGAGAAAATCCCGGCTCTCCTGTCACTGTTTCAAATGTAAAAAATCCATCTCACCTGTCGCTGTTTTAAACTGTGAAAATCCCGGCTCTCCTCTCGCTGTTTTAAACTGTGAAAATCCCGGCTCTCCTCTCGTTGTTTTAAACTGTGAAAATCCCGGCTCTCCTGTTACTGTTTCAAACTCAGAAAATCCCGGCTCTCCTGTCACTGTTTTAAATTGAAAATCCCGGCCATCCTCTCGCTGTTTTAATCTGTGAAAATCCCGGCTCTCCTCTCGCTGTTTTAAACTGTGAAAATCCCGGCTCACCTCTCGCTGTTTTCAACTGTGAAAATCCCAGCTCTCCTGTTACTGATTTAAACTGAGAAAATCCCGGCTCTCCTGTCACTGTTTCAAATGTAAAAAATCCATCTCACCTGTCGCTGTTTTAAACTGTGAAAATCCCGGCTCTCCTCTCGCTGTTTTAAACTGTGAAAATCCCGGCTCTCCTCTCGCTGTTTTAAACTGTGAAAATCCCGGCTCTCCTCTCGCTGTTTGAAACTCTGAAAATCCCGGCTCTCCTGTCGCTGTTTTAAACTGTAAAAATCCCGGCTCTCCTATCGCTGTTTTAAACTCTGAAAATCCCGGCTCTCCTCTCGCTGTTTTATACTGTGAAAATCCCGGCTCTCCTGTTATTGTTTTAAACTCAAAAAATCCCGGCTCCACTCTCGCTGTTTTAATCTGTGAAAATCCCGGCTCTCCTGTCGCTGTTTTAAACTCTGAAAATCCCGGCTCTCCTCTCGCTGTTTTAAACTGTGAAAATCCCGGCTCTCCTGTTACTGATTTAAACTGTGAAAATCCATCTCTCCTGTCACTGTTTTAATCTGTGAAAATCCCGGCTCTCCTGTCACTGTTTTAAACTCTGAAAATCCCGGCTCTCCTCTCGCTGTTTGAAACTCTGAAAATCCCGGCTCTCCTGTCGCTGTTTTAAACTCTGACAATCCCGGCTCTCCTCTCGCTGTTTTAAACTCTGAAAATCCCGGCTCTCCTCTCACTGTTTTAAACTCTGAAAATCCCGGCTCCCCTCTCGCTGTTTTAAACTGTGAAAATCCCCGCTCTCCTCTCGCTGTTTTAAACTGTGAAAATCCCGGCTCTCCTCTCGCTGTTTTAATCTGTGAAAATCACGGCTCTCCTGTTACTGTTTCAAACTCAGAAAATCCCGGCTCTCCTGTCACTGTTTTAAACTGAAAATCCGGGCTCTCCTCTCGCTGTTTTAATCTGTGAAAATCCCGGCTCTCCTCTCGCTGTTTTAAACTGTGAAAATCCTGGCTCACCTCTCGCTGTTTTCTACTGTGAAAATCCCAGCTCTCCTGTTACTGATTTAAACTGAGAAAATCCCGGCTCTCCTGTCACTGTTTCAAATGTAAAAAATCCATCTCACCTGTCGCTGTTTTAAACTGTGAAAATCCCGGCTCTCCTCTCGCTGTTTTAAACTGTGAAAATCCCGGCTCTCCTCTCGTTGTTTTAAACTGTGAAAATCCCGGCTCTCCTCTCGCTGTTTGAAACTCTGAAAATCCCGGCTCTCCTGTCGCTGTTTTAAACTCTGAAAATCCCGGCTCTCCTCTCGCTGTTTTATACTGTGAAAATCCCGGCTCTCCTGTTAATGTTTTAAACTCTGAAAATCCCGGCTCCACTCTCGCTGTTTTAATCTGTGAAAATCCCGGCTCTCCTGTCGCTGTTTTAAACTGTGAAAATCCCGGCTCTCCTCTCGCTGTTTTAAACTGTGAAAATCCCGGCTCTCCTGTTACTGATTTAAACTGAAAATCCATCTCTCCTGTCACTGTTTTAATCTGTGAAAATCCCGCCTCTCCTCTCACTGTTTTAAACTCTGAAAATCCCGGCTCTCCTCTCGCTGTTTGAAACTATGAAAATCCCGGCTTTCCTGTCGCTGTTTTAAACTCTGACAATCCCGGCTCTCCTCTCGCTGTTTTAAACTGTGAAAATCCCGGCTCTCCTCTCTCTGTTTTAAACTGTGAAAATCCCGGCTCTCCTCTCGCTGTTTTAAACTGTGAAAATCCCGGCTCTCCTCTCACTGTTTTAAACTCTGAAAATCCCGGCTCCCCTCTCGCTGTTTTAAACTGTGAAAATCCCGGCTCTCCTCTCGCTGTTTTAATCTGTGAAAATCCCGGCTCTCCTGTCGCTGTTTAAAACTCTGAAAATCCCGCCTCTCCACTCGCTGCTTTAAACTCTGAAAATCCCGGCTCTCCTGTCGCTGTTTTAAACTGTGAAAATCCCGGCTCTCCTCTCGCTGATTGAATTTCTGAAAATCCCGGCTCTCCTGTCGCTGTTTTATACTGTGAAAATCCCGGCTCTCCTGTCGCTGTTTTAAACTGTGAAAATCCCGGCTCACTTCTCGCTGTTTTAAACTGTGAAAATCCCAGCTCTCCTGTCGCTGTTTGAAACTCTGAAAATCCCGGCTCTCCTATCGCTGTTTTAAACTCTGACAATCCCGGCTCTCCTCTCGCTGTTTTAAACTCTGAAAATCCCGGTTCTCCTCTCGCTGTTTGAAACTCTGAAAATCCCGGCTCTCCTATCGCTGTTTTAAACTCTGACAATCCCGGCTCTCCTCTCGCTGTTTTAAACTGTGAAAATCCCGGCTCACCTCTCGCTGTTTTCAACCGTGAAAATCCCGGCTCTATTGTCGCTGTTTTAAAATGTGAAAATCCCAGCTCTCCTCTCACTGTTTTAAACTGTGAAAATCCCGGCGCTCCTCTCGCTGCATTAAACTGTGAATATCCCGGCTCTCCTCTCGCTGTTTAAAACTGTGAAAATCCCGGCTTCGCTCTCACTGTTTTAATCTGTGAAAAACCCAGCTCCCCTCTTGCTGTTTTAAACTGTGAAAATCCCAGCTCTCCTCTCGCTGTTTCAAATTGTGAAAATTCCAGCACCCCTCTCGCTGTTTTAAACTGTGAAAATCCCGGCTCACTTGTCACTGTTTTCAAACGTGAAAATCCCTGCCCTCGTGTCACTGTTTTCAATATGAAAATCCCAGCTCTCCTCTCGCTGTTTTAAATTGTGAAAATCCGAGCTCTTCTCACGCTTTTTTAAACTGTGAAAATTCCGGCTATCCTCTCGCTGTATTAAACTGTGAAAATCCTGGCTCTCCTCTCACTGTTTTAAACTGTGAAAATCCCGGCTCTCCTCTCGCTGTTATAAACTGTGAAAATCCCGGCTCTCCTCTCGCTGTTATAAACTGTGAAAATCCCGGCTCACCTCTCGCTGTTATAAACTGTGAAAATCCCGGCTCACCTCTCGCTGTTATAAACTGTGAAAATCCTGGCTCTCCTCTCGCTGTTATGAACTGTGAAAATCCCTGCTCACCTCTCGCTGTTATAAACTGTGAAAATCCTGGCTCTCCTCTCGCTGTTATAAACTGTGAAAATCCCGGCTCTCCTCTCGCCTTTTTAATCTGTGAGAATTCTGGCTCTTCTCTCGCTGATTTAAACTCTGAAAATCCCGGCTCTCCTCTCGCTGTTTTAAACTCTGAAAATCCCGGCTCTCCTCTCGCTGTTTTAAATTGTGAAAATCCGGGCTCTCCTGTTACTGTTTTAAACTCTGAAAATCCCGGCTCTCCTCTCGCTGTTTTAATCTGTGAAAATCCCGGTTCTCCTGTCGCTGTTTTAAACTGTGAAAATCCTGGCTCTTCTCGCTGTTTAAAACTGTGAAAATCCCGGCTCACCTCTCGCTGTTTTAAACTGTGAAAATCCCGGCTCTCCTTTCGCTGTTATGAACTGTGAAAATCCCGGCTCTCCTCTCGCTGTTTTAAATTGTGAAAATCCCGGCTCTCCTCTCACTGTTCTAAACTGTGAAAATCACGGCTTCCCTCTCGCTGTTTTAATCTGTGAAAATCACGGCTCTCCTGTTACTGTTTCAAACTCAGAAAATCCCGGCTCTCCTGTCACTGTTTTAAACTGAAAATCCCGGCTCTCCTCTCGCTGTTTTAATCTGTGAAAATCCCGGCTCTCCTCTCGCTGTTTTAAACTGTGAAAATCCCGGCTCACCTCTCGCTGTTTTCAACTGTGAAAATCCCAGCACTCCTGTTACTGATTTAAACTGAGAAAATCCCGGCTCTCCTGTCACTGTTTCAAATGTAAAAAATCCATCTCACCTGTCGCTGTTTTAAACTGTGAAAATCCCGGCTCTCCTCTCGCTGTTTTAAACTGTGAAAATCCCGGCTCTCCTCTCGCTGTTTTAAACTGTGAAAATCCCGGCTCTCCTCTCGCTGTTTGAAACTCTGAAAATCCCGGCTCTCCTGTCGCTGTTTTAAACTCTGAAAATCCCGGCTCTCCTCTCGCTGTTTTAAACTCTGAAAATCTCGGCTCTCCTGTCGCTGTTTTAAACTGTAAAAATCCCGGCTCTCCTCTCGCTGTTTTAAACTCTGAAAATCCCGGCTCTCCTCTCGCTGTTTTATACTGTGAAAATCCCGGCTCTCCTGTTATTGTTTTAAACTCTGAAAATCCCGGCTCCACTCTCGCTGTTTTAATCTGTGAAAATCCCGGCTCTCCTGTCACTGTTTTAAACTGAAAATCCCGGCTCTCCTGTCTCTGTTTTAAACTGTGAAAATCCCGGCTCTCCTGTTACTGATTTAAACTGTGAAAATCCATCTCTCCTGTCACTGTTTTAATCTGTGAAAATCCCGGCTCTCCTCTCACTGTTTTAAACTCTGAAAATCCCGGCTCTCCTCTCGCTGTTTGAAACTCTGAAAATCCCGGCTCTCCTGTCGCTGTTTTAAACTCTGACAATCCCGGCTCTCCTCTCGCTGTTTTAAACTCTGAAAATCCCGGCTCTCCTCTCACTGTTTTAAACTCTGAAAATCCCGGCTCCCCTCTCGCTGTTTTAAACTGTGAAAATCCCGGCTCTCCTGTCACTGTTTTAAACTGAAAATCCCGGCTCTCCTGTCTCTGTTTTAAACTGTGAAAATCCCGGCTCTCCTGTTACTGATTTAAACTGTGAAAATCCATCTCTCCTGTCACTGTTTTAATCTGTGAAAATCCCGGCTCTCCTCTCACTGTTTTAAACTCTGAAAATCCCCGCTCTCCTCTCGCTGTTTGAAACTCTGAAAATCCCGGCTCTCCTGTCGCTGTTTTAAACTCTGACAATCCCGGCTCCCCTCTCGCTGTTTTAAACTCTGAAAATCCCGGCTCTCCTCTCACTGTTTTAAACTCTGAAAATCCCGGCTCCCCTCTCGCTGTTTTAAACTCTGAAAATCCCGGCTCTCCTCTCGCTGTTTTAATCTGTGAAAATCCCGGCACTCCTGTCGCTGTTTAAAACTCTGAATATCGCGGCTCTCCACTCGCTGTTTTAAACTCTGAAAATCCCGGCTCTCCTCTCGCTGTTTTGAACTGTGAAAATCCAGGCTCTCCTGTCGCTGTTTTAAACTGTGAAAATCCCGGCTCTCCTCTCGCTGATTGAATTTCTGAAAATCCCGGCTCTCCTCTCGCTGTTTTATACTGTGAAAATCCCGGCTCTACTGTTACTGTTTTGAACTCTGAAAATCCCGGCTCTCCTCTCGCTGTTTTAATCTGTGAAAATCCCGGCTCTCCTGTCGCTGTTTTAAACTGTGAAAATCCAGGCTCTCCTGTCGCTGTTTTAAAATGTGAAAATCCCGGCTCTCCTGTTACTGATTTAAACTGTGAAAATCCATCTCTCCTGTCACTGTTTTAATCTGTGAAAATCCCGGCTCTCCTCTCACTGTTTTAAACTCTGAAAATCCCCGCTCTCCTCTCGCTGTTTGAAACTCTGAAAATCCCGGCTCTCCTGTCGCTGTTTTAAACTCTGACAATCCCGGCTCTCCTCTCGCTGTTTTAAACTCTGAAAATCCCGGCTCTCCTCTCACTGTTTTAAACTCTGAAAATCTCGGCTCCCCTCTCGCTGTTTTAAACTCTGAAAATCCCGGCTCTCCTCTCGCTGTTTTAATCTGTGAAAATCCCGGCTCTCCTGTCGCTGTTTAAAACTCTGAATATCCCGGCTCTCCACTCGCTGTTTTAAACTCTGAAAATCCCGGCTCTCCTCTCGCTGTTTTAAACTCTGAAAATCCCGGCTCTCCTGTCGCTGTTTTAAACTGTGAAAATCCCGGCTCTCCTCTCGCTGATTGAATTTCTGAAAATCCCGGCTCTCCTCTCGCTGTTTTATACTGTGAAAATCCCGGCTCTACTGTTACTGTTTTGAACTCTGAAAATCCCGGCTCTCCTCTCCCTGTTTTAATCTGTGAAAATCCCGGCTCTCCTGTCGCTGTTTTAAACTGTGAAAATCCAGGCTCTCCTGTCGCTGTTTTAAAATGTGAAAATCCCGGCTCTCCTCTCGCTGTTTTAAACTATGAAAATCCCGGCTCTCCTCTCGCTGTTTTAAACTCTGAAAATCCCGGCTCTCCTGTCGCTGTTTCAAACTGTAAAAATCCCGGCTCTCCTCTCGCTGTTTTAAACTCTGAAAATCCCGGCTCTCCTCTCGCTGTTTTATACTGTGAAAATCCCGGCTCTTCTGTTATTGATTTAAACTCTGAAAATCCCGGCTCCACTCTCGCTGTTTTAATCTGTGAAAATCCCGGCTCTCCTGTCGCTGTTTTAAACTCTGAAAATCCCGGCTCTCCTGTCACTGTTTTAAACTGAAAATCCCGGCTCTCCTGTCTCTGTTTTAAACTGTGAAAATCCCGGCTCTCCTGTTACTGATTTAAACTGTGAAAATCCATCTCTCCTGTCACTGTTTTAATCTGTGAAAATCCCGGCTCTCCTCTCACTGTTTTAAACTCTGAAAATCCCGGCTCTCCTCTCGCTGTTTGAAACTCTGAAAATCCCGGCTCTCCTGTCGCTGTTTTAAACTCTGACAATCCCGGCTCTCCTCTCGCTGTTTTAAACTCTGAAAATCCCGGCTCTCCTCTCACTGTTTTAAACTCTGAAAATCCCGGCTCCCCTCTCGCTGTTTTAAACTGTGAAAATCCCGGCTCTCCTCTCGCTGTTTTAAAGTGTGAAAATCCCGGCTCTCCTCTCGCTGTTTTAAAGTCTGAAAATCACGGCTCTCCTATCGCTGTTTTAAACTGTGAAAATCCCGGCTCCCCTCTCACTGTTTTAAACTCTGAAAATCCCGGCTCCCCTCTCGCTGTTTTAAACTGTGAAAATCCCGGCTCTCCTCTCGCTGTTTTAATCTGTGAAAATCCCGGCTCTCCTGTCGCTGTTTAAAACTCTGAATATCCCGGCTCTCCACTCGCTGTTTTAAACTCTGAAAATCCCGGCTCTCCTCTCGCTGTTTTAAACTCTGAAAATCCCGGCTCTCCTGTCGCTGTTTTAAACTGTGAAAATCCCGGCTCTCCTCTCGATGATTGAATTTCTGAAAATCCCGGCTCTCCTCTCGCTGTTTTATACTGTGAAAATCCCGGCTCTACTGTTACTGTTTTAAATTCTGAAAATCCCGGCTCCACTCTCACTGTTTTAAAATGTGAAAATCCTGGCTCTCCTCTCGCCTTTTTAATCTGTGAGAATTCTGGCTCTTCTCTAGCTGATTTAAACTCTGAAAATCCCGGCTCTCCTCTCGCTGTTTTAAACTCTGAAAATCCCGGCTCTCCTCTCGTTGTTTTAAATTGTGAAAATCCGGGCTCTCCTGTTACTGTTGTAAACTCTGAAAATCCCGGTTCTCCTCTCGCTGTTTTAATCTGTGAAAATCCCGGTTCTCCTGTCGCTGTTTTAAACTGTGAAAATCCTGGCTCTTCTCGCTGTTTAAAACTGTGAAAATCCCGGCTCACCTCTCGCTGTTTTAAACTGTGAAAATCCCGGCTCTCCTTTCGCTGTTATGAACTGTGAAAATCCCGGCTCTCCTCTCGCTGTTTTAAATTGTGAAAATCCCGGCTCTCCTCTCACTGTTTTAAACTGTGAAAATCACGGCTCTCCTCTCACTGTTTTAATCTGTGAAAATCCCGGCTCTCCTGTCGCTGTTTTAAACACTGAAAATCCCGGCTTTCCTGTCACTGTTTTAAACTGAAAATCCCGGCTCTCCTCTCGCTGTTTTAAGCTGTGAAAATCCCGGCTCTCCTGTTACTGATTTAAACTGTGAAAATCCATCTCTCCTGTCGCTGTTTTAAACTGTGAAAATCCCGGCTGTCCTCTCGCTGTTTTAAACTCTGAAAATCCCGGCTCTCCTGTCGCTGTTTTAAACTGTGAAAATCACGGCTCTCCTGTCGGTGTTTTAAACTCTGAAAATCCCGGCTCTCCTCTCGCTGTTTTAAACTATGAAAATCCAGGCTCTCCTGTCGCTGTTTTAAACTGTGAAAATCCCGGCTCTACTCTCGCTGTTTTAAACTCTGAAAATCCCGGCTCTCCTCTCGCTGTTTTATTCTGTGAAAATCCCGGCTCTCCTGTCGCTGTTTTAAACACTGAAAATCCCGGCTTTCCTGTCACTGTTTTAAACTGTGAAAGTCCCGGCTCTCCTCTCGCTGTTTTAAGCTGTGAAAATCCCGGCTCTCCTGTTACTGATTTAAACTGTTAAAATCCATCTCTCCTGTCGCTGTTTTAAACTGTGAAAATCCCGGCTCTCCTCTCGCTGTTTTAAACTCTGAAAATCCCGGCTCTCCCCTCGCTGTTTTAAACTCTGAAAATCCCGGCTCTATTGTCGCTGTTTTAAACTGTGAAAATCCCGGCTCTCCTCTCACTGTTTTAAACTCAGAAAATCCCGGCTCTCCTGTCGCTGTTTTATACTGTGAAAATCCCGGCTCTCCTGTTACTGTTTTAAGCTCTGAAAATCCCGGCTCTCCTCTCGCTGTTTTAAACTGTGAAAATCCCAGCTCCCCTCTCGCTGTTTAAAACTGTGAAAATCCCGGCTCTCCTGTCAATGTTTTAAACTGTGAAAATCCCGGCTCACCTCTCGCTGTTATAAACTCTGAAAATCCCGGCTCTCCTGTCACTGTTTTAAACTGAAAATCCCGGCTCTCCTCTCGCTGTTTTAAACTGTGAAAATCCCGGCTCTCCTCTCGCTGTATTAAACTGTGAAAATCCTGGCTCTCCTCTCACTGTTTTAAAATGTGAAAATCCTGGCTCTCCTCTCGCCTTTTTAATCTGTGAGAATTCTGGCTCTTCTCTAGCTGATTTAAACTCTGAAAATCCCGGCTCTCCTCTCGCTGTTTTAAACTGTGAAAATCCCGGCTCTCCTCTCGCTGTTTTAAATTGTGAAAATCCGGGCTCTCCTGTTACTGTTGTAAACTCTGAAAATCCCGGGACTCCTCTCGCTGTTTTAATCTGTGAAAATCCCGGTTCTCCTGTCGCTGTTTAAAACTGTGAAAATCCTGGCTCTTCTCGCTGTTTAAAACTGTGAAAATCCCGGCTCACTTCTCGCTGTTTTAAACTGTGAAAATCCCGACTCTCCTTTCGCTGTTATGAACTGTGAAAATCCCGGCTCTCCTGTTATTGATTTAAACTGAGAAAATCCCGGCTCACCTGTCACTGTTTCAAATGTAAAAAATCCATCTCACCTGTCACTGTTTTAAACTGTGAAAATCCCGGCTCTCCTCTCGCTGTTTTAAACTGTGAAAATCCCGGCTCTCCTCTCGCTGTTTTAAACTGTGAAAATCCGGGCTCTCCTCTCGCTGATTGAAACTCTGAAAATCCCGGCTCTCCTGTCGCTGTTTTAAACTGTAAAAATCCCGGCTCTCCTCTCGCTGTTTTAAACTCTGAAAATCCCGGCTCTCCTCTCGCTGTTTTAAACTGTGAAAATCCCGGCTCTCCTGTTACTGTTTTAAACTCTGAAAATCCCGGCTCCACTCTCGCTGTTTTAATCTGTGAAAATCCCGGCTCTCCTCTCACTGTTTTAAACTCTGAAAATCCCGGCTCTCCTCTCGCTGTTTGAAACTCTGAAAATCCCGGCTCTCCTGTCGCTGTTTTAAACTCTGACAATCCCGGCTCTCCTCTCGCTGTTTTAAACTCTGAAAATCCCGGCTCTCCTCTCACTGTTTTAAACTCTGAAAATCCTGGCTCCCCTCTCGCTGCTTTAAACTGTGAAAATCCCGGCTCTCCTCTCGCTGTTTTAAACTCTGAAAATCCCGGCTCTCCTGTCGCTGTTTTATACTGTGAAAATCCCGGCTCTCCTGTTACTGTTTTAAGCTCTGAAAATCCCGGCTCTCCTCTCGCTGTTTTAAACTGTGAAAATCCCAGCTCCCCTCTCGCTGTTTTAAACTGTGAAAATCCCGGCTCACCTCTCGCTGTTATAAACTCTGAAAATCCCGGCTCTCCTGTCACTGTTTTAAACTGAAAATCCCGGCTCTCCTCTCGCTGTTTTAAACTGTGAAAATCCCAGCTCTCCTCTCGCTGTATTAAACTGTGAAAATCCTGGCTCTCCTCTCACTGTTTTAAAATGTGAACATCCTGGCTCTCCTCTCGCCTTTTTAATCTGTGAGAATTCTGGCTCTTCTCTAGCTGATTTAAACTCTGAAAATCCCGGCTCTCCTCTCGCTGTTTTAAACTCTGAAAATCCCGGCTCTCCTCTCGTTGTTTTAAATTGTGAAAATCCGGGCTCTCCTGTTACTGTTGTAAACTCTGAAAATCCCGGCTCTCCTCTCGCTGTTTTAATCTGTGAAAATCCCGGTTCTCCTGTCGCTGTTTTAAACTGTGAAAATCCTGGCTCTTCTCGCTGTTTAAAACTGTGAAAATCCCGGCTCACCTCTCGCTGTTTTAAACTGTGAAAATCCCGGCTCTCCTTTCGCTGTTATGAACTGTGAAAATCCCGGCTCTCCTCTCGCTGTTTTAAATTGTGAAAATCCCGGCTCTCCTCTCACTGTTTTAAACTGTGAAAATCACGGCTTTCCTCTCGCTGTTTTAATCTGTGAAAATCACGGCTCTCCTGATACTGTTTCAAACTCAGAAAATCCCGGCTCTCCTGTCACTGTTTTAAACTGAAAATCCCGGCTCTCCTCTCGCTGTTTTAATCTATGAAAATCCCGGCTCTCCTCTCGCTGTTTTAAACTGTGAAAATCCCGGCTCACCTCTCGCTGTTTTCAACTGTGAAAATCCCAGCTCTCCTGTTATTGATTTAAACTGAGAAAATCCCGGCTCACCTGTCAGTGTTTCAAATGTAAAAAATCCATCTCACCTGTCGCTGTTTTAAACTGTGAAAATCCCGGCTCTCCTCTCGCTGTTTTAAACTGTGAAAATCCCGGCTCTCCTCTCGCTGTTTTAAACTGTGAAAATCCCGGCTCTCCTCTCGCTGTTTGAAACTCTGAAAATCCCGGCTCTCCTGTCGCTGTTTTAAACTCTGAAAATCCCGGCTCTCCTCTCGCTGTTTTAAACTCTGAAAATCCCGGCTCTCCTGTCGCTGTTTTAAACTGTAAAAATCCCGGCTCTCCTCTCGCTGTTTTAAACTCTGAAAATCCCGGCTCTCCTCTCGCTGTTTTAAACTGTGAAAATCCCGGCTCTCCTGTTACTGTTTTAAACTCTGAAAATCCCGGCTCCACTCTCGCTGTTTTAATCTGTGAAAATCCCGGCTCTCCTCTCACTGTTTTAAACTCTGAAAATCCCGGCTCTCCTCTCGCTGTTTGAAACTGTGAAAATCCCGGCTCTCCTGTCGCTGTTTTAAACTCTGACAATCCCGGCTCTCCTCTCGCTGTTTTAAACTCTGAAAATCCCGGCTCTCCTCTCACTGTTTTAAACTCTGAAAATCCTGGCTCCCCTCTCGCTGCTTTAAACTGTGAAAATCCCGGCTCTCCTCTCGCTGTTTTAAAGTGTGAAAATCCCGGCTCTCCTATCGCTGTTTTAAACTGTGAAAATCCCGGCTCTCCTCTCGCTGTTTTAAACTCTGAAAATCCCGGCTCCCCTCTCGCTGTTTTAAACTGTGAAAATCCCGGCTCTCCTCTCGCTGTTTTAATCTGTGAAAATCCCGGCTCTCCTGTCGCTGTTTAAAACTCTGAATATCCCGGCTCTCCACTCGCTGTTTTAAACTCTGAAAATCCCGGCTCTCCACTCGCTGTTTTAAACTCTGAAAATCCCTGCTCTCCTGTCGCTGTTTTAAAATGTGAAAATCCCGGCTCTCCTCTCGCTGATTGAATTTCTGAAAATCCCGGCTCTCCTCTCGCTGTTTTCTACTGTGAAAATCCCGGCTCTACTGTTACTGTTTTAAACTCTGAAAATCCCGGCTCCACTCTCGCTGTGTTAATCTGTGAAAATCCCGGCTCTCCTTTCGCTGTTTTAAACTGTGAAAATCCCGGCTCTCCTGTCGCTGTTTTAAACTGTGAAAATCCCGGCTCTCCTCTCGCTGTTTTAAACTATGAAAATCCCGGCTCTCCTGTCGCTGTTTTAAACTGTGAAAATCCCGGCTCTCCTCTCGCTGTTTTAAACTCTGAAAATCCCAGCTCTCCTCTCGCTGTTTTATCCTGTGAAAATCCCGGCTCTCCTGTTACTGTTTTAAACTCTGAAAATCACAGCTCCCCTCTCGCTGTTTTAATCTGTGAAAATCCCGGCTCTCCTGTCGCTGTTTTAAACACTGAAAATCCCGGCTTTCCTGTCACTGTTTTAAACTGAAAATCCCGGCTCTCCTCTCGCTGTTTTAAGCTGTGAAAATCCCGGCTCTCCTGTTACTGATTTAAACTGTGAAAATCCATCTCTCCTGTCGCTGTTTTAAACTGTGAAAATCCCGGCTGTCCTCTCGCTGTTTTAAACTCTGAAAATCCCGGCTCTCCTGTCGCTGTTTTAAACTGTGAAAATCACGGCTCTCCTGTCGGTGTTTTAAACTCTGAAAATCCCGGCTCTCCTCTCGCTGTTTTAAACTATGAAAATCCCGGCTCTCCTGTCGCTGTTTTAAACTGTGAAAATCCCGGCTCTACTCTCGCTGTTTTAAACACTGAAAATCCCGGCTTTCCTGTCACTGTTTTAAACTGTGAAAATCCCGGCTCTCCTCTCGCTGTTTTAAGCTGTGAAAATCCCGGCTCTCCTGTTACTGATTTAAACTGTTAAAATCCATCTCTCCTGTCGCTGTTTTAAACTGTGAAAATCCCGGCTCTCCTCTCGCTGTTTTAAACTCTGAAAATCCCGGCTCTCCCCTCACTGTTTTAAACTCTGAAAATCCCGGCTCTATTGTCGCTGTTTTAAACTGTGAAAATCCCGGCTCTCCTCTCACTGTTTTAAACTCAGAAAATCCCGGCTCTCCTGTCGCTGTTTTATACTGTGAAAATCCCGGCTCTCCTGTTACTGTTTTAAGCTCTGAAAATCCCGGCTCTCCTCTCGCTGTTTTAAACTGTGAAAATCCCAGCTCCCCTCTCGCTGTTTAAAACTGTGAAAATCCCGGCTCTCCTGTCACTGTTTTAAACTGTGAAAATCCCGGCTCACCTCTCGCTGTTATAAACTCTGAAAATCCCGGCTCTCCTGTCACTGTTTGAAACTGAAAATCCCGGCTTCCTCTCGCTGTTTTAAACTGTGAAAATCCCGGCTCTCCTCTCGCTGTATTAAACTGTGAAAATCCTGGCTCTCCTCTCACTGTTTTAAAATGTGAAAATCCTGGCTCTCCTCTCGCCTTTTTAATCTGTGAGAATTCTGGCTCTTCTCTAGCTGATTTAAACTCTGAAAATCCCGGCTCTCCTCTCGCTGTTTTAAACTGTGAAAATCCCGGCTCTCCTCTCGCTGTTTTAAATTGTGAAAATCCGGGCTCTCCTGTTACTGTTGTAAACTCTGAAAATCCCGGCACTCCTCTCGCTGTTTTAATCTGTGAAAATCCCGGTTCTCCTGTCGCTGTTTTAAACTGTGAAAATCCTGGCTCTTCTCGCTGTTTAAAACTGTGAAAATCCCGGCTCACTTCTCGCTGTTTTAAACTGTGAAAATCCCGGCTCTCCTTTCGCTGTTATGAACTGTGAAAATCCCGGCTCTCCTGTTATTGATTTAAACTGAGAAAATCCCGGCTCACCTGTCACTGTTTCAAATGTAAAAAATCCATCTCACCTGTCACTGTTTTAAACTGTGAAAATCCCGGCTCTCCTCTCGCTGTTTTAAACTGTGAAAATCCCGGCTCTCCTCTCGCTGTTTTAAACTGTGAAAATCCCGGCTCTCCTCTCGCTGATTGAAACTCTGAAAATCCCGGCTCTCCTGTCGCTGTTTTAAACTGTGCAAATCCCGGCTGTCCTCTCGCTGTTTTAAACTCTGAAAATCCCGGCTCTCCTCTCGCTGTTTTAAACTGTGAAAATCCCGGCTCTCCTGTTACTGTTTTAAACTCTGAAAATCCCGGCTCCACTCTCGCTGTTTTAATCTGTGAAAATCCCGGCTCGCCTCTCACTGTTTTAAACTCTGAAAATCCCGGCTCTCCTCTCGCTGTTTTAAACTATGAAAATCCCGGCTCTCCTGTCGCTGTTTTAAACTCTGACAATCCCGGCTCTCCTCTCGCTGTTTTAAACTCTGAAAATCCCGGCTCTCCTCTCACTGTTTTAAACTCTGAAAATCCTGGCTCCCCTCTCGCTGCTTTAAACTGTGAAAATCCCGGCTCTCCTCTCGCTGTTTTAAAGTGTGAAAATCCCGGCTCTCCTATCGCTGTTTTAAACTGTGAAAATCCCGGCTCTCCTCTCGCTGTTTTAAACTCTGAAAATCCCGGCTCCCCTCTCGCTGTTTTAAACTGTGAAAATCCCGGCTCTCCTCTCGCTGTTTTAAACTGTAAAAATCCCGGCTCTCCTCTCGCTGTTTTAAACTCTGAAAGTCCCGGCTCTCCTCTCGCTGTTTTATACTGTGAAAATCCCGGCTCTCCTGTTATTGTTTTAAACTCTGAAAATCCCGGCTCCACTCTCGCTGTTTTAATCTGTGAAAATCCCGGCTCTCCTGTCGCTGTTTTAAACTCTGAAAATCCCGGCTCTCCTGTCACTGTTTTAAACTGAAAATCCCGGCTCTCCTGTCTCTGTTTTAAACTGTGAAAATCCCGGCTCTCCTGTTACTGATTTAAACTGTGAAAATCCATCTCTCCTGTCACTGTTTTAATCTGTGAAAATCCCGGCTCTCCTCTCACTGTTTTAAACTCTGAAAATCCCGGCTCTCCTCTCGCTGTTTGAAACTCTGAAAATCCCGGCTCTCCTGTCGCTGTTTTAAACTCTGACAATCCCGGCTCTCCTCTCGCTGTTTTAAACTCTGAAAATCTCGGCTCTCCTCTCACTGTTTTAAACTCTGAAAATCCCGGCTCCCCTCTCGCTGTTTTAAACTGTGAAAATCCCGGCTCTCCTGTCACTGTTTTAAACTGAAAATCCCGGCTCTCCTCTCTCTGTTTTAAACTGTGAAAATCCCGGCTCTCCTGTTACTGATTTAAACTGTGAAAATCCATCTCTCCTGTCACTGTTTTAATCTGTGAAAATCCCGGCTCTCCTCTCACTGTTTTAAACTCTGAAAATCCCCGCTCTCCTCTCGCTGTTCGAAACTCTGAAAATCCCGGCTCTCCTGTCGCTGTTTTAAACTCTGACAATCCTGGCTCTCCTCTCGCTGTTTTAAACTCTGAAAATCCCGGCTCTCCTCTCACTGTTTTAAACTCTGAAAATCCCGGCTCCCTTCTCGCTGTTTTAAACTGTGAAAATCCCGGCTCTCCTCTCGCTGTTTTAATCTGTGAAAATCCCGGCTCTCCTGTCGCTGTTTAAAACTCTGAATATCCCGGCTCTCCACTCGCTGTTTTAAACTCTGAAAATCCCGGCTCTCCTCTCGCTGTTTTAAACTCTGAAAATCCCGGCTCTCCTGTCGCTGTTTTAAACTGTGAAAATCCCGGCTCTCCTCTCGCTGATTGAATTTCTGAAAATCCCGGCTCTCCTCTCGCTGTTTTATACTGTGAAAATCCCGGCTCTACTGTTACTGTTTTGAACTCTGAAAATCCCGGCTCTCCTCTCGCTGTTTTAATCTGTGAAAATCCCGGCTCTCCTGTCGCTGTTTTAAACTGTGAAAATCCAGGCTCTCCTGTCGCTGTTTTAAAATGTGAAAATCCCGGCTCTCCTCTCGCTGTTTTAAACTATGAAAATCCCGGCTCTCCTCTCGCTGTTTTAAACTCTGAAAATCCCGGCTCTCCTGTCGCTGTTTTAAACTGTAAAAATCCCGGCTCTCCTCTCGCTGTTTTAAACTCTGAAAATCCCGGCTCTCCTCTCGCTGTTTTATACTGTGAAAATCCCGGCTCTTCTGTTATTGTTTTAAACTCTGAAAATCCCGGCTCCACTCTCGCTGTTTTATTCTGTGAAAATCCCGGCTCTCCTGTCGCTGTTTTAAACTCTGAAAATCCCGGCTCACCTGTCACTGTTTTAAACTGAAAATCCCGGCTCTCCTGTCTCTGTTTTAAACTGTGAAAATCCCGGCTCTCCTGTTACTGATTTAAACTGTGAAAATCGATCTCTCCTGTCACTGTTTTAATCTGTGAAAATCCCGGCTCTCCTCTCACTGTTTTAAACTCTGAAAATCCCGGCTCTCCTCTCGCTGTTTGAAACTCTGAAAATCCCGGCTCTCCTGTCGCTGTTTTAAACTGTGAAAATCCCGGCTCTCCTCTCGCTGATTGAATTTCAAAAAATCGATCTCTCCTGTCACTGTTTTAATCTGTGAAAATCCCGGCTCTCCTCTCACTGTTTTAAACTCTGAAAATCCCGGCTCTCCTCTCACTGTTTTAAACTCTGAAAATCCCGGCTCTCCTCTCGCTGTTTTAAACTGTGAAAATCCCGGCTCTCCTCTCGCTGTTTTAAAGTGTGAAAAACCCCGGCTCTCCTCTCGCTGTTTTAAAGTGTGAAAATCCCGGCTCTCCTATCGCTGTTTTAAACTGTGAAAATCCCGGCTCTCCTCTCACTGTTTTAAACTCAGAAAATCCCGGCTCCCCTCTCGCTGTTTTAAACTGTGAAAATCCCGGCTCTCCTCTCGCTGTTTTAATCTGTGAAAATCCCGGCTCTCCTGTCGCTGGTTAAAACTCTGAATATCCCGGCTCTCCACTCGCTGTTTTAAACTCTGAAAATCCCGGCTCTCCTCTCGCTGTTTTAAACTCTGAAAATCCCGGCTCTCCTGTCGCTGTTTTAAACTGTGTAAATCCCGGCTCTCCTCTCGCTGATTGAATTTCTGAAAATCCCGGCTCTCCTCTCGCTGTTTTATACTGTGAAAATCCCGGCTCTACTGTTACTGTTTTAAACTCTGAAAATCCCGGCTCCACTCTCGCTGTTTTAATCTGTGAAAATCCCGGCTCTCCTGTCGCTGTTTTAAACTGTGAAAATCCCGGCTCTCCTGTCGCTGTTTTAAACTGTGAAAATCCCGGCTCTCCTCTCGCTGTTTTAAACTATGAAAATCCCGGCTCTCCTGTCGCTGTTTTAAAGTGTGAAAATCCCGGCTCTCCTCTCGCTGTTTTAAACTCTGAAAATCCCAGCTCTCCTCTCGCTGTTTTATCCTGTGAAAATCCCGGCCCTCCTGTTACTGTTTTAAACTCTGAAAATAACAGCTCCCCTCTCGCTGTTTTAATCTGTGAAAATCCCGGCTCTCCTGTCGCTGTTTTAAACACTGAAAATCCCGGCTTTCCAGTCACTGTTTTAAACTGAAAATCCCGGCTCTCCTCTCGCTGTTTTAAGCTGTGAAAATCCCGGCTCTCCTGTTACTGATTTAAACTGTGAAAATCCATCTCTCCTGTCGCTGTTTTAAACTGTGCAAATCCCGGCTGTCCTCTCGCTGTTTTAAACTCTGAAAATCCCGGCTCTCCTCTCGCTGTTTTATACTGTGAAAATCCCGGCTCTCCTGTTATTGTTTTAAACTCTGAAAATCCCGGCTCCACTCTCGCTGTTTTAATCTGTGAAAATCCCGGCTCTCCTGTCGCTGTTTTAAACTCTGAAAATCCCGGCTCTCCTGTCACTGTTTTAAACTGAAAATCCCGGCTCTCCTGTCTCTGTTTTAAACTGTGAAAATCCCGGCTCTCCTGTTACTGATTTAAACTGTGAAAATCCATCTCTCCTGTCACTGTTTTAATCTGTGAAAATCCCGGCTCTCCTCTCACTGTTTTAAACTCTGAAAATCCCGGCTCTCATCTCGCTGTTTGAAACTCTGAAAATCCCGGCTCTCCTGTCGCTGTTTTAAACTCTGACAATCCCGGCTCTCCTCTCGCTGTTTTAAACTCTGAAAATCCCGGCTCTCCTCTCACTGTTTTAAACTCTGAAAATCCCGGCTCCCCTCTCGCTGTTTTAAACTGTGAAAATCCCGGCTCTCCTGTCACTGTTTTAAACTGAAAATCCCGGCTCTCCTGTCTCTGTTTTAAACTGTGAAAATCCCGGCTCTCCTGTTACTGATTTAAACTGTGAAAATCCATCTCTCCTGTCACTGTTTTAATCTGTGAAAATCCTGGCTCTCCTCTCACTGTTTTAAACTCTGAAAATCCCCGCTCTCCTCTCGCTGTTTGAAACTCTGAAAATCCCGGCTCTCCTGTCGCTGTTTTAATCTCTGAAAATCCCGGCTCTCCTCTCGCTGTTTTAAACTCTGAAAATCCCGGCTCTCCACTCACTGTTTTAAACTCTGAAAATCCCGGCTCCCCTCTCGCTGTTTTAAACTGTGAAAATCCCGGCTCTCCTCTCGCTGTTTTAAAGTGTGAAAATCCCGGCTCTCCTATCGCTGTTTTAAACTGTGAAAATCCCGGCTCCCCTCTCGCTGTTTTAAACTGTGAAAATCCCGGCTCTCCTCTCGCTGTTTTAATCTGTGAAAATCCCGGCTCTCCTGTCGCTGTTTAAAACTCTGAATATCCCGGCTCTCCACTCGCTGTTTTAAACTCTGAAAATCCCGGCTCTCCTCTCGCTGTTTTAAACTCTGAAAATCCCGGCTCTCCTGTCGCTGTTTTAAACTGTGAAAATCCCGGCTCTCCTCTCGCTGATTGAATTTCTGAAAATCCCGGCTCTCCTCTCGCTGTTTTATACTGTGAAAATCCCGGCTCTACTGTTACTGTTTTGAACTCTGAAAATCCCGGCTCTCCTCTCGCTGTTTTAATCTGTGAAAATCCCGGCTCTCCTGTCGCTGTTTTAAACTGTGAAAATCCCGGCTCTCCTGTCGCTGTTTTAAACTGTGAAAATCCCGGCTCTCCTCTCGCTGTTTTAAACTATGAAAATCCCGGCTCTCCTCTCGCTGTTTTAAACTCTGAAAATCCCGGCTCTCCTGTCGCTGTTTTAAACTGTAAAAATCCCGGCTCTCCTCTCGCTGTTTTAAACTCTGAAAATCCCGGCTCTCCTCTCGCTGTTTTATACTGTGAAAATCCCGGCTCTCCTGTCGCTGTTTTAAACTCTGAAAATCCCGGCTCTCCTGTCACTGTTTTAAACTGAAAATCCCGGCTCTCCTGTCTCTGTTTTAAACTGTGAAAATCCCGGCTCTCCTGTTACTGATTTAAACTGTGAAAATCCATCTCTCCTGTCACTGTTTTAATCTGTGAAAATCCCGGCTCTCCTCTCACTGTTTTAAACTCTGAAAATCCCGGCTCTCCTCTCGCTGTTTGAAACTCTGAAAATCCCGGCTCTCCTGTCGCTGTTTTAAACTGTGAAAATCCCGGCTCTCCTGTCGCTGTTTTAAACTGTGAAAATCCCGGCTCTCCTCTCGCTGTTTTAAACTCTGAAAATCCCGGCTCCACTCTCGCTGTTTTAATCTGTGAAAATCCCGGCTCTCCTGTCGCTGTTTTAAACTGTGAAAATCCCGGCTCTCCTGTCGCTGTTTTAAACTGTGAAAATCCCGGCTCTCCTCTCGCTGTTTTAAACTATGAAAATCCCGGCTCTCCTGTCGCTGTTTTAAAGTGTGAAAATCCCGGCTCTCCTCTCGCTGTTTTAAACTCTGAAAATCCCAGCTCTCCTCTCGCTGTTTTATCCTGTGAAAATCCCGGCCCTCCTGTTACTGTTTTAAACTCTGAAAATAACAGCTCCCCTCTCGCTGTTTTAATCTGTGAAAATCCCGGCTCTCCTGTCGCTGTTTTAAACACTGAAAATCCCGGCTTTCCAGTCACTGTTTTAAACTGAAAATCCCGGCTCTCCTCTCGCTGTTTTAAGCTGTGAAAATCCCGGCTCTCCTGTTACTGATTTAAACTGTGAAAATCCATCTCTCCTGTCGCTGTTTTAAACTGTGCAAATCCCGGCTGTCCTCTCGCTGTTTTAAACTCTGAAAATCCCGGCTCTCCTCTCGCTGTTTTATACTGTGAAAATCCCGGCTCTCCTGTTATTGTTTTAAACTCTGAAAATCCCGGCTCCACTCTCGCTGTTTTAATCTGTGAAAATCCCGGCTCTCCTGTCGCTGTTTTAAACTCTGAATATCCCGGCTCTCCTGTCACTGTTTTAAACTGAAAATCCCGGCTCTCCTGTCTCTGTTTTAAACTGTGAAAATCCCGGCTCTCCTGTTACTGATTTAAACTGTGAAAATCCATCTCTCCTGTCACTGTTTTAATCTGTGAAAATCCCGGCTCTCCTCTCACTGTTTTAAACTCTGAAAATCCCGGCTCTCATCTCGCTGTTTGAAACTCTGAAAATCCCGGCTCTCCTGTCGCTGTTTTAAACTCTGACAATCCCGGCTCTCCTCTCGCTGTTTTAAACTCTGAAAATCCCGGCTCTCCTCTCACTGTTTTAAACTCTGAAAATCCCGGCTCCCCTCTCGCTGTTTTAAACTGTGAAAATCCCGGCTCTCCTGTCTCTGTTTTAAACTGTGAAAATCCCGGCTCTCCTGTTACTGATTTAAACTGTGAAAATCCATCTCTCCTGTCACTGTTTTAATCTGTGAAAATCCCGGCTCTCCTCTCACTGTTTTAAACTCTGAAAATCCCCGCTCTCCTCTCGCTGTTTGAAACTCTGAAAATCCCGGCTCTCCTGTCGCTGTTTTAATCTCTGACAATCCCGGCTCTCCTCTCGCTGTTTTACACTCTGAAAATCCCGGCTCTCCTCTCACTGTTTTAAACTCTGAAAATCCCGGCTCTCCTCTCGCTGTTTTAAACTATGAAAATCCCGGCTCTCCTCTCGCTGTTTTAAACTCTGAAAATCCCGGCTCTCCTGTCGCTGTTTTAAACTGTAAAAATCCCGGCTCTCCTCTCGCTGTTTTAAACTCTGAAAATCCCGGCTCTCCTCTCGCTGTTTTATACTGTGAAAATCCCGGCTCTCCTGTCGCTGTTTTAAACTCTGAAAATCCCGGCTCTCCTGTCACTGTTTTAAACTGAAAATCCCGGCTCTCCTGTCTCTGTTTTAAACTGTGAAAATCCCGGCTCTCCTGTTACTGATTTAAACTGTGAAAATCCATCTCTCCTGTCACTGTTTTAATCTGTGAAAATCCCGGCTCTCCTCTCACTGTTTTAAACTCTGAAAATCCCGGCTCTCCTCTCGCTGTTTGAAACTCTGAAAATCCCGGCTCTCCTGTCGCTGTTTTAAACTGTGAAAATCCCGGCTCTCCTGTCGCTGTTTTAAACTGTGAAAATCCCGGCTCTCCTCTCGCTGTTTTAAACTCTGAAAATCCCGGCTCCACTCTCGCTGTTTTAATCTGTGAAAATCCCGGCTCTCCTGTCGCTGTTTTAAACTGTGAAAATCCCGGCTCTCCTGTCGCTGTTTTAAACTGTGAAAATCCCGGCTCTCCTCTCGCTGTTTTAAACTATGAAAATCCCGGCTCTCCTGTCGCTGTTTTAAAGTGTGAAAATCCCGGCTCTCCTCTCGCTGTTTTAAACTCTGAAAATCCCAGCTCTCCTCTCGCTGTTTTATCCTGTGAAAATCCCGGCCCTCCTGTTACTGTTTTAAACTCTGAAAATAACAGCTCCCCTCTCGCTGTTTTAATCTGTGAAAATCCCGGCTCTCCTGTCGCTGTTTTAAACACTGAAAATCCCGGCTTTCCAGTCACTGTTTTAAACTGAAAATCCCGGCTCTCCTCTCGCTGTTTTAAGCTGTGAAAATCCCGGCTCTCCTGTTACTGATTTAAACTGTGAAAATCCATCTCTCCTGTCGCTGTTTTAAACTGTGCAAATCCCGGCTGTCCTCTCGCTGTTTTAAACTCTGAAAATCCCGGCTCTCCTCTCGCTGTTTTATACTGTGAAAATCCCGGCTCTCCTGTTATTGTTTTAAACTCTGAAAATCCCGGCTCCACTCTCGCTGTTTTAATCTGTGAAAATCCCGGCTCTCCTGTCGCTGTTTTAAACTCTGAATATCCCGGCTCTCCTGTCACTGTTTTAAACTGAAAATCCCGGCTCTCCTGTCTCTGTTTTAAACTGTGAAAATCCCGGCTCTCCTGTTACTGATTTAAACTGTGAAAATCCATCTCTCCTGTCACTGTTTTAATCTGTGAAAATCCCGGCTCTCCTCTCACTGTTTTAAACTCTGAAAATCCCGGCTCTCATCTCGCTGTTTGAAACTCTGAAAATCCCGGCTCTCCTGTCGCTGTTTTAAACTCTGACAATCCCGGCTCTCCTCTCGCTGTTTTAAACTCTGAAAATCCCGGCTCTCCTCTCACTGTTTTAAACTCTGAAAATCCCGGCTCCCCTCTCGCTGTTTTAAACTGTGAAAATCCCGGCTCTCCTGTCACTGTTTTAAACTGAAAATCCCGGCTCTCCTGTCTCTGTTTTAAACTGTGAAAATCCCGGCTCTCCTGTTACTGATTTAAACTGTGAAAATCCATCTCTCCTGTCACTGTTTTAATCTGTGAAAATCCCGGCTCTCCTCTCACTGTTTTAAACTCTGAAAATCCCCGCTCTCCTCTCGCTGTTTGAAACTCTGAAAATCCCGGCTCTCCTGTCGCTGTTTTAATCTCTGACAATCCCGGCTCTCCTCTCGCTGTTTTACACTCTGAAAATCCCGGCTCTCCTCTCACTGTTTTAAACTCTGAAAATCCCGGCTCCCCTCTAGCTGATTTAAACTCTGAAAATCCCGGCTCTCCTCTCGCTGTTTTAAACTGTGAAAATCCCGGCTCTCCTCTCGCTGTTTTAAATTGTGAAAATCCGGGCTCTCCTGTTACTGTTGTAAACTCTGAAAATCCCGGCACTCCTCTCGCTGTTTTAATCTGTGAAAATCCCGGTTCTCCTGTCGCTGTTTTAAACTGTGAAAATCCTGGCTCTTCTCGCTGTTTAAAACTGTGAAAATCCCGGCTCACTTCTCGCTGTTTTAAACTGTGAAAATCCCGGCTCTCCTTTCGCTGTTATGAACTGTGAAAATCCCGGCTCTCCTGTTATTGATTTAAACGGAGAAAATCCCGGCTCACCTGTCACTGTTTCAAATGTAAAAAATCCATCTCACCTGTCACTGTTTTAAACTGTGAAAATCCCGGCTCTCCTCTCGCTGTTTTAAACTGTGAAAATCCCGGCTCTCCTCTCGATGTTTTAAACTGTGAAAATCCCGGCTCTCCTCTCGCTGATTGAAACTCTGAAAATCCCGGCTCTCCTGTCGCTGTTTTAAACTGTGCAAATCCCGGCTGTCCTCTCGCTGTTTTAAACTCTGAAAATCCCGGCTCTCCTCTCGCTGTTTTAAACTGTGAAAATCCCGGCTCTCCTGTTACTGTTTTAAACTCTGAAAATCCCGGCTCCACTCTCGCTGTTTTAATCTGTGAAAATCCCGGCTCTGCTCTCACTGTTTTAAACTCTGAAAATCCCGGCTCTCCTCTCGCTGTTTTAAACTATGAAAATCCCGGCTCTCCTGTCGCTGTTTTAAACTCTGACAATCCCGGCTCTCCTCTCGCTGTTTTAAACTCTGAAAATCCCGGCTCTCCTCTCACTGTTTTAAACTCTGAAAATCCTGGCTCCCCTCTCGCTGCTTTAAACTGTGAAAATCCCGGCTCTCCTCTCGCTGTTTTAAAGTGTGAAAATCCCGGCTCTCCTATCGCTGTTTTAAACTGTGAAAATCCCGGCTCTCCTCTCGCTGTTTTAAACTCTGAAAATCCCGGCTCCCCTCTCGCTGTTTTAAACTGTGAAAATCCCGGCTCTCCTCTCGCTGTTTTAAACTGTAAAAATCCCGGCTCTCCTCTCGCTGTTTTAAACTCTGAAAGTCCCGGCTCTCCTCTCGCTGTTTTATACTGTGAAAATCCCGGCTCTCCTGTTATTGTTTTAAACTCTGAAAATCCCGGCTCCACTCTCGCTGTTTTAATCTGTGAAAATCCCGGCTCTCCTGTCGCTGTTTTAAACTCTGAAAATCCCGGCTCTCCTGTCACTGTTTTAAACTGAAAATCCCGGCTCTCCTGTCTCTGTTTTAAACTGTGAAAATCCCGGCTCTCCTGTTACTGATTTAAACTGTGAAAATCCATCTCTCCTGTCACTGTTTTAATCTGTGAAAATCCCGGCTCTCCTCTCACTGTTTTAAACTCTGAAAATCCCGGCTCTCCTCTCGCTGTTTGAAACTCTGAAAATCCCGGCTCTCCTGTCGCTGTTTTAAACTCTGACAATCCCGGCTCTCCTCTCGCTGTTTTAAACTCTGAAAATCTCGGCTCTCCTCTCACTGTTTTAAACTCTGAAAATCCCGGCTCCCCTCTCGCTGTTTTAAACTCTGAAAATCCCGGCTCTCCTGTCACTGTTTTAAACTGAAAATCCCGGCTCTCCTCTCTCTGTTTTAAACTGTGAAAATCCCGGCTCTCCTGTTACTGATTTAAACTGTGAAAATCCATCTCTCCTGTCACTGTTTTAATCTGTGAAAATCCCGGCTCTCCTCTCACTGTTTTAAACTCTGAAAATCCCGGCTCTCCTCTCGCTGTTCGAAACTCTGAAAATCCCGGCTCTCCTGTCGCTGTTTTAAACTCTGACAATCCTGGCTCTCCTCTCGCTGTTTTAAACTCTGAAAATCCCGGCTCTCCTCTCACTGTTTTAAACTCTGAAAATCCCGGCTCCCCTCTCGCTGTTTTAAACTGTGAAAATCCCGGCTCTCCTCTCGCTGTTTTAATCTGTGAAAATCCCGGTTCTCCTGTCGCTGTTTTAAACTGTGAAAATCCTGGCTCTTCTCGCTGTTTAAAACTGTGAAAATCCCGGCTCACTTCTCGCTGTTTTAAACTGTGAAAATCCCGGCTCTCCTTTCGCTGTTATGAACTGTGAAAATCCCGGCTCTCCTGTTA
This sequence comes from Isurus oxyrinchus, assembly GCA_026770705.1. Taxonomy (NCBI): domain Eukaryota; kingdom Metazoa; phylum Chordata; class Chondrichthyes; order Lamniformes; family Lamnidae; genus Isurus; species Isurus oxyrinchus. Next base: position 178,939 of record JANJGN010000890.1, on the reverse strand, counting down.
TTGATTTAAACTGAGAAAATCCCGGCTCACCTGTCACTGTTTCAAATGTAAAAAATCCATCTCACCTGTCACTGTTTTAAACTGTGAAAATCCCGGCTCTCCTCTCGCTGTTTTAAACTGTGAAAATCCCGGCTCTCCTCTCGATGTTTTAAACTGTGAAAATCCCGGCTCTCCTCTCGCTGATTGAAACTCTGAAAATCCCGGCTCTCCTGTCGCTGTTTTAAACTGTGCAAATCCCGGCTGTCCTCTCGCTGTTTTAAACTCTGAAAATCCCGGCTCTCCTCTCGCTGTTTTAAACTGTGAAAATCCCGGCTCTCCTGTTACTGTTTTAAACTCTGAAAATCCCGGCTCCACTCTCGCTGTTTTAATCTGTGAAAATCCCGGCTCTCCTCTCACTGTTTTAAACTCTGAAAATCCCGGCTCTCCTCTCGCTGTTTTAAACTATGAAAATCCCGGCTCTCCTGTCGCTGTTTTAAACTCTGACAATCCCGGCTCTCCTCTCGCTGTTTTAAACTATGAAAATCCCGGCTCTCCTCTCACTGTTTTAAACTCTGAAAATCCTGGCTCCCCTCTCGCTGCTTTAAACTGTGAAAATCCCGGCTCTCCTCTCGCTGTTTTAAAGTGTGAAAATCCCGGCTCTCCTATCGCTGTTTTAAACTGTGAAAATCCCGGCTCTCCTCTCGCTGTTTTAAACTCTGAAAATCCCGGCTCCCCTCTCGCTGTTTTAAACTGTGAAAATCCCGGCTCTCCTCTCGCTGTTTTAAACTGTAAAAATCCCGGCTCTCCTCTCGCTGTTTTAAACTCTGAAAGTCCCGGCTCTCCTCTCGCTGTTTTATACTGTGAAAATCCCGGCTCTCCTGTTATTGTTTTAAACTCTGAAAATCCCGGCTCCACTCTCGCTGTTTTAATCTGTGAAAATCCCGGCTCTCCTGTCGCTGTTTTAAACTCTGAAAATCCCGGCTCTCCTGTCACTGTTTTAAACTGAAAATCCCGGCTCTCCTGTCTCTGTTTTAAACTGTGAAAATCCCGGCTCTCCTGTTACTGATTTAAACTGTGAAAATCCATCTCTCCTGTCACTGTTTTAATCTGTGAAAATCCCGGCTCTCCTCTCACTGTTTTAAACTCTGAAAATCCCGGCTCTCCTCTCGCTGTTTGAAACTCTGAAAATCCCGGCTCTCCTGTCGCTGTTTTAAACTCTGACAATCCCGGCTCTCCTCTCGCTGTTTTAAACTCTGAAAATCTCGGCTCTCCTCTCACTGTTTTAAACTCTGAAAATCCCGGCTCCCCTCTCGCTGTTTTAAACTGTGAAAATCCCGGCTCTCCTGTCACTGTTTTAAACTGAAAATCCCGGCTCTCCTCTCTCTGTTTTAAACTGTGAAAATCCCGGCTCTCCTGTTACTGATTTAAACTGTGAAAATCCATCTCTCCTGTCACTGTTTTAATCTGTGAAAATCCCGGCTCTCCTCTCACTGTTTTAAACTCTGAAAATCCCGGCTCTCCTCTCGCTGTTCGAAACTCTGAAAATCCCGGCTCTCCTGTCGCTGTTTTAAACTCTGACAATCCTGGCTCTCCTCTCGCTGTTTTAAACTCTGAAAATCCCGGCTCTCCTCTCACTGTTTTAAACTCTGAAAATCCCGGCTCCCCTCTCGCTGTTTTAAACTGTGAAAATCCCGGCTCTCCTCTCGCTGTTTTAATCTGTGAAAATCCCGGCTCTCCTGTCGCTGTTTAAAACTCTGAATATCCCGGCTCTCCACTCGCTGTTTTAAACTCTGAAAATCCCGGCTCTCCTCTCGCTGTTTTAAACTCTGAAAATCCCGGCTCTCCTGTCGCTGTTTTAAACTGTGAAAATCCCGGCTCTCCTCTCGCTGATTGAATTTCTGAAAATCCCGGCTCTCCTCTCGCTGTTTTATACTGTGAAAATCCCGGCTCTACTGTTACTGTTTTGAACTCTGAAAATCCCGGCTCTCCTCTCGCTGTTTTAATCTGTGAAAATCCCGGCTCTCCTGTCGCTGTTTTAAACTGTGAAAATCCAGGCTCTCCTCTCGCTGTTTTAAAATGTGAAAATCCCGGCTCTCCTCTCGCTGTTTTAAACTATGAAAATCCCGGCTCTCCTCTCGCTGTTTTAAACTCTGAAAATCCCGGCTCTCCTGTCGCTGTTTTAAACTGTAAAAATCCCGGCTCTCCTCTCGCTGTTTTAAACTCTGAAAATCCCGGCTCTCCTCTCGCTGTTTTATACTGTGAAAATCCCGGCTCTTCTGTTATTGTTTTAAACTCTGAAAATCCCGGCTCCACTCTCGCTGTTTTATTCTGTGAAAATCCCGGCTCTCCTGTCGCTGTTTTAAACTCTGAAAATCCCGGCTCTCCTGTCACTGTTTTAAACTGAAAATCCCGGCTCTCCTGTCTCTGTTTTAAACTGTGAAAATCCCGGCTCTCCTGTTACTGATTTAAACTGTGAAAATCGATCTCTCCTGTCACTGTTTTAATCTGTGAAAATCCCGGCTCTCCTCTCACTGTTTTAAACTCTGAAAATCCCGGCTCTCCTCTCGCTGTTTGAAACTCTGAAAATCCCGGCTCTCCTGTCGCTGTTTTAAACTCTGACAATCCCGGCTCTCCTCTCGCTGTTTTAAACTCTGAAAATCCCGGCTCTCCTCTCACTGTTTTAAACTCTGAAAATCCCGGCTCTCCTCTCGCTGTTTTAAACTGTGAAAATCCCGGCTCTCCTCTCGCTGTTTTAAAGTGTGAAAAACCCCGGCTCTCCTCTCGCTGTTTTAAAGTGTGAAAATCCCGGCTCTCCTATCGCTGTTTTAAACTGTGAAAATCCCGGCTCTCCTCTCACTGTTTTAAACTCAGAAAATCCCGGCTCCCCTCTCGCTGTTTTAAACTGTGAAAATCCCGGCTCTCCTCTCGCTGTTTTAATCTGTGAAAATCCCGGCTCTCCTGTCGCTGTTTAAAACTCTGAATATCCCGGCTCTCCACTCGCTGTTTTAAACTCTGAAAATCCCGGCTCTCCTCTCGCTGTTTTAAACTCTGAAAATCCCGGCTCTCCTGTCGCTGTTTTAAACTGTGTAAATCCCGGCTCTCCTCTCGCTGATTGAATTTCTGAACATCCCGGCTCTCCTCTCGCTGTTTTATACTGTGAAAATCCCGGCTCTACTGTTACTGTTTTAAACTCTGAAAATCCCGGCTCCACTCTCGCTGTTTTAATCTGTGAAAATCCCGGCTCTCCTGTCGCTGTTTTAAACTGTGAAAATCCCGGCTCTCCTGTCGCTGTTTTAAACTGTGAAAATCCCGGCTCTCCTCTCGCTGTTTTAAACTATGAAAATCCCGGCTCTCCTGTCGCTGTTTTAAAGTGTGAAAATCCCGGCTCTCCTCTCGCTGTTTTAAACTCTGAAAATCCCAGCTCTCCTCTCGCTGTTTTATCCTGTGAAAATCCCGGCCCTCCTGTTACTGTTTTAAACTCTGAAAATAACAGCTCCCCTCTCGCTGTTTTAATCTGTGAAAATCCCGGCTCTCCTGTCGCTGTTTTAAACACTGAAAATCCCGGCTTTCCAGTCACTGTTTTAAACTGAAAATCCCGGCTCTCCTCTCGCTGTTTTAAGCTGTGAAAATCCCGGCTCTCCTGTTACTGATTTAAACTGTGAAAATCCATCTCTCCTGTCGCTGTTTTAAACTGTGCAAATCCCGGCTGTCCTCTCGCTGTTTTAAACTCTGAAAATCCCGGCTCTCCTCTCGCTGTTTTATACTGTGAAAATCCCGGCTCTCCTGTTATTGTTTTAAACTCTGAAAATCCCGGCTCCACTCTCGCTGTTTTAATCTGTGAAAATCCCGGCTCTCCTGTCGCTGTTTTAAACTCTGAAAATCCCGGCTCTCCTGTCACTGTTTTAAACTGAAAATCCCGGCTCTCCTGTCTCTGTTTTAAACTGTGAAAATCCCGGCTCTCCTGTTACTGATTTAAACTGTGAAAATCCATCTCTCCTGTCACTGTTTTAATCTGTGAAAATCCCGGCTCTCCTCTCACTGTTTTAAACTCTGAAAATCCCGGCTCTCATCTCGCTGTTTGAAACTCTGAAAATCCCGGCTCTCCTGTCGCTGTTTTAAACTCTGACAATCCCGGCTCTCCTCTCGCTGTTTTAAACTCTGAAAATCCCGGCTCTCCTCTCACTGTTTTAAACTCTGAAAATCCCGGCTCCCCTCTCGCTGTTTTAAACTGTGAAAATCCCGGCTCTCCTGTCACTGTTTTAAACTGAAAATCCCGGCTCTCCTGTCTCTGTTTTAAACTGTGAAAATCCCGGCTCTCCTGTTACTGATTTAAACTGTGAAAATCCATCTCTCCTGTCACTGTTTTAATCTGTGAAAATCCTGGCTCTCCTCTCACTGTTTTAAACTCTGAAAATCCCCGCTCTCCTCTCGCTGTTTGAAACTCTGAAAATCCCGGCTCTCCTGTCGCTGTTTTAATCTCTGAAAATCCCGGCTCTCCTCTCGCTGTTTTAAACTCTGAAAATCCCGGCTCTCCACTCACTGTTTTAAACTCTGAAAATCCCGGCTCCCCTCTCGCTGTTTTAAACTGTGAAAATCCCGGCTCTCCTCTCGCTGTTTTAAAGTGTGAAAATCCCGGCTCTCCTATCGCTGTTTTAAACTGTGAAAATCCCGGCTCCCCTCTCGCTGTTTTAAACTGTGAAAATCCCGGCTCTCCTCTCGCTGTTTTAATCTGTGAAAATCCCGGCTCTCCTGTCGCTGTTTAAAACTCTGAATATCCCGGCTCTCCACTCGCTGTTTTAAACTCTGAAAATCCCGGCTCTCCTCTCGCTGTTTTAAACTCTGAAAATCCCGGCTCTCCTGTCGCTGTTTTAAACTGTGAAAATCCCGGCTCTCCTCTCGCTGATTGAATTTCTGAAAATCCCGGCTCTCCTCTCGCTGTTTTATACTGTGAAAATCCCGGCTCTACTGTTACTGTTTTGAACTCTGAAAATCCCGGCTCTCCTCTCGCTGTTTTAATCTGTGAAAATCCCGGCTCTCCTGTCGCTGTTTTAAACTGTGAAAATCCCGGCTCTCCTGTCGCTGTTTTAAACTGTGAAAATCCCGGCTCTCCTCTCGCTGTTTTAAACTATGAAAATCCCGGCTCTCCTCTCGCTGTTTTAAACTCTGAAAATCCCGGCTCTCCTGTCGCTGTTTTAAACTGTAAAAATCCCGGCTCTCCTCTCGCTGTTTTAAACTCTGAAAATCCCGGCTCTCCTCTCGCTGTTTTATACTGTGAAAATCCCGGCTCTCCTGTCGCTGTTTTAAACTCTGAAAATCCCGGCTCTCCTGTCACTGTTTTAAACTGAAAATCCCGGCTCTCCTGTCTCTGTTTTAAACTGTGAAAATCCCGGCTCTCCTGTTACTGATTTAAACTGTGAAAATCCATCTCTCCTGTCACTGTTTTAATCTGTGAAAATCCCGGCTCTCCTCTCACTGTTTTAAACTCTGAAAATCCCGGCTCTCCTCTCGCTGTTTGAAACTCTGAAAATCCCGGCTCTCCTGTCGCTGTTTTAAACTGTGAAAATCCCGGCTCTCCTGTCGCTGTTTTAAACTGTGAAAATCCCGGCTCTCCTCTCGCTGTTTTAAACTCTGAAAATCCCGGCTCCACTCTCGCTGTTTTAATCTGTGAAAATCCCGGCTCTCCTGTCGCTGTTTTAAACTGTGAAAATCCCGGCTCTCCTGTCGCTGTTTTAAACTGTGAAAATCCCGGCTCTCCTCTCGCTGTTTTAAACTATGAAAATCCCGGCTCTCCTGTCGCTGTTTTAAAGTGTGAAAATCCCGGCTCTCCTCTCGCTGTTTTAAACTCTGAAAATCCCAGCTCTCCTCTCGCTGTTTTATCCTGTGAAAATCCCGGCCCTCCTGTTACTGTTTTAAACTCTGAAAATAACAGCTCCCCTCTCGCTGTTTTAATCTGTGAAAATCCCGGCTCTCCTGTCGCTGTTTTAAACACTGAAAATCCCGGCTTTCCAGTCACTGTTTTAAACTGAAAATCCCGGCTCTCCTCTCGCTGTTTTAAGCTGTGAAAATCCCGGCTCTCCTGTTACTGATTTAAACTGTGAAAATCCATCTCTCCTGTCGCTGTTTTAAACTGTGCAAATCCCGGCTGTCCTCTCGCTGTTTTAAACTCTGAAAATCCCGGCTCTCCTCTCGCTGTTTTATACTGTGAAAATCCCGGCTCTCCTGTTATTGTTTTAAACTCTGAAAATCCCGGCTCCACTCTCGCTGTTTTAATCTGTGAAAATCCCGGCTCTCCTGTCGCTGTTTTAAACTCTGAATATCCCGGCTCTCCTGTCACTGTTTTAAACTGAAAATCCCGGCTCTCCTGTCTCTGTTTTAAACTGTGAAAATCCCGGCTCTCCTGTTACTGATTTAAACTGTGAAAATCCATCTCTCCTGTCACTGTTTTAATCTGTGAAAATCCCGGCTCTCCTCTCACTGTTTTAAACTCTGAAAATCCCGGCTCTCATCTCGCTGTTTGAAACTCTGAAAATCCCGGCTCTCATCTCGCTGTTTGAAACTCTGAAAATCCCGGCTCTCCTGTCGCTGTTTTAAACTCTGACAATCCCGGCTCTCCTCTCGCTGTTTTAAACTCTGAAAATCCCGGCTCTCCTCTCACTGTTTTAAACTCTGAAAATCCCGGCTCCCCTCTCGCTGTTTTAAACTGTGAAAATCCCGGCTCTCCTGTCACTGTTTTAAACTGAAAATCCCGGCTCTCCTGTCTCTGTTTTAAACTGTGAAAATCCCGGCTCTCCTGTTACTGATTTAAACTGTGAAAATCCATCTCTCCTGTCACTGTTTTAATCTGTGAAAATCCCGGCTCTCCTCTCACTGTTTTAAACTCTGAAAATCCCCGCTCTCCTCTCGCTGTTTGAAACTCTGAAAATCCCGGCTCTCCTGTCGCTGTTTTAATCTCTGACAATCCCGGCTCTCCTCTCGCTGTTTTACACTCTGAAAATCCCGGCTCTCCTCTCACTGTTTTAAACTCTGAAAATCCCGGCTCCCCTCTCGCTGTTTTAAACTATGAAAATCCCGGCTCTCCTCTCGCTGTTTTAAAGTGTGAAAATCCCGGCTCTCCTATCGCTGTTTTAAACTGTGAAAATCCCGGCTCTCCTCTCACTGTTTTAAACTCTGAAAATCCCGGCTCCCCTCTCGCTGTTTTAAACTGTGAAAATCCCGGCTCTCCTCTCGCTGTTTTAATCTGTGAAAATCCCGGCTCTCCTGTCGCTGTTTAAAACTCTGAATATCCCGGCTCTCCACTCGCTGTTTTAAACTCTGAAAATCCCGGCTCTCCTCTCGCTGTTTTAAACTCTGAAAATCCCGGCTCTCCTGTCGCTGTTTTAAACTGTGAAAATCCCGGCTCTCCTCTCGCTGATTGAATTTCTGAAAATCCCGGCTCTCCTCTCGCTGTTTTATACTGTGAAAATCCCGGCTCTACTGTTACTGTTTTGAACACTGAAAATCCCGGCTCTCCTCTCGCTGTTTTAATCTGTGAAAATCCCGGCTCTCCTGTCGCTGTTTTAAACTGTGAAAATCCAGGCTCTCCTGTCGCTGTTTTAAAATGTGAAAATCCCGGCTCTCCTCTCGCTGTTTTAAACTATGAAAATCCCGGCTCTCCTCTCGCTGTTTTAAACTCTGAAAATCCCGGCTCTCCTGTCGCTGTTTTAAACTGTAAAAATCCCGGCTCTCCTCTCGCTGTTTTAAACTCTGAAAATCCCGGCTCTCCTCTCGCTGTTTTATACTGTGAAAATCCCGGCTCTTCTGTTATTGTTTTAAACTCTGAAAATCCCGGCTCCACTCTCGCTGTTTTATTCTGTGAAAATCCCGGCTCTCCTGTCGCTGTTTTAAACTCTGAAAATCCCGGCTCTCCTGTCACTGTTTTAAACTGAAAATCCCGGCTCTCCTGTCTCTGTTTTAAACTGTGAAAATCCCGGCTCTCCTGTTACTGATTTAAACTGTGAAAATCGATCTCTCCTGTCACTGTTTTAATCTGTGAAAATCCCGGCTCTCCTCTCACTGTTTTAAACTCTGAAAATCCCGGCTCTCCTCTCGCTGTTTGAAACTCTGAAAATCCCGGCTCTCCTGTCGCTGTTTTAAACTCTGACAATCCCGGCTCTCCTCTCGCTGTTTTAAACTCTGAAAATCCCGGCTCTCCTCTCACTGTTTTAAACTCTGAAAATCCCGGCTCTCCTCTCGCTGTTTTAAACTCTGAAAATCCCGGCTCTCCTCTCGCTGTTTTAAAGTGTGAAAAACCCCGGCTCTCCTCTCGCTGTTTTAAAGTGTGAAAATCCCGGCTCTCCTATCGCTGTTTTAAACTGTGAAAATCCCGGCTCTCCTCTCACTGTTTTAAACTCAGAAAATCCCGGCTCCCCTCTCGCTGTTTTAAACTGTGAAAATCCCGGCTCTCCTCTCGCTGTTTTAATCTGTGAAAATCCCGGCTCTCCTGTCGCTGTTTAAAACTCTGAATATCCCGGCTCTCCACTCGCTGTTTTAAACTCTGAAAATCCCGGCTCTCCTCTCGCTGTTTTAAACTCTGAAAATCCCGGCTCTCCTGTCGCTGTTTTAAACTGTGTAAATCCCAGCTCTCCTCTCGCTGATTGAATTTCTGAAAATCCCGGCTCTCCTCTCGCTGTTTTATACTGTGAAAATCCCGGCTCTACTGTTACTGTTTTAAACTCTGAAAATCCCGGCTCCACTCTCGCTGTTTTAATCTGTGAAAATCCCGGCTCTCCTGTCGCTGTTTTAAACTGTGAAAATCCCGGCTCTCCTGTCGCTGTTTTAAACTGTGAAAATCCCGGCTCTCCTCTCGCTGTTTTAAACTATGAAAATCCCGGCTCTCCTGTCGCTGTTTTAAAGTGTGAAAATCCCGGCTCTCCTCTCGCTGTTTTAAACTCTGAAAATCCCAGCTCTCCTCTCGCTGTTTTATCCTGTGAAAATCCCGGCCCTCCTGTTACTGTTTTAAACTCTGAAAATAACAGCTCCCCTCTCGCTGTTTTAATCTGTGAAAATCCCGGCTCTCCTGTCGCTGTTTTAAACACTGAAAATCCCGGCTTTCCAGTCACTGTTTTAAACTGAAAATCCCGGCTCTCCACTCGCTGTTTTAAACTCTGAAAATCCCGGCTCTCCTCTCGCTGTTTTAAACTCTGAAAATCCCGGCTCTCCTGTCGCTGTTTTAAACTGTGAAAATCCCGGCTCTCCTCTCGCTGATTGAATTTCTGAAAATCCCGGCTCTCCTCTCGCTGTTTTATACTGTGAAAATCCCGGCTCTACTGTTACTGTTTTGAACACTGAAAATCCCGGCTCTCCTCTCGCTGTTTTAATCTGTGAAAATCCCGGCTCTCCTGTCGCTGTTTTAAACTGTGAAAATCCAGGCTCTCCTGTCGCTGTTTTAAAATGTGAAAATCCCGGCTCTCCTCTCGCTGTTTTAAACTATGAAAATCCCGGCTCTCCTCTCGCTGTTTTAAACTCTGAAAATCCCGGCTCTCCTGTCGCTGTTTTAAACTGTAAAAATCCCGGCTCTCCTCTCGCTGTTTTAAACTCTGAAAATCCCGGCTCTCCTCTCGCTGTTTTATACTGTGAAAATCCCGGCTCTTCTGTTATTGTTTTAAACTCTGAAAATCCCGGCTCCACTCTCGCTGTTTTATTCTGTGAAAATCCCGGCTCTCCTGTCGCTGTTTTAAACTCTGAAAATCCCGGCTCTCCTGTCACTGTTTTAAACTGAAAATCCCGGCTCTCCTGTCTCTGTTTTAAACTGTGAAAATCCCGGCTCTCCTGTTACTGATTTAAACTGTGAAAATCGATCTCTCCTGTCACTGTTTTAATCTGTGAAAATCCCGGCTCTCCTCTCACTGTTTTAAACTCTGAAAATCCCGGCTCTCCTCTCGCTGTTTGAAACTCTGAAAATCCCGGCTCTCCTGTCGCTGTTTTAAACTCTGACAATCCCGGCTCTCCTCTCGCTGTTTTAAACTCTGAAAATCCCGGCTCTCCTCTCACTGTTTTAAACTCTGAAAATCCCGGCTCTCCTCTCGCTGTTTTAAACTGTGAAAATCCCGGCTCTCCTCTCGCTGTTTTAAAGTGTGAAAAACCCCGGCTCTCCTCTCGCTGTTTTAAAGTGTGAAAATCCCGGCTCTCCTATCGCTGTTTTAAACTGTGAAAATCCCGGCTCTCCTCTCACTGTTTTAAACTCAGAAAATCCCGGCTCCCCTCTCGCTGTTTTAAACTGTGAAAATCCCGGCTCTCCTCTCGCTGTTTTAATCTGTGAAAATCCCGGCTCTCCTGTCGCTGTTTAAAACTCTGAATATCCCGGCTCTCCACTCGCTGTTTTAAACTCTGAAAATCCCGGCTCTCCTCTCGCTGTTTTAAACTCTGAAAATCCCGGCTCTCCTGTCGCTGTTTTAAACTGTGTAAATCCCGGCTCTCCTCTCGCTGATTGAATTTCTGAAAATCCCGGCTCTCCTCTCGCTGTTTTATACTGTGAAAATCCCGGCTCTACTGTTACTGTTTTAAACTCTGAAAATCCCGGCTCCACTCTCGCTGTTTTAATCTGTGAAAATCCCGGCTCTCCTGTCGCTGTTTTAAACTGTGAAAATCCCGGCTCTCCTGTCGCTGTTTTAAACTGTGAAAATCCCGGCTCTCCTCTCGCTGTTTTAAACTATGAAAATCCCGGCTCTCCTGTCGCTGTTTTAAAGTGTGAAAATCCCGGCTCTCCTCTCGCTGTTTTAAACTCTGAAAATCCCAGCTCTCCTCTCGCTGTTTTATCCTGTGAAAATCCCGGCCCTCCTGTTACTGTTTTAAACTCTGAAAATAACAGCTCCCCTCTCGCTGTTTTAATCTGTGAAAATCCCGGCTCTCCTGTCGCTGTTTTAAACACTGAAAATCCCGGCTTTCCAGTCACTGTTTTAAACTGAAAATCCCGGCTCTCCTCTCGCTGTTTTAAGCTGTGAAAATCCCGGCTCTCCTGTTACTGATTTAAACTGTGAAAATCCATCTCTCCTGTCGCTGTTTTAAACTGTGCAAATCCCGGCTGTCCTCTCGCTGTTTTAAACTCTGAAAATCCCGGCTCTCCTCTCGCTGTTTTATACTGTGAAAATCCCGGCTCTCCTGTTATTGTTTTAAACTCTGAAAATCCCGGCTCCACTCTCGCTGTTTTAATCTGTGAAAATCCCGGCTCTCCTGTCGCTGTTTTAAACTCTGAAAATCCCGGCTCTCCTGTCACTGTTTTAAACTGAAAATCCCGGCTCTCCTGTCTCTGTTTTAAACTGTGAAAATCCCGGCTCTCCTGTTACTGATTTAAACTGTGAAAATCCATCTCTCCTGTCACTGTTTTAATCTGTGAAAATCCCGGCTCTCCTCTCACTGTTTTAAACTCTGAAAATCCCGGCTCTCATCTCGCTGTTTGAAACTCTGAAAATCCCGGCTCTCCTGTCGCTGTTTTAAACTCTGACAATCCCGGCTCTCCTCTCGCTGTTTTAAACTCTGAAAATCCCGGCTCTCCTCTCACTGTTTTAAACTCTGAAAATCCCGGCTCCCCTCTCGCTGTTTTAAACTGTGAAAATCCCGGCTCTCCTGTCACTGTTTTAAACTGAAAATCCCGGCTCTCCTGTCTCTGTTTTAAACTGTGAAAATCCCGGCTCTCCTGTTACTGATTTAAACTGTGAAAATCCATCTCTCCTGTCACTGTTTTAATCTGTGAAAATCCTGGCTCTCCTCTCACTGTTTTAAACTCTGAAAATCCCCGCTCTCCTCTCGCTGTTTGAAACTCTGAAAATCCCGGCTCTCCTGTCGCTGTTTTAATCTCTGAAAATCCCGGCTCTCCTCTCGCTGTTTTAAACTCTGAAAATCCCGGCTCTCCACTCACTGTTTTAAACTCTGAAAATCCCGGCTCCCCTCTCGCTGTTTTAAACTGTGAAAATCCCGGCTCTCCTCTCGCTGTTTAAAGTGTGAAAATCCCGGCTCTCCTATCGCTGTTTTAAACTGTGAAAATCCCGGCTCCCCTCTCGCTGTTTTAAACTGTGAAAATCCCGGCTCTCCTCTCGCTGTTTTAATCTGTGAAAATCCCGGCTCTCCTGTCGCTGTTTAAAACTCTGAATATCCCGGCTCTCCACTCGCTGTTTTAAACTCTGAAAATCCCGGCTCTCCTCTCGCTGTTTTAAACTCTGAAAATCCCGGCTCTCCTGTCGCTGTTTTAAACTGTGAAAATCCCGGCTCTCCTCTCGCTGATTGAATTTCTGAAAATCCCGGCTCTCCTCTCGCTGTTTTATACTGTGAAAATCCCGGCTCTACTGTTACTGTTTTGAACTCTGAAAATCCCGGCTCTCCTCTCGCTGTTTTAATCTGTGAAAATCCCGGCTCTCCTGTCGCTGTTTTAAACTGTGAAAATCCCGGCTCTCCTGTCGCTGTTTTAAACTGTGAAAATCCCGGCTCTCCTCTCGCTGTTTTAAACTATGAAAATCCCGGCTCTCCTCTCGCTGTTTTAAACTCTGAAAATCCCGGCTCTCCTGTCGCTGTTTTAAACTGTAAAAATCCCGGCTCTCCTCTCGCTGTTTTAAACTCTGAAAATCCCGGCTCTCCTCTCGCTGTTTTATACTGTGAAGATCCCGGCTCTCCTGTCGCTGTTTTAAACTCTGAAAATCCCGGCTCTCCTGTCACTGTTTAAACTGAAAATCCCGGCTCTCCTGTCTCTGTTTTAAACTGTGAAAATCCCGGCTCTCCTGTTACTGATTTAAACTGTGAAAATCCATCTCTCCTGTCACTGTTTTAATCTGTGAAAATCCCGGCTCTCCTCTCACTGTTTTAAACTCTGAAAATCCCGGCTCTCCGCTCGCTGTTTGAAACTCTGAAAATCCCGGCTCTCCTGTCGCTGTTTTAAACTGTGAAAATCACGGCTCTCCTGTCGCTGTTTTAAACTGTGAAAATCCCGGCTCTCCTCTCGCTGTTTTAAACTCTGAAAATCCCGGCTCCACTCTCGCTGTTTTAATCTGTGAAAATCCCGGCTCTCCTGTCGCTGTTTTAAACTGTGAAAATCCCGGCTCTCCTGTCGCTGTTTTAAACTGTGAAAATCCCGGCTCTCCTCTCGCTGTTTTAAACTATGAAAATCCCGGCTCTCCTGTCGCTGTTTTAAAGTGTGAAAATCCCGGCTCTCCTCTCGCTGTTTTAAACTCTGAAAATCCCAGCTCTCCTCTCGCTGTTTTATCCTGTGAAAATCCCGGCCCTCCTGTTACTGTTTTAAACTCTGAAAATAACAGCTCCCCTCTCGCTGTTTTAATCTGTGAAAATCCCGGCTCTCCTGTCGCTGTTTTAAACACTGAAAATCCCGGCTTTCCAGTCACTGTTTTAAACTGAAAATCCCGGCTCTCCTCTCGCTGTTTTAAGCTGTGAAAATCCCGGCTCTCCTGTTACTGATTTAAACTGTGAAAATCCATCTCTCCTGTCGCTGTTTTAAACTGTGCAAATCCCTGCTGTCCTCTCGCTGTTTTAAACTCTGAAAATCCCGGCTCTCCTCTCGCTGTTTTATACTGTGAAAATCCCGGCTCTCCTGTTATTGTTTTAAACTCTGAAAATCCCGGCTCCACTCTCGCTGTTTTAATCTGTGAAAATCCCGGCTCTCCTGTCGCTGTTTTAAAGTGTGAAAATCCCGGCTCTCCTCTCGCTGTTTTAAACTCTGAAAATCCCAGCTCTCCTCTCGCTGTTTTATCCTGTGAAAATCCCGGCCCTCCTGTTACTGTTTTAAACTCTGAAAATAACAGCTCCCCTCTCGCTGTTTTAATCTGTGAAAATCCCGGCTCTCCTGTCGCTGTTTTAAACACTGAAAATCCCGGCTTTCCAGTCACTGTTTTAAACTGAAAATCCCGGCTCTCCTCTCGCTGTTTTAAGCTGTGAAAATCCCGGCTCTCCTGTTACTGATTTAAACTGTGAAAATCCATCTCTCCTGTCGCTGTTTTAAACTGTGCAAATCCCGGCTGTCCTCTCGCTGTTTTAAACTCTGAAAATCCCGGCTCTCCTCTCGCTGTTTTATACTGTGAAAATCCCGGCTCTCCTGTTATTGTTTTAAACTCTGAAAATCCCGGCTCCACTCTCGCTGTTTTAATCTGTGAAAATCCCGGCTCTCCTGTCGCTGTTTTAAACTCTGAAAATCCCGGCTCTCCTGTCACTGTTTTAAACTGAAAATCCCGGCTCTCCTGTCTCTGTTTTAAACTGTGAAAATCCCGGCTCTCCTGTTACTGATTTAAACTGTGAAAATCCATCTCTCCTGTCACTGTTTTAATCTGTGAAAATCCCGGCTCTCCTCTCACTGTTTTAAACTCTGAAAATCCCGGCTCTCATCTCGCTGTTTGAAACTCTGAAAATCCCGGCTCTCCTGTCGCTGTTTTAAACTCTGACAATCCCGGCTCTCCTCTCGCTGTTTTAAACTCTGAAAATCCCGGCTCTCCTCTCACTGTTTTAAACTCTGAAAATCCCGGCTCCCCTCTCGCTGTTTTAAACTGTGAAAATCCCGGCTCTCCTGTCACTGTTTTAAACTGAAAATCCCGGCTCTCCTGTCTCTGTTTTAAACTGTGAAAATCCCGGCTCTCCTGTTACTGATTTAAACTGTGAAAATCCATCTCTCCTGTCACTGTTTTAATCTGTGAAAATCCTGGCTCTCCTCTCACTGTTTTAAACTCTGAAAATCCCCGCTCTCCTCTCGCTGTTTGAAACTCTGAAAATCCCGGCTCTCCTGTCGCTGTTTTAATCTCTGAAAATCCCGGCTCTCCTCTCGCTGTTTTAAACTCTGAAAATCCCGGCTCTCCACTCACTGTTTTAAACTCTGAAAATCCCGGCTCCCCTCTCGCTGTTTTAAACTGTGAAAATCCCGGCTCTCCTCTCGCTGTTTTAAAGTGTGAAAATCCCGGCTCTCCTATCGCTGTTTTAAACTGTGAAAATCCCGGCTCCCCTCTCGCTGTTTTAAACTGTGAAAATCCCGGCTCTCCTCTCGCTGTTTTAATCTGTGAAAATCCCGGCTCTCCTGTCGCTGTTTAAAACTCTGAATATCCCGGCTCTCCACTCGCTGTTTTAAACTCTGAAAATCCCGGCTCTCCTCTCGCTGTTTTAAACTCTGAAAATCCCGGCTCTCCTGTCGCTGTTTTAAACTGTGAAAATCCCGGCTCTCCTCTCGCTGATTGAATTTCTGAAAATCCCGGCTCTCCTCTCGCTGTTTTATACTGTGAAAATCCCGGCTCTACTGTTACTGTTTTGAACTCTGAAAATCCCGGCTCTCCTCTCGCTGTTTTAATCTGTGAAAATCCCGGCTCTCCTGTCGCTGTTTTAAACTGTGAAAATCCCGGCTCTCCTGTCGCTGTTTTAAACTGTGAAAATCCCGGCTCTCCTCTCGCTGTTTTAAACTATGAAAATCCCGGCTCTCCTCTCGCTGTTTTAAACTCTGAAAATCCCGGCTCTCCTGTCGCTGTTTTAAACTGTAAAAATCCCGGCTCTCCTCTCGCTGTTTTAAACTCTGAAAATCCCGGCTCTCCTCTCGCTGTTTTATACTGTGAAGATCCCGGCTCTCCTGTCGCTGTTTTAAACTCTGAAAATCCCGGCTCTCCTGTCACTGTTTTAAACTGAAAATCCCGGCTCTCCTGTCTCTGTTTTAAACTGTGAAAATCCCGGCTCTCCTGTTACTGATTTAAACTGTGAAAATCCATCTCTCCTGTCACTGTTTTAATCTGTGAAAATCCCGGCTCTCCTCTCACTGTTTTAAACTCTGAAAATCCCGGCTCTCCTCTCGCTGTTTGAAACTCTGAAAATCCCGGCTCTCCTGTCGCTGTTTTAAACTGTGAAAATCACGGCTCTCCTGTCGCTGTTTTAAACTGTGAAAATCCCGGCTCTCCTCTCGCTGTTTTAAACTCTGAAAATCCCGGCTCCACTCTCGCTGTTTTAATCTGTGAAAATCCCGGCTCTCCTGTCGCTGTTTTAAACTGTGAAAATCCCGGCTCTCCTGTCGCTGTTTTAAACTGTGAAAATCCCGGCTCTCCTCTCGCTGTTTTAAACTATGAAAATCCCGGCTCTCCTGTCGCTGTTTTAAAGTGTGAAAATCCCGGCTCTCCTCTCGCTGTTTTAAACTCTGAAAATCCCAGCTCTCCTCTCGCTGTTTTATCCTGTGAAAATCCCGGCCCTCCTGTTACTGTTTTAAACTCTGAAAATAACAGCTCCCCTCTCGCTGTTTTAATCTGTGAAAATCCCGGCTCTCCTGTCGCTGTTTTAAACACTGAAAATCCCGGCTTTCCAGTCACTGTTTTAAACTGAAAATCCCGGCTCTCCTCTCGCTGTTTTAAGCTGTGAAAATCCCGGCTCTCCTGTTACTGATTTAAACTGTGAAAATCCATCTCTCCTGTCGCTGTTTTAAACTGTGCAAATCCCTGCTGTCCTCTCGCTGTTTTAAACTCTGAAAATCCCGGCTCTCCTCTCGCTGTTTTATACTGTGAAAATCCCGGCTCTCCTGTTATTGTTTTAAACTCTGAAAATCCCGGCTCCACTCTCGCTGTTTTAATCTGTGAAAATCCCGGCTCTCCTGTCGCTGTTTTAAACTCTGAATATCCCGGCTCTCCTGTCACTGTTTTAAACTGAAAATCCCGGCTCTCCTGTCTCTGTTTTAAACTGTGAAAATCCCGGCTCTCCTGTTACTGATTTAAACTGTGAAAATCCATCTCTCCTGTCACTGTTTTAATCTGTGAAAATCCCGGCTCTCCTCTCACTGTTTTAAACTCTGAAAATCCCGGCTCTCATCTCGCTGTTTGAAACTCTGAAAATCCCGGCTCTCCTGTCGCTGTTTTAAACTCTGACAATCCCGGCTCTCCTCTCGCTGTTTTAAACTCTGAAAATCCCGGCTCTCCTCTCACTGTTTTAAACTCTGAAAATCCCGGCTCCCCTCTCGCTGTTTTAAACTGTGAAAATCCCGGCTCTCCTGTCACTGTTTTAAACTGAAAATCCCGGCTCTCCTGTCTCTGTTTTAAACTGTGAAAATCCCGGCTCTCCTGTTACTGATTTAAACTGTGAAAATCCATCTCTCCTGTCACTGTTTTAATCTGTGAAAATCCCGGCTCTCCTCTCACTGTTTTAAACTCTGAAAATCCCCGCTCTCCTCTCGCTGTTTGAAACTCTGAAAATCCCGGCTCTCCTGTCGCTGTTTTAATCTCTGACAATCCCGGCTCTCCTCTCGCTGTTTTACACTCTGAAAATCCCGGCTCTCCTCTCACTGTTTTAAACTCTGAAAATCCCGGCTCCCCTCTCGCTGTTTTAAACTATGAAAATCCCGGCTCTCCTCTCGCTGTTTTAAAGTGTGAAAATCCCGGCTCTCCTATCGCTGTTTTAAACTGTGAAAATCCCGGCTCTCCTCTCACTGTTTTAAACTCTGAAAATCCCGGCTCCCCTCTCGCTGTTTTAAACTGTGAAAATCCCGGCTCTCCTCTCGCTGTTTTAATCTGTGAAAATCCCGGCTCTCCTGTCGCTGTTTAAAACTCTGAATATCCCGGCTCTCCACTCGCTGTTTTAAACTCTGAAAATCCCGGCTCTCCTCTCGCTGTTTTAAACTCTGAAAATCCCGGCTCTCCTGTCGCTGTTTTAAACTGTGAAAATCCCGGCTCTCCTCTCGCTGATTGAATTTCTGAAAATCCCGGCTCTCCTCTCGCTGTTTTATACTGTGAAAATCCCGGCTCTACTGTTACTGTTTTGAACTCTGAAAATCCCGGCTCTCCTCTCGCTGTTTTAATCTGTGAAAATCCGGCTCTCCTGTCGCTGTTTTAAACTGTGAAAATCCCGGCTCTCCTGTCGCTGTTTTAAAATGTGAAAATCCCGGCTCTCCTCTCGCTGTTTTAAACTATGAAAATCCCGGCTCTCCTCTCGCTGTTTTAAACTCTGAAAATCCCGGCTCTCCTGTCGCTGTTTGAAACTGTAAAAATCCCGGCTCTCCTCTCACTGTTTTAAACTCTGAAAATCCCGGCTCTCCTCTCGCTGTTTTATACTGTGAAAATCCCGGCTCTCCTGTTATTGTTTTAAACTCTGAAAATCCTGGCTCCACTCTCGCTGTTTTAATCTGTGAAAATCCCGGCTCTCCTGTCGCTGTTTTAAACTCTGAAAATCCCGGCTCTCCTGTCACTGTTTTAAACTGAAAATCCCGGCTCTCCTGTCTCTGTTTTAAACTGTGAAAATCCCGGCTCTCCTGTTACTGATTTAAACTGTGAAAATCCATCTCTCCTGTCACTGTTTTAAGCTGTGAAAATCCCGGCTCTCCTCTCACTGTTTTAAACTCTGAAAATCCCGGCTCTCCTCTCGCTGTTTTAAACTATGAAAATCCCGGCTCTCCTGTCGCTGTTTTAAACTGTGAAAATCCCGGCTCTCCTCTCGCTGTTTTAAACTATGAAAATCCGGCTCTCCTGTCGCTGTTTTAAACTGTGAAAATCCCGGCTCTCCTCTCGCTGTTTTAAACTCTGAAAATCCCAGCTCTCCTCTCAGTGTTTTATCCTGTGAAAATCCCGGCTCTCCTGTTACTGTTTTAAACTCTGAAAATAACAGCTCCCCTCTCGCTGTTTTAATCTGTGAAAATCCCGGCTCTCCTGTCGCTGTTTTAAACACTGAAAATCCCGGCTTTCCTGTCACTGTTTTAAACTGAAAATCCCGGCTCTCCTCTCGCTGTTTTAAGCTGTGAAAATCCCGGCTCTCCTGTTACTGATTTAAACTGTGAAAATCCATCTCTCCTGTCGCTGTTTTAAACTGTGCAAATCCCGGCTGTCCTCTCGCTGTTTTAAACTCTGAAAATCCCGGCTCTATTGTCGCTGTTTTAAACTGTGAAAATCACGGCTCTCCTGTCGGTGTTTTAAACTCTGAAAATCCCGGCTCTCCTCTCGCTGTTTTAAACTATGAAAATCCCGGCTCTCCTGTCGCTGTTTTAAACTGTGAAAATCCCGGCTCTACTCGCGCTGTTTTAAACTCTGAAAATCCCGGCTCTCCTCTCGCTGTTTTATTCTGTGAAAATCCCGGCTCTCCTGTTGCTGTTTTAAACTCTGAAAATCACGGTTCCCCTCTCGCTGTTTTAATCTGTGAAAATCCCGGCTCTCCAGTCACTGTTTTAAACACTGAAAATCCCGGCTTTCCTGTCACTGTTTTAAACTGTGAAAATCCCGGCTCTCCTCTCGCTGTTTTAAGCTGTGAAAATCCCGGCTCTCCTGTTACTGATTTAAACTGTTAAAATCCATCTCTCCTGTCGCTGTTTTAAACTGTGAAAATCCCGGCTCTCCTCTCGTTGTTTTAAACTCTGAAAATCCCGGCTCTCCCCTCGCTGTTTTAAACTCTGAAAATCCCGGCTCTCCTGTCGCTGTTTTATACTGTGAAAATCCCGGCTCTCCTGTTACTGTTTTAAGCTCTGAAAATCCCGGCTCTCCTCTCGCTGTTTTAAACTGTGAAAATCCCAGCTCCCCTCTCGCTGTTTTAAACTGTGAAAATCCCGGCTCACCTCTCGCTGTTATAAACTCTGAAAATCCCGGCTCTCCTGTCACTGTTTTAAACTGAAAATCCCGGCTCGCCTCTCGCTGTTTTAAACTGTGAAAATCCCAGCCCACCTCTCGCTGTATTAAACTGTGAAAATCCTGGCTCTCCTCTCACTGTTTTAAAATGTGAAAATCCTGGCTCTCCTCTCGCCTTTTTAATCTGTGAGAATTCTGGCTCTTCTCTAGCTGATTTAAACTCTGAAAATCCCGGCTCTCCTCTCGCTGTTTTAAACTCTGAAAATCCCGGCTCTCCTCTCGTTGTTTTAAATTGTGAAAATCCGGGCTCTCCTGTTACTGTTGTAAACTCTGAAAATCCCGGCTCTCCTCTCGCTGTTTTAATCTGTGAAAATCCCGGTTCTCCTGTCGCTGTTTTAAACTGTGAAAATCCTGGCTCTTCTCGCTGTTTAAAACTGTGAAAATCCCGGCTCACCTCTCGCTGTTTTAAATTGTGAAAATCCCGGCCTCTCACTGTTTTAAACTGTGAAAATCACGGCTTTCCTCTCGCTGTTTTAATCTGTGAAAATCACGGCTCTCCTGTTACTGTTTCAAACTCAGAAAATCCCGGCTCTCCTGTCACTGTTTTAAACTGAAAATCCCGGCTCTCCTCTCGCTGTTTTAATAGATGAAAATCCCGGCTCTCCTCTCGCTGTTTTAAAACTGTGAAAATCCCGGCTCACCTCTCGCTGTTTTCAACTGTGAAAATCCCAGCTCTCCTGTTATTGATTTAAACTGAGAAAATCCCGGCTCACCTGTCACTGTTTCAAATGTAAAAAATCCATCTCACCTGTCGCTGTTTTAAACTGTGAAAATCCCGGCTCTCCTCTCGCTGTTTTAAACTGTGAAAATCCCGGCTCTCCTCTCGCTGTTTTAAACTGTGAAAATCCCGGCTCTCCTCTCGCTGTTTGAAACTATGAAAATCCCGGCTCTCCTCTCGCTGTTTGAAACTCTGAAAATCCCGGCTCTCCTCTCGCTGTTTTAACTCTGAAAATCCTGGCTCTCTTGTCGCTGTTTTAAACTGTAAAAATCCCGGCTCTCCTCTCGCTGTTTTAAACTCTGAAAATCCCGGCTCTCCTCTCGCTGTTTTAAACTGTGAAAATCCCGGCTCTCCTGTTACTGTTTTAAACTCTGAAAATCCCGGCTCCACTCTCGCTGTTTTAATCTGTGAAAATCATGGCTCTCCTCTCACTGTTTTAAACTCTGAAAATCCCGGCTCTCCTCTCGCTGTTTGAAACTCTGAAAATCCCGGCTCTCCTGTCGCTGTTTTAAACTCTGACAATCCCGGCTCTCCTCTCGCTGTTTTAAACTCTGAAAATCCCGGCTCTCCTCTCACTGTTTTAAACTCTGAAAATCCTGGCTCCCCTCTCGCTGCTTTAAACTGTGAAAATCCCGGCTCTCCTCTCGCTGTTTTAAAGTGTGAAAATCCCGGCTCTCCTATCGCTGTTTTAAACTGTGAAAATCCCGGCTCTCCTCTCGCTGTTTTAAACTCGGAAAGTCCCGGCTCCCCTCTCGCTGTTTTAAACTGTGAAAATCCCGGCTCTCCTCTCGCTGTTTTAATCTGTGAAAATCCCGGCTCTCCTGTCGCTGTTTAAAACTCTGAATATCCCGGCTCTCCACTCGCTGTTTTAAACTCTGAAAATCCCGGCTCTCCTCTAGCTGTTTTAAACTCTGAAAATCCCGGCTCTCCTGTCGCTGTTTTAAACTGTGAAAATCCCGGCTCTCCTCTCGCTGATTGAATTTCTGAAAATCCCGGCTCTCCTCTCGCTGTTTTCTACTGTGAAAATCCCGGCTCTACTGTTACTGTTTTAAACTCTGAAAATCCCGGATCTCCTCTCGCTGTGTTAATCTGTGAAAATCCCGGCTCTCCTTTCGCTGTTTTAAACTGTGAAAATCCTGGCTCTCCTGTCGCTGTTTTAAACTGTGAAAATCCCGGCTCTCCTCTCGCTGTTTTAAACTATGAAAATCCCGGCTCTCCTGTCGCTGTTTTAAACTGTGAAAATCCCGGCTCTCCTCTCGCTGTTTTAAACTCTGAAAATCCCAGCTCTCCTCTCGCTGTTTTATCCTGTGAAAATCCCGGCTCTCCTGTTACTGTTTTAAACTCTGAAAATCACAGCTCCCCTCTCGCTGTTTTAATCTGTGAAAATCCCGGCTCTCCTGTCGCTGTTTTAAACACTGAAAATCCCGGCTTTCCTGTCACTGTTTTAAACTGAAAATCCCAGCTCTCCTCTCGCTGTTTTAAGCTGTGAAAATCCCGGCTCTCCTGTTACTGATTTAAACTGTGAAAATCCATCTCTCCTGTCGCTGTTTTAAACTGTGCAAATCCCGGCTGTCCTCTCGCTGTTTTAAACTCTGAAAATCCCGGCTCTCCTGTCGCTGTTTTAAACTGTGAAAATCACGGCTCTCCTGTCGGTGTTTTAAACTCTGAAAATCCCGGCTCTCCTCTCGCTGTTTTAAACTATGAAAATCCCGGCTCTCCTGTCGCTGTTTTAAACTGTGAAAATCCCGGCTCTACTCTCGCTGTTTTAAACTCTGAAAATCCCGGCTCTCCTCTCGCTGTTTTATTCTGTGAAAATCCCGGCTCTCCTGTCGCTGTTTTAAACACTGAAAATCCCGGCTTTCCTGTCACTGTTTTAAACTGTGAAAATCCCGGCTCTCCTCTCGCTGTTTTAAGCTGTGAAAATCCCGGCTCTCCTGTTACTGATTTAAACTGTTAAAATCCATCTCTCCTGTCGCTGTTTTAAACTGTGAAAATCCCGGCTCTCCTCTCGCTGTTTTAAACTCTGAAAATCCCGGCTCTCCCCTCGCTGTTTTAAACTCTGAAAATCCCGGCTCTATTGTCGCTGTTTTAAACTGTGAAAATCCCGGCTCTCCTCTCACTGTTTTAAACTCAGAAAATCCCGGCTCTCCTGTCGCTGTTTTATACTGTGAAAATCCCGGCTCTCCTGTTACTGTTTTAAGCTCTGAAAATCCCGGCTCTCCTCTCGCTGTTTTAAACTGTGAAAATCCCAGCTCCCCTCTCGCTGTTTAAAACTGTGAAAATCCCGGCTCTCCTGTCACTGTTTTAAACTGTGAAAATCCCGGCTCACCTCTCGCTGTTATAAACTCTGAAAATCCCGGCTCTCCTGTCACTGTTTTAAACTGAAAATCCCGCCTCTCCTCTCGCTGTTTTAAACTGTGAAAATCCCGGCTCTCCTCTCGGTGTATTAAGCTGTGAAAATCCTGGCTCTCCTCTCACTGTTTTAAAATGTGAAAATCCTGGCTCTCCTCTCGCCTTTTTAATCTGTGAGAATTCTGGCTCTTCTCTAGCTGATTTAAACTCTGAAAATCCCGGCTCTCCTCTCGCTGTTTTAAACTGTGAAAATCCCGGCTCTCCTCTCGCTGTTTTAAATTGTGAAAATCCGGGCTCTCCTGTTACTGTTGTAAACTCTGAAAATCCCGGCACTCCTCTCGCTGTTTTAATCTGTGAAAATCCCGGTTCTCCTGTCGCTGTTTTAAACTGTGAAAATCCTGGCTCTTCTCGCTGTTTAAAACTGTGAAAATCCCGGCTCACCTCTCGCTGTTTTAAACTGTGAAAATCCCGGCTCTCCTTTCGCTGTTATGAACTGTGAAAATCCCGGCTCTCCTGTTATTGATTTAAACTGAGAAAATCCCGGCTCACCTGTCACTGTTTCAAATGTAAAAAATCCATCTCACCTGTCACTGTTTTAAACTGTGAAAATCCCGGCTCTCCTCTCGCTGTTTTAAACTGTGAAAATCCCGGCTCTCCTCTCGCTGTTTTAAACTGTGAAAATCCCGGCTCTCCTCTCGCTGTTTGAAACTCTGAAAATCCCGGCTCTCCTGTCGCTGTTTTAAACTGTAAAAATCCCGGCTCTCCTCTCGCTGTTTTAAACTCTGAAAATCCCGGCTCTCCTCTCGCTGTTTTAAACTGTGAAAATCCCGGCTCTCCTGTTACTGTTTTAAACTCTGAAAATCCCGGCTCCACTCTCGCTGTTTTAATCTGTGAAAATCCCGGCTCTCCTCTCACTGTTTTAAACTCTGAAAATCCCGGCTCTCCTCTCGCTGTTTGAAACTCTGAAAATCCCGGCTCTCCTGTCGCTGTTTTAAACTCTGACAATCCCGGCTCTCCTCTCGCTGTTTTAAACTCTGAAAATCCCGGCTTTCCTCTCACTGTTTTAAACTCTGAAAATCCTGGCTCCCCTCTCGCTGCTTTAAACTGTGAAAATCCCGGCTCTCCTCTCGCTGTTTTAAAGTGTGAAAATCCCGGCTCTCCTATCGCTGTTTTAAACTGTGAAAATCCCGGCTCTCCTCTCGCTGTTTTAAACTCTGAAAATCCCGGCTCCCCTCTCGCTGTTTTAAACTGTGAAAATCCCGGCTCTCCTCTCGCTGTTTTAATCTGTGAAAATCCCGGCTCTCCTGTCGCTGTTTAAAACTCTGAATATCCCGGCTCTCCACTCGCTGTTTTAAACTCTGAAAATCCCGGCTCTCCTCTCGCTGTTTTAAACTCTGAAAATCCCGGCTCTCCTGTCGCTGTTTTAAAATGTGAAAATCCCGGCTCTCCTCTCGCTGATTGAATTTCTGAAAATCCCGGCTCTCCTCTCGCTGTTTTCTACTGTGAAAATCCCGGCTCTACTGTTACTGTTTTAAACTCTGAAAATCCCGGATCTCCTCTCGCTGTGTTAATCTGTGAAAATCCGGGCTCTCCTTTCGCTGTTTTAAACTGTGAAAATCCCGGCTCTCCTGTCGCTGTTTTAAACTGTGAAAATCCCGGCTCTCCTCTCGCTGTTTTAAACTGTGAAAATCCCGGCTCTCCTGTCGCTGTTTTAAACTGTGAAAATCCCGGCTCTCCTCTCGCTGTTTTAAACACTGAAAATCCCAGCTCTCCTCTCGCTGTTTTGTCCTGTGAAAATCCCGGCTCTCCTGTTACTGTTTTAAACTCTGAAAATCACAGCTCCCCTCTCGCTGTTTTAATCTGTGAAAATCCCGGCTCTCCTGTCGCTGTTTTAAACACTGAAAATCCCGGCTTTCCTGTCACTGTTTTAAACTGAAAATCGCGGCTCTCCTCTCGCTGTTTTAAGCTGTGAAAATCCCGGCTCTCCTGTTACTGATTTAAACTGTGAAAATCCATCTCTCCTGTCGCTGTTTTAAACTGTGAAAATCCCGGCTGTCCTCTCGCTGTTTTAAACTCTGAAAATCCCGGCTCACCTCTCGCTGTTTTAAACTGTGAAAATCACGGCTCTCCTGTCGCTGTTTTAAACTCTGAAAATCCCGGCTCTCCTCTCGCTGTTTTAAACTATGAAAATCCCGACTCTCCTGTCCCTGTTTTAAACTGTGAAAATCCCGGCTCTCCTCTCGCTGTTTTAAACTCTGAAAATCCCGGCTCTCCTCTCGCTGTTTTATTCTGTGAAAATCCCGGCTCTCCTGTCGCTGTTTTAAACACTGAAAATCCCGGCTTTCCTGTCACTGTTTTAAACTGTGAAAATCCCGGCTCTCCTCTCGCTGTTTTAAGCTGTGAAAATCCCGGCTCTCCTGTTACTGATTTAAACTGTTAAAATCCATCTCTCCTGTCGCTGTTTTAAACTGTGAAAATCCCGGCTCTCCTCTCGCTGTTTTAAACTCTGAAAATCCCGGCTCTCCCCTCGCTGTTTTAAACTCTGAAAATCCCGGCTCTATTGTCGCTGTTTTAAACTGTGAAAATCCCGGCTCTCCTCTCACTGTTTTAAACTCAGAAAATCCCGGCTCTCCTGTCGCTGTTTTATACTGTGAAAATCCCGGCTCTCCTGTTACTGTTTTAAGCTCTGAAAATCCCGGCTCTCCTCTCGCTGTTTTAAACTGTGAAAATCCCAGCTCCCCTCTCGCTGTTTAAAACTGTGAAAATCCAGGCTCTCCTGTCACTGTTTTAAACTGTGAAAATCCCGGCTCACCTCTCGCTGTTATAAACTCTGAAAATCCCGGCTCTCCTGTCACTGTTTTAAACTGAAAATCCCGGCTCTCCTCTCGCTGTTTTAAACTGTGAAAATCCCGGCTCTCCTCTCGCTGTATTAAACTGTGAAAATCCTGGCTCTCCTCTCACTGTTTTAAAATGTGAAAATCCTGGCTCTCCTCTCGCCTTTTTAATCTGTGAGAATTCTGGCTCTTCTCTAGCTGATTTAAACTCTGAAAATCCCGGCTCTCCTCTCGTTGTTTTAAACTGTGAAAATCCCGGCTCTCCTCTCGCTGTTTTAAATTGTGAAAATCCGGGCTCTCCTGTTACTGTTGTAAACTCTGAAAATCCCGGCACTCCTCTCGCTGTTTTAATCTGTGAAAATCCCGGTTCTCCTGTCGCTGTTTTAAACTGTGAAAATCCTGGCTCTTCTCGCTGTTTAAAACTGTGAAAATCCCGGCTCACCTCTCGCTGTTTTAAACTGTGAAAATCCCGGCTCTCCTTTCGCTGTTATGAACTGTGAAAATCCCGGCTCTCCTCTCGCTGTTTTAAATTGTGAAAATCCCGGCTCTCCTCTCACTGTTTTAAACTGTGAAAATCACGGCTTTCCTCTCGCTGTTTTAATCTGTGAAAATCACGGCTCTCCTGTTACTGTTTCAAACTCAGAAAATCCCGGCTCTCCTGTCACTGTTTTAAACTGAAAATCCCGGCTCTCCTCTCGCTGTTTTAATCTGTGAAAATCCCGGCTCTCCTCTCGCTGTTTTAAACTGTGAAAATCCCGGCTCACCTCTCGCTGTTTTCAACTGTGAAAATCCCAGCTCTCCTGTTACTGATTTAAACTGAGAAAATCCCGGCTCTCCTGTCACTGTTTCAAATGTAAAAAATCCATCTCACCTGTCGCTGTTTTAAACTGTGAAAATCCCGGCTCTCCTCTCGCTGTTTTAAACTGTGAAAATCCCGGCTCTCCTCTCGCTGTTTTAAACTGTGAAAATCCAGGCTCTCCTGTCGCTGTTTAAAAATGTGAAAATCCCGGCTCTCCTCTCGCTGTTTTAAACTATGAAAATCCCGGCTCTCCTCTCGCTGTTTTAAACTCTGAAAATCCCGGCTCTCCTGTCGCTGTTTTAAACTGTAAAAATCCCGGCTCTCCTCTCGCTGTTTTAAACTCTGAAAATCCCGGCTCTCCTCTCGCTGTTTTATACTGTGAAAATCCCGGCTCTCCTCTCGCTGTTTTATACTGTGAAAATCCCGGCTCTCCTGTTACTGTTTTAAACTCTGAAAATCCCGGCTCCACTCTCGCTGTTTTAATCTGTGAAAATCCCGGCTCTCCTGTCGCTGTTTTAAACTCTGAAAATCCCGGCTCTCCTGTCACTGTTTTAAACTGAAAATCCCGGCTCTCCTGTCTCTGTTTTAAACTGTGAAAATCCCGGCTCTCCTGTTACTGATTTAAACTGTGAAAATCCATCTCTCCTGTCACTGTTTTAATCTGTGAAAATCCCGGCTCTCCTCTCACTGTTTTAAACTCTGAAAATCCCGGCTCTCCTCTCGCTGTTTGAAACTCTGAAAATCCCGGCTCTCCTGTCGCTGTTTTAAACTCTGACAATCCCGGCTCTCCTCTCGCTGTTTTAAACTCTGAAAATCCCGGCTCTCCTCTCACTGTTTTAAACTCTGAAAATCCCGGCTCCCCTCTCGCTGTTTTAAACTGTGAAAATCCCGGCTCTCCTCTCGCTGTTTTAAAGTGTGAAAATCCCGGCTCTCCTATCGCTGTTTTAAACTGTGAAAATCCCGGCTCTCCTCTCACTGTTTTAAACTCTGAAAATCCCGGCTCCCCTCTCGCTGTTTTAAACTGTGAAAATCCCGGCTCTCCTCTCGCTGTTTTAATCTGTGAAAATCCCGGCTCTCCTGTCGCTGTTTAAAACTCTGAATATCCCGGCTCTCCACTCGCTGTTTTAAACTCTGAAAATCCCGGCTCTCCTCTCGCTGTTTTAAACTCTGAAAATCCCGGCTCTCCTGTCGCTGTTTTAAACTGTGAAAATCCCGGCTCTCCTCTCGCTGATTGAATTTCTGAAAATCCCGGCTCTCCTCTCGCTGTTTTATACTGTGAAAATCCCGGCTCTACTGTTACTGTTTTGAACTCTGAAAATCCCGGCTCTCCTCTCGCTGTTTTAATCTGTGAAAATCCCGGCTCTCCTGTCGCTGTTTTGAACTGTGAAAATCCAGGCTCTCCTGTCGCTGTTTTAAAATGTGAAAATCCCGGCTCTCCTCTCGCTGTTTTAAACTATGAAAATCCCGGCTCTCCTGTCGCTGTTTTAAACTCTGAAAATCCCGGCTCTCCTGTCGCTGTTTTAAACTGTAAAAATCCCGGCTCTCCTCTCGCTGTTTTAAACTCTGAAAATCCCGGCTCTCCTCTCGCTGTTTTATCCTGTGAAAATCCCGGCTCTCCTGTTACTGTTTTAAACTCTGAAAATCACAGCTCCCCTCTCGCTGTTTTAATCTGTGAAAATCCCGGCTCTCCTGTCGCTGTTTTAAACACTGAAAATCCCGGCTTTCCTGTCACTGTTTTAAACTGAAAATCCCGGCTCTCCTCTCGCTGTTTTAAGCTGTGAAAATCCCGGCTCTCCTGTTACTGATTTAAACTGTGAAAATCCATCTCTCCTGTCGCTGTTTTAAACTGTGAAAATCCCGGCTGTCCTCTCGCTGTTTTAAACTCTGAAAATCCCGGCTCTCCTGTCGCTGTTTTAAACTGTGAAAATCACGGCTCTCCTGTCGGTGTTTTAAACTCTGAAAATCCCGGCTCTCCTCTCGCTGTTTTAAACTATGAAAATCCCGGCTCTCCTGTCGCTGTTTTAAACTGTGAAAATCCCGGCTCTCCTCTCGCTGTTTTAAACTCTGAAAATCCCAGCTCTCCTCTCGCTGTTTTATCCTGTGAAAATCCCGGCTCTCCTGTTACTGTTTTAAACTCTGAAAATCACAGCTCCCCTCTCGCTGTTTTAATCTGTGAAAATCCCGGCTCTCCTGTCGCTGTTTTAAACACTGAAAATCCCGGCTTTCCTGTCACTGTTTTAAACTGAAAATCCCGGCTCTCCTCTCGCTGTTTTAAGCTGTGAAAATCCCGGCTCTCATGTTACTGATTTAAACTGTGAAAATCCATCTCTCCTGTCGCTGTTTTAAACTGTGAAAATCCCGGCTGTCCTCTCGCTGTTTTAAACTCTGAAAATCCCGGCTCTCCTGTCGCTGTTTTAAACTGTGAAAATCACGGCTCTCCTGTCGGTGTTTTAAACTCTGAAAATCCCGGCTCTCCTCTCGCTGTTTTAAACTATGAAAGTCCCGGCTCTCCTGTCGCTGTTTTAAACTGTGAAAATCCCGGCTCTACTCTCGCTGTTTTAAACTCTGAAAATCCCGGCTCTCCTCTCGCTGTTTTATTCTGTGAAAATCCCGGCTCTCCTGTTACTGTTTTAAACTCTGAAAATCACGGCTCCCCTCTCGCTGTTTTAATCTGTGAAAATCCCGGCTCTCCTGTCACTGTTTTAAACACTGAAAATCCCGGCTTTCCTGTCACTGTTTTAAACTGTGAAAATCCCGGCTCTCCTCTCGCTGTTTTAAGCTGTGAAAATCCCGGCTGTCCTGTTACTGATTTAAACTGTTAAAATCCATCTCTCCTGTCGCTGTTTTAAACTGTGAAAATCCCGGCTCTCCCCTCGCTGTTTTAAACTCTGAAAATCCCGGCTCTCCTGTCGCTGTTTTATACTGTGAAAATCCCGGCTCTCCTGTTACTGTTTTAAGCTCTGAAAATCCTGGCTCTCCTCTCGCTGTTTTAAACTGTGAAAATCCCAGCTCCCCTCTCGCTGTTTTAAAATGTGAAAATCCCGGCTCACCTCTCGCTGTTATAATCTCTGAAAATCCCGGCTCTCCTGTCACTGTTTTAAACTGAAAATCCCGGCTCTCATCTCGCTGTTTTAAACTGTGAAAATCCCAGCTCTCCTCTCGCTGTATTAAACTGTGAAAATCCTGGCTCTCCTCTCACTGTTTTAAAATGTGAAAATCCTGGCTCTCCTCTCGCCTTTTTAATCTGTGAGAATTCTGGCTCTTCTCTAGCTGATTTAAACTCTGAAAATCCCGGCTCTCCTCTCGCTGTTTTAAACTCTGAAAATCCCGGCTCTCCTCTCGTTGTTTTAAATTGTGAAAATCCGGGCTCTCCTGTTACTGTTGTAAACTCTGAAAATCCCGGCTCTCCTCTCGCTGTTTTAATCTGTGAAAATCCCGGTTCTCCTGTCGCTGTTTTAAACTGTGAAAATCCTGGCTCTTCTCGCTGTTTAAAACTGTGAAAATCCCGGCTCACCTCTCGCTGTTTTAAACTGTGAAAATCCCGGCTCTCCTTTCGCTGTTATGAACTGTGAAAATCCCGGCTCTCCTCTCGCTGTTCTAAATTGTGAAAATCCCGGCTCTCCTCTCACTGTTTTAAACTGTGAAAATCACGGCTTTCCTCTCGCTGTTTTAATCTGTGAAAATCACGGCTCTCCTGTTACTGTTTCAAACTCAGAAAATCCCGGCTGTCCTGTCACTGTTTTAAACTGAAAATCCCGGCTCTCCTCTCGCTGTTTTAATCTGTGAAAATCCCGGCTCTCCTCTCGCTGTTTTAATCTGTGAAAATCCCGGCTCTCCTCTCGCTGTTTTAAACTGTGAAAGTCCCGGCTCACCTCTCGCTGTTTTCAACTGTGATAATCCCAGCTCTCCTGTTATTGATTTAAACTGAGAAAATCCCGGCTCACCTGTCACTGTTTCAAATGTAAAAAATCCATCTCACCTGTCGCTGTTTTAAACTGTGAAAATCCCGGCTCTCCTCTCGCTGTTTTAAACTGTGAAAATCCCGGCTCTCCTCTCGCTGTTTTAAACTGTGAAAATCCCGGCTCTCCTCTCGCTGTTTGAAACTCTGAAAATCCCGGCTCTCCTGTCGCTGTTTAAAACTCTGAAAATCCCGGCTCTATTGTCGCTGTTTTAAACTGTGAAAATCCCGGCTCTCCTCTCACTGTTTTAAACTCAGAAAATCCCGGCTCTCCTGTCGCAGTTTTATACTGTGAAAATCCCGGCTCTCCTGTTACTGTTTTAAGCTCTGAAAATCCCGGCTCTCCTCTCGCTGTTTTAAACTATGAAAATCCCAGCTCCCCTCTCGCTGTTTAAAACTGTGAAAATCCCAGCTCTCCTCTCGCTGTTTTAATCTGTGAAAATCCCGGCTCTCCTCTCGCTGTTTTAAACTGTGAAAGTCCCGGCTCACCTCTCGCTGTTTTCAACTGTGAAAATCCCAGCTCTCCTGTTATTGATTTAAACTGAGAAAATCCCGGCTCACCTGTCACTGTTTCAAATGTAAAAAATCCATCTCACCTGTCGCTGTTTTAAACTGTGAAAATCCCGGCTCTCCTCTCGCTGTTTTAAACTGTGAAAATCCCGGCTCTCCTCTCGCTGTTTTAAACTGTGAAAATCCCGGCTCTCCTCTCGCTGTTTGAAACTCTGAAAATCCCGGCTCTCCTGTCGCTGTTTAAAACTCTGAAAATCCCGGCTCTATTGTCGCTGTTTTAAACTGTGAAAATCCCGGCTCTCCTCTCACTGTTTTAAACTCAGAAAATCCCGGCTCTCCTGTCGCAGTTTTATACTGTGAAAATCCCGGCTCTCCTGTTACTGTTTTAAGCTCTGAAAATCCCGGCTCTCCTCTCGCTGTTTTAAACTGTGAAAATCCCAGCTCCCCTCTCGCTGTTTAAAACTGTGAAAATCCCAGCTCCCCTCTCGCTGTTTTAAAATGTGAAAATCCCGGCTCACCTCTCGCTGTTATAAACTCTGAAAATCCCGGCTCTCCTGTCACTGTTTTAAACTGAAAATCCCGGCTCTCATCTCGCTGTTTTAAACTGTGAAAATCCCAGCTCTCCTCTCGCTGTATTAAACTGTGAAAATCCTGGCTCTCCTCTCACTGTTTTAAAATGTGAAAATCCTGGCTCTCCTCTCGCCTTTTTAATCTGTGAGAATTCTGGCTCTTCTCTAGCTGATTTAAACTCTGAAAATCCCGGCTCTCCTCTCGCTGTTTTAAACTCTGAAAATCCCGGCTCTCCTCTCGTTGTTTTAAATTGTGAAAATCCGGGCTCTCCTGTTACTGTTGTAAACTCTGAAAATCCCGGCTCTCCTCTCGCTGTTTTAATCTGTGAAAATCCCGGTTCTCCTGTCGCTGTTTTAAACTGTGAAAATCCTGGCTCTTCTCGCTGTTTAAAACTGTGAAAATCCCGGCTCACCTCTCGCTGTTTTAAACTGTGAAAATCCCGGCTCTCCTTTCGCTGTTATGAACTGTGAAAATCCCGGCTCTCCTCTCGCTGTTCTAAATTGTGAAAATCCCGGCTCTCCTCTCACTGTTTTAAACTGTGAAAATCACGGCTTTCCTCTCGCTGTTTTAATCTGTGAAAATCACGGCTCTCCTGTTACTGTTTCAAACTCAGAAAATCCCGGCTGTCCTGTCACTGTTTTAAACTGAAAATCCCGGCTCTCCTCTCGCTGTTTTAATCTGTGAAAATCCCGGCTCTCCTCTCGCTGTTTTAATCTGTGAAAATCCCGGCTCTCCTCTCGCTGTTTTAAACTGTGAAAG
Organism: Isurus oxyrinchus; assembly: GCA_026770705.1. Taxonomy (NCBI): domain Eukaryota; kingdom Metazoa; phylum Chordata; class Chondrichthyes; order Lamniformes; family Lamnidae; genus Isurus; species Isurus oxyrinchus. The sequence goes on along the minus strand of JANJGN010000890.1, from coordinate 146,874 downwards.
TCCCGGCTCACCTCTCGCTGTTTTCAACTGTGAAAATCCCAGCTCTCCTGTTATTGATTTAAACTGAGAAAATCCCGGCTCACCTGTCACTGTTTCAAATGTAAAAAATCCATCTCACCTGTCGCTGTTTTAAACTGTGAAAATCCCGGCTCTCCTCTCGCTGTTTTAAACTGTGAAAATCCCGGCTCTCCTCTCGCTGTTTTAAACTGTGAAAATCCCGGCTCTCCTCTCGCTGTTTGAAACTCTGAAAATCCCGGCTCTCCTGTCGCTGTTTAAAACTCTGAAAATCCCGGCTCTATTGTCGCTGTTTTAAACTGTGAAAATCCCGGCTCTCCTCTCACTGTTTTAAACTCAGAAAATCCCGGCTCTCCTGTCGCAGTTTTATACTGTGAAAATCCCGGCTCTCCTGTTACTGTTTTAAGCTCTGAAAATCCCGGCTCTCCTCTCGCTGTTTTAAACTGTGAAAATCCCAGCTCCCCTCTCGCTGTTTAAAACTGTGAAAATCCCGGCTCTCCTGTCACTGTTTTAAACTGTGAAAATCCCGGCTCACCTCTCGCTGTTATAAACTCTCAAAATCCCGGCTCTCCTGTCACTGTTTTAAACTGAAAATCCCGGCTCTCCTCTCGCTGTTTTAAACTGTGAAAATCCCGGCTCTCCTCTCGCTGTATTAAACTGTGAAAATCCTGGCTCTCCTCTCACTGATTTAAAATGTGAAAATCCTGGCTCTCCTCTCGCCTTTTTAATCTGTGAGAATTCTGGCTCTTCTCTAGCTGATTTAAACTCTGAAAATCCCGGCTCTCCTCTCGCTGTTTTAAACTGTGAAAATCCCGGCTCTCCTCTCGCTGTTTTAAATTGTGAAAATCCGGGCTCTCCTGTTACTGTTGTAAACTCTGAAAATCCCGGCACTCCTCTCGCTGTTTTAATCTGTGAAAATCCCGGTTCTCCTGTCGCTGTTTTCAACTGTGAAAATCCCAGCTCTCCTGTTACTGATTTAAACTGAGAAAATCCCGGCTCTCCTGTCACTGTTTCAAATGTAAAAAATCCATCTCACCTGTCGCTGTTTTAAACTGTGAAAATCCCGGCTCTACTCTCGCTGTTTTAAACTGTGAAAATCCAGGCTCTCCTGTCGCTGTTTTCAAATGTGAAAATCCCGGCTCTCCTCTCGCTGTTTTAAACTATGAAAATCCCGGCTCTCCTCTCGCTGTTTTAAACTCTGAAAATCCCGGCTCTCCTCTCGCTGTTTTATACTGTGAAAATCCCGGCTCTCCTCTCGCTGTTTTATACTGTGAAAATCCCGGCTCTCCTGTTACTGTTTTAAACTCTGAAAATCCCGGCTCCACTCTCGCTGTTTTAATCTGAGAAAATCCCGGCTCTCCTGTCGCTGTTTTAAACTCTGAAAATCCCGGCTCTCCTGTCACTGTTTTAAACTGAAAATCCCGGCTCTCCTGTCTCTGTTTTAAACTGTGAAAATCCCGGCTCTCCTGTTACTGATTTAAACTGTGAAAATCCATCTCTCCTGTCACTGTTTTAATCTGTGAAAATCCCGGCTGTCCTCTCACTGTTTTAAACTCTGAAAATCCCGGCTCTCCTCTCGCTGTTTGAAACTCTGAAAATCCCGGCTCTCCTGTCGCTGTTTTAAACTCTGACAATCCCGGCTCTCCTCTCGCAGTTTTAAACTCTGAAAATCCCGGCTCTCCTCTCACTGTTTTAAACTCTGAAAATCCCGGCTCCCCTCTCGCTGTTTTAAACTGTGAAAATCCCGGCTCTCCTCTCGCTGTTTTAAAGTGTGAAAATCCCGGCTCTCCTATCGCTGTTTTAAACTGTGAAAATCCCGGCTCTCCTCTCACTTTTTTAAACTCTGAAAATCCCGGCTCCCCTCTCGCTGTTTTAAACTGTGAAAATCCGGGCTCTCCTCTCGCTGTTTTAATCTGTGAAAATCCCGGCTCTCCTGTCGCTGTTTAAAACTCTGAATATCCCGGCTCTCCACTCGCTGTTTTAAACTCTGAAAATCCCGGCTCTCCTCTCGCTGTTTTAAACTCTGAAAATCCCGGCTCTCCTCTCGCTGTTTTAAACTGTGAAAATCCCGGCTCTCCTCTCGCTGATTGAATTTCGGAAAATCCCGGCTCTCCTCTCGCTGTTTTATACTGTGAAAATCCCGGCTCTACTGTTACTGTTTTGAACTCTGAAAATCCCGGCTCTCCTCTCGCTGTTTTAATCTGTGAAAATACCGGCTCTCCTGTCGCTGTTTTAAACTGTGAAAATCCAGGCTCTCCTGTCGCTGTTTTAAAATGTGAAAATCCCGGCTCTCCTCTCGCTGTTTTAAACTATGAAAATCCCGGCTCTCCTCTCGCTGTTTTAAACTCTGAAAATCCCGGCTCTCCTGTCGCTGTTTTAAACTGTAAAAATCCCGGCTCTCCTCTCGCTGTTTTAAACTCTGAAAATCCCGGCTCTCCTCTCGCTGTTTTATACTGTGAAAATCCCGGCTCTCCTGTTATTGTTTTAAACTCTGAAAATCCCGGCTCCACTCTCGCTGTTTTAATCTGTGAAAATCCCGGCTCTCCTGTCGCTGTTTTAAACTCTGAAAATCCCGGCTCTCCTGTCACTGTTTTAAACTGAAAATCCCGGCTCTCCTGTCTCTGTTTTAAACTGTGAAAATCCCGGCTCTCCTGTTACTGATTTAAACTGTGAAAATCCATCTCTCCTGTCACTGTTTTAATCTGAGAAAATCCCTGCTCTCCTCTCACTGTTTTAAACTCTGAAAATCCCGGCTCTCCTCTCGCTGTTTGAAACTCTGAAAATCCCGGCTCTCCTGTCGCTGTTTTAAACTCTGACAATCCCGGCTCTCCTCTCGCTGTTTTAAACTCTGAAAATCCCGGCTCTCCTCTCGCTGTTTTAAACTGTGAAAATCCCGGCTCTCCTCTCGCTGTTTTAAAGTGTGAAAATCCCGGCTCTCCTATCGCTGTTTTAAACTGTGAAAATCCCGGCTCTCCTCTCACTGTTTTAAACTCTGAAAATCCCGGCTCCCCTCTCGCTGTTTTAAACTGTGAAAATCCCGGCTCTCCTCTCGCTGTTTTAATCTGTGAAAATCCCGGCTCTCCTGTCGCTGTTTAAAACTCTGAATATCCCGGCTCTCCACTCGCTGTTTTAAACTCTGAAAATCCCGGCTTTCCTCTCGCTGTTTTAAACTCTGAAAATCCCGGCTCTCCTCTCGCTGTTTTATACTGTGAAAATCCCGGCTCTACTGTTACTGTTTTAAACTCTGAAAATCCCGGCTCCACTCTCGCTGTTTTAATCTGTGAAAATCCCGGCTCTCCTGTCGCTGTTTTAAACTGTGAAAATCCAGGCTCTCCTGTCGCTGTTTTAAACTGTGAAAATCCCGGCTCTCCTCTCGCTGTTTTAAACTATGAAAATCCCGGCTCTCCTCTCGCTGTTTTAAACTGTGAAAATCCCGGCTCTCCTCTCGCTGTTTTAAACTCTGAAAATCCCAGCTCTCCTCTCGCTGTTTTATCCTGTGAAAATCCCGGCTCTCCTGTTACTGTTTTAAACTCTGAAAATCCCGGCTCCACTCTCGCTGTTTTAATCTGTGAAAATCCCGGCTCTCCTGTCGCTGTTTTAAACTCTGAAAATCCCGGCTCTCCTGTCACTGTTTTAAACTGAAAATCCCGGCTCTCCTGTCTCTGTTTTAAACTGTGAAAATCCCGGCTCTCCTGTTACTGATTTAAACTGTGAAAATCCATCTCTCCTGTCACTGTTTTAATCTGTGAAAATCCCGGCTCTCCTCTCACTGTTTTAAACTCTGAAAATCCCTGCTCTCCTCTCGCTGTTTGAAACTCTGAAAATCCCGGCTCTCCTGTCGCTGTTTTAAACTCTGACAATCCCGGCTCTCCTCTCGCTGTTTTAAACTCTGAAAATCCCGGCTCTCCTCTCACTGTTTTAAACTCTGAAAATCCCGGCTCCCCTCTCGCTGTTTTAAACTGTGAAAATCCCGGCTCTCCTCTCGCTGTTTTAATCTGTGAAAATCCCGGCTCTCCTGTCGCTGTTTAAAACTCTGAATATCCCGGCTCTCCACTCGCTGTTTTAAACTCTGAAAATCCCGGCTCTCCTCTCGCTGTTTTAAACTCTGAAAATCCCGGCTCTCCTGTCGCTGTTTTAAACTGTGAAAATCCCGGCTCTCCTCTCGCTGATTGAATTTCTGAAAATCCCGGCTCTCCTCTCGCTGTTTTATACTGTGAAAATCCCGGCTCTACTGTTACTGTTTTGAACTCTGAAAATCCCGGCTCTCCTCTCGCTGTTTTAATCTGTGAAAATCCCGGCACTCCTGTCGCAGTTTTAAACTGTGAAAATCCAGGCTCTCCTGTCGCTGTTTTAAAATGTGAAAATCCCGGCTCTCCTCTCGCTGTTTTAAACTATGAAAATCCCGGCTCTCCTCTCGCTGTTTTAAACTCTGAAAATCCCGGCTCTCCTGTCGTTGTTTAAAACTGTAAAGATCCCGGCTCTCCTCTCGCTGTTTTAAACTCTGAAAATCCCGGCTCTCCTCTCGCTGTTTTATACTGTGAAAATCCCGGCTCTCCTGTTATTGTTTTAAACTCTGAAAATCCCGGCTCCACTCTCGCTGTTTTAATCTGTGAAAATCCCGGCTCTCCTGTCGCTGTTTTAAACTCTGAAAATCCCGGCTCTCCTGTCACTGTTTTAAACTGAAAATCCCGGCTCTCCTGTCTCTGTTTTAAACTATGAAAATCCCGGCTCTCCTGTCGCTGTTTTAAACTGTGAAAATCCCGGCTCTCCTCTCGCTGTTTTAAACTCTGAAAATCCCAGCTCTCCTCTCGCTGTTTTATCCTGTGAAAATCCCGGCTCTCCTGTTACTGTTTTAAACTCTGAAAATCACAGCTCCCCTCTCGCTGTTTTAATCTGTGAAAATCCCGGCTCTCCTGTCGCTGTTTTAAACACTGAAAATCCCGGCTTTCCTGTCACTGTTTTAAACTGAAAATCCCGGCTCTCCTCTCGCTGTTTTAAGCTGTGAAAATCCCGGCTCTCATGTTACTGATTTAAACTGTGAAAATCCATCTCTCCTGTCGCTGTTTTAAACTGTGAAAATCCCGGCTGTCCTCTCGCTGTTTTAAACTCTGAAAATCCCGGCTCTCCTGTCGCTGTTTTAAACTGTGAAAATCACGGCTCTCCTGTCGGTGTTTTAAACTCTGAAAATCCCGGCTCTCCTCTCGCTGTTTTAAACTATGAAAGTCCCGGCTCTCCTGTCGCTGTTTTAAACTGTGAAAATCCCGGCTCTACTCTCGCTGTTTTAAACTCTGAAAATCCCGGCTCTCCTCTCGCTGTTTTATTCTGTGAAAATCCCGGCTCTCCTGTTACTGTTTTAAACTCTGAAAATCACGGCTCCCCTCTCGCTGTTTTAATCTGTGAAAATCCCGGCTCTCCTGTCACTGTTTTAAACACTGAAAATCCCGGCTTTCCTGTCACTGTTTTAAACTGTGAAAATCCCGGCTCTCCTCTCGCTGTTTTAAGCTGTGAAAATCCCGGCTGTCCTGTTACTGATTTAAACTGTTAAAATCCATCTCTCCTGTCGCTGTTTTAAACTGTGAAAATCCCGGCTCTCCCCTCGCTGTTTTAAACTCTGAAAATCCCGGCTCTCCTGTCGCTGTTTTATACTGTGAAAATCCCGGCTCTCCTGTTACTGTTTTAAGCTCTGAAAATCCTGGCTCTCCTCTCGCTGTTTTAAACTGTGAAAATCCCAGCTCCCCTCTCGCTGTTTTAAAATGTGAAAATCCCGGCTCACCTCTCGCTGTTATAATCTCTGAAAATCCCGGCTCTCCTGTCACTGTTTTAAACTGAAAATCCCGGCTCTCATCTCGCTGTTTTAAACTGTGAAAATCCCAGCTCTCCTCTCGCTGTATTAAACTGTGAAAATCCTGGCTCTCCTCTCACTGTTTTAAAATGTGAAAATCCTGGCTCTCCTCTCGCCTTTTTAATCTGTGAGAATTCTGGCTCTTCTCTAGCTGATTTAAACTCTGAAAATCCCGGCTCTCCTCTCGCTGTTTTAAACTCTGAAAATCCCGGCTCTCCTCTCGTTGTTTTAAATTGTGAAAATCCGGGCTCTCCTGTTACTGTTGTAAACTCTGAAAATCCCGGCTCTCCTCTCGCTGTTTTAATCTGTGAAAATCCCGGTTCTCCTGTCGCTGTTTTAAACTGTGAAAATCCTGGCTCTTCTCGCTGTTTAAAACTGTGAAAATCCCGGCTCACCTCTCGCTGTTTTAAACTGTGAAAATCCCGGCTCTCCTTTCGCTGTTATGAACTGTGAAAATCCCGGCTCTCCTCTCGCTGTTCTAAATTGTGAAAATCCCGGCTCTCCTCTCACTGTTTTAAACTGTGAAAATCACGGCTTTCCTCTCGCTGTTTTAATCTGTGAAAATCACGGCTCTCCTGTTACTGTTTCAAACTCAGAAAATCCCGGCTGTCCTGTCACTGTTTTAAACTGAAAATCCCGGCTCTCCTCTCGCTGTTTTAATCTGTGAAAATCCCGGCTCTCCTCTCGCTGTTTTAATCTGTGAAAATCCCGGCTCTCCTCTCGCTGTTTTAAACTGTGAAAGTCCCGGCTCACCTCTCGCTGTTTTCAACTGTGATAATCCCAGCTCTCCTGTTATTGATTTAAACTGAGAAAATCCCGGCTCACCTGTCACTGTTTCAAATGTAAAAAATCCATCTCACCTGTCGCTGTTTTAAACTGTGAAAATCCCGGCTCTCCTCTCGCTGTTTTAAACTGTGAAAATCCCGGCTCTCCTCTCGCTGTTTTAAACTGTGAAAATCCCGGCTCTCCTCTCGCTGTTTGAAACTCTGAAAATCCCGGCTCTCCTGTCGCTGTTTAAAACTCTGAAAATCCCGGCTCTATTGTCGCTGTTTTAAACTGTGAAAATCCCGGCTCTCCTCTCACTGTTTTAAACTCAGAAAATCCCGGCTCTCCTGTCGCAGTTTTATACTGTGAAAATCCCGGCTCTCCTGTTACTGTTTTAAGCTCTGAAAATCCCGGCTCTCCTCTCGCTGTTTTAAACTATGAAAATCCCAGCTCCCCTCTCGCTGTTTAAAACTGTGAAAATCCCAGCTCTCCTCTCGCTGTTTTAATCTGTGAAAATCCCGGCTCTCCTCTCGCTGTTTTAAACTGTGAAAGTCCCGGCTCACCTCTCGCTGTTTTCAACTGTGAAAATCCCAGCTCTCCTGTTATTGATTTAAACTGAGAAAATCCCGGCTCACCTGTCACTGTTTCAAATGTAAAAAATCCATCTCACCTGTCGCTGTTTTAAACTGTGAAAATCCCGGCTCTCCTCTCGCTGTTTTAAACTGTGAAAATCCCGGCTCTCCTCTCGCTGTTTTAAACTGTGAAAATCCCGGCTCTCCTCTCGCTGTTTGAAACTCTGAAAATCCCGGCTCTCCTGTCGCTGTTTAAAACTCTGAAAATCCCGGCTCTATTGTCGCTGTTTTAAACTGTGAAAATCCCGGCTCTCCTCTCACTGTTTTAAACTCAGAAAATCCCGGCTCTCCTGTCGCAGTTTTATACTGTGAAAATCCCGGCTCTCCTGTTACTGTTTTAAGCTCTGAAAATCCCGGCTCTCCTCTCGCTGTTTTAAACTGTGAAAATCCCAGCTCCCCTCTCGCTGTTTAAAACTGTGAAAATCCCAGCTCCCCTCTCGCTGTTTTAAAATGTGAAAATCCCGGCTCACCTCTCGCTGTTATAAACTCTGAAAATCCCGGCTCTCCTGTCACTGTTTTAAACTGAAAATCCCGGCTCTCATCTCGCTGTTTTAAACTGTGAAAATCCCAGCTCTCCTCTCGCTGTATTAAACTGTGAAAATCCTGGCTCTCCTCTCACTGTTTTAAAATGTGAAAATCCTGGCTCTCCTCTCGCCTTTTTAATCTGTGAGAATTCTGGCTCTTCTCTAGCTGATTTAAACTCTGAAAATCCCGGCTCTCCTCTCGCTGTTTTAAACTCTGAAAATCCCGGCTCTCCTCTCGTTGTTTTAAATTGTGAAAATCCGGGCTCTCCTGTTACTGTTGTAAACTCTGAAAATCCCGGCTCTCCTCTCGCTGTTTTAATCTGTGAAAATCCCGGTTCTCCTGTCGCTGTTTTAAACTGTGAAAATCCTGGCTCTTCTCGCTGTTTAAAACTGTGAAAATCCCGGCTCACCTCTCGCTGTTTTAAACTGTGAAAATCCCGGCTCTCCTTTCGCTGTTATGAACTGTGAAAATCCCGGCTCTCCTCTCGCTGTTCTAAATTGTGAAAATCCCGGCTCTCCTCTCACTGTTTTAAACTGTGAAAATCACGGCTTTCCTCTCGCTGTTTTAATCTGTGAAAATCACGGCTCTCCTGTTACTGTTTCAAACTCAGAAAATCCCGGCTGTCCTGTCACTGTTTTAAACTGAAAATCCCGGCTCTCCTCTCGCTGTTTTAATCTGTGAAAATCCCGGCTCTCCTCTCGCTGTTTTAATCTGTGAAAATCCCGGCTCTCCTCTCGCTGTTTTAAACTGTGAAAGTCCCGGCTCACCTCTCGCTGTTTTCAACTGTGAAAATCCCAGCTCTCCTGTTATTGATTTAAACTGAGAAAATCCCGGCTCACCTGTCACTGTTTCAAATGTAAAAAATCCATCTCACCTGTCGCTGTTTTAAACTGTGAAAATCCCGGCTCTCCTCTCGCTGTTTTAAACTGTGAAAATCCCGGCTCTCCTCTCGCTGTTTTAAACTGTGAAAATCCCGGCTCTCCTCTCGCTGTTTGAAACTCTGAAAATCCCGGCTCTCCTGTCGCTGTTTAAAACTCTGAAAATCCCGGCTCTATTGTCGCTGTTTTAAACTGTGAAAATCCCGGCTCTCCTCTCACTGTTTTAAACTCAGAAAATCCCGGCTCTCCTGTCGCAGTTTTATACTGTGAAAATCCCGGCTCTCCTGTTACTGTTTTAAGCTCTGAAAATCCCGGCTCTCCTCTCGCTGTTTTAAACTGTGAAAATCCCAGCTCCCCTCTCGCTGTTTAAAACTGTGAAAATCCCGGCTCTCCTGTCACTGTTTTAAACTGTGAAAATCCCGGCTCACCTCTCGCTGTTATAAACTCTCAAAATCCCGGCTCTCCTGTCACTGTTTTAAACTGAAAATCCCGGCTCTCCTCTCGCTGTTTTAAACTGTGAAATTCCCGGCTCTCCTCTCGCTGTATTAAACTGTGAAAATCCTGGCTCTCCTCTCACTGATTTAAAATGTGAAAATCCTGGCTCTCCTCTCGCCTTTTTAATCTGTGAGAATTCTGGCTCTTCTCTAGCTGATTTAAACTCTGAAAATCCCGGCTCTCCTCTCGCTGTTTTAAACTGTGAAAATCCCGGCTCTCCTCTCGCTGTTTTAAATTGTGAAAATCCGGGCTCTCCTGTTACTGTTGTAAACTCTGAAAATCCCGGCACTCCTCTCGCTGTTTTAATCTGTGAAAATCCCGGTTCTCCTGTCGCTGTTTTCAACTGTGAAAATCCCAGCTCTCCTGTTACTGATTTAAACTGAGAAAATCCCGGCTCTCCTGTCACTGTTTCAAATGTAAAAAATCCATCTCACCTGTCGCTGTTTTAAACTGTGAAAATCCCGGCTCTACTCTCGCTGTTTTAAACTGTGAAAATCCAGGCTCTCCTGTCGCTGTTTTCAAATGTGAAAATCCCGGCTCTCCTCTCGCTGTTTTAAACTATGAAAATCCCGGCTCTCCTCTCGCTGTTTTAAACTCTGAAAATCCCGGCTCTCCTCTCGCTGTTTTATACTGTGAAAATCCCGGCTCTCCTCTCGCTGTTTTATACTGTGAAAATCCCGGCTCTCCTGTTACTGTTTTAAACTCTGAAAATCCCGGCTCCACTCTCGCTGTTTTAATCTGAGAAAATCCCGGCTCTCCTGTCGCTGTTTTAAACTCTGAAAATCCCGGCTCTCCTGTCACTGTTTTAAACTGAAAATCCCGGCTCTCCTGTCTCTGTTTTAAACTGTGAAAATCCCGGCTCTCCTGTTACTGATTTAAACTGTGAAAATCCATCTCTCCTGTCACTGTTTTAATCTGTGAAAATCCCGGCTGTCCTCTCACTGTTTTAAACTCTGAAAATCCCGGCTCTCCTCTCGCTGTTTGAAACTCTGAAAATCCCGGCTCTCCTGTCGCTGTTTTAAACTCTGACAATCCCGGCTCTCCTCTCGCAGTTTTAAACTCTGAAAATCCCGGCTCTCCTCTCACTGTTTTAAACTCTGAAAATCCCGGCTCCCCTCTCGCTGTTTTAAACTGTGAAAATCCCGGCTCTCCTCTCGCTGTTTTAAAGTGTGAAAATCCCGGCTCTCCTATCGCTGTTTTAAACTGTGAAAATCCCGGCTCTCCTCTCACTTTTTTAAACTCTGAAAATCCCGGCTCCCCTCTCGCTGTTTTAAACTGTGAAAATCCGGGCTCTCCTCTCGCTGTTTTAATCTGTGAAAATCCCGGCTCTCCTGTCGCTGTTTAAAACTCTGAATATCCCGGCTCTCCACTCGCTGTTTTAAACTCTGAAAATCCCGGCTCTCCTCTCGCTGTTTTAAACTCTGAAAATCCCGGCTCTCCTGTCGCTGTTTTAAACTGTGAAAATCCCGGCTCTCCTCTCGCTGATTGAATTTCGGAAAATCCCGGCTCTCCTCTCGCTGTTTTATACTGTGAAAATCCCGGCTCTACTGTTACTGTTTTGAACTCTGAAAATCCCGGCTCTCCTCTCGCTGTTTTAATCTGTGAAAATACCGGCTCTCCTGTCGCTGTTTTAAACTGTGAAAATCCAGGCTCTCCTGTCGCTGTTTTAAAATGTGAAAATCCCGGCTCTCCTCTCGCTGTTTTAAACACTGAAAATCCCGGCTCTCCTCTCGCTGTTTTAAACTCTGAAAATCCCGGCTCTCCTGTCGCTGTTTTAAACTGTAAAAATCCCGGCTCTCCTCTCGCTGTTTTAAACTCTGAAAATCCCGGCTCTCCTCTCGCTGTTTTATACTGTGAAAATCCCGGCTCTCCTGTTATTGTTTTAAACTCTGAAAATCCCGGCTCCACTCTCGCTGTTTTAATCTGTGAAAATCCCGGCTCTCCTGTCGCTGTTTTAAACTCTGAAAATCCCGGCTCTCCTGTCACTGTTTTAAACTGAAAATCCCGGCTCTCCTGTCTCTGTTTTAAACTGTGAAAATCCCGGCTCTCCTGTTACTGATTTAAACTGTGAAAATCCATCTCTCCTGTCACTGTTTTAATCTGAGAAAATCCCTGCTCTCCTCTCACTGTTTTAAACTCTGAAAATCCCGGCTCTCCTCTCGCTGTTTGAAACTCTGAAAATCCCGGCTCTCCTGTCGCTGTTTTAAACTCTGACAATCCCGGCTCTCCTCTCGCTGTTTTAAACTCTGAAAATCCCGGCTCTCCTCTCGCTGTTTTAAACTGTGAAAATCCCGGCTCTCCTCTCGCTGTTTTAAAGTGTGAAAATCCCGGCTCTCCTATCGCTGTTTTAAACTGTGAAAATCCCGGCTCTCCTCTCACTGTTTTAAACTCTGAAAATCCCGGCTCCCCTCTCGCTGTTTTAAACTGTGAAAATCCCGGCTCTCCTCTCGCTGTTTTAATCTGTGAAAATCCCGGCTCTCCTGTCGCTGTTTAAAACTCTGAATATCCCGGCTCTCCACTCGCTGTTTTAAACTCTGAAAATCCCGGCTTTCCTCTCGCTGTTTTAAACTCTGAAAATCCCGGCTCTCCTCTCGCTGTTTTATACTGTGAAAATCCCGGCTCTACTGTTACTGTTTTAAACTCTGAAAATCCCGGCTCCACTCTCGCTGTTTTAATCTGTGAAAATCCCGGCTCTCCTGTCGCTGTTTTAAACTGTGAAAATCCAGGCTCTCCTGTCGCTGTTTTAAACTGTGAAAATCCCGGCTCTCCTCTCGCTGTTTTAAACTATGAAAATCCCGGCTCTCCTCTCGCTGTTTTAAACTGTGAAAATCCCGGCTCTCCTCTCGCTGTTTTAAACTCTGAAAATCCCAGCTCTCCTCTCGCTGTTTTATCCTGTGAAAATCCCGGCTCTCCTGTTACTGTTTTAAACTCTGAAAATCCCGGCTCCACTCTCGCTGTTTTAATCTGTGAAAATCCCGGCTCTCCTGTCGCTGTTTTAAACTCTGAAAATCCCGGCTCTCCTGTCACTGTTTTAAACTGAAAATCCCGGCTCTCCTGTCTCTGTTTTAAACTGTGAAAATCCCGGCTCTCCTGTTACTGATTTAAACTGTGAAAATCCATCTCTCCTGTCACTGTTTTAATCTGTGAAAATCCCGGCTCTCCTCTCACTGTTTTAAACTCTGAAAATCCCTGCTCTCCTCTCGCTGTTTGAAACTCTGAAAATCCCGGCTCTCCTGTCGCTGTTTTAAACTCTGACAATCCCGGCTCTCCTCTCGCTGTTTTAAACTCTGAAAATCCCGGCTCTCCTCTCACTGTTTTAAACTCTGAAAATCCCGGCTCCCCTCTCGCTGTTTTAAACTGTGAAAATCCCGGCTCTCCTCTCGCTGTTTTAATCTGTGAAAATCCCGGCTCTCCTGTCGCTGTTTAAAACTCTGAATATCCCGGCTCTCCACTCGCTGTTTTAAACTCTGAAAATCCCGGCTCTCCTCTCGCTGTTTTAAACTCTGAAAATCCCGGCTCTCCTGTCGCTGTTTTAAACTGTGAAAATCCCGGCTCTCCTCTCGCTGATTGAATTTCTGAAAATCCCGGCTCTCCTCTCGCTGTTTTATACTGTGAAAATCCCGGCTCTACTGTTACTGTTTTGAACTCTGAAAATCCCGGCTCTCCTCTCGCTGTTTTAATCTGTGAAAATCCCGGCACTCCTGTCGCAGTTTTAAACTGTGAAAATCCAGGCTCTCCTGTCGCTGTTTTAAAATGTGAAAATCCCGGCTCTCCTCTCGCTGTTTTAAACTATGAAAATCCCGGCTCTCCTCTCGCTGTTTTAAACTCTGAAAATCCCGGCTCTCCTGTCGTTGTTTAAAACTGTAAAGATCCCGGCTCTCCTCTCGCTGTTTTAAACTCTGAAAATCCCGGCTCTCCTCTCGCTGTTTTATACTGTGAAAATCCCGGCTCTCCTGTTATTGTTTTAAACTCTGAAAATCCCGGCTCCACTCTCGCTGTTTTAATCTGTGAAAATCCCGGCTCTCCTGTCGCTGTTTTAAACTCTGAAAATCCCGGCTCTCCTGTCACTGTTTTAAACTGAAAATCCCGGCTCTCCTGTCTCTGTTTTAAACTGTGAAAATCCCGGCTCTCCTGTTACTGATTTAAACTGTGAAAATCCATCTCTCCTGTCACTGTTTTAATCTGTGAAAATCCCGGCTGTCCTCTCACTGTTTTAAACTCTGAAAATCCCGGCTCTCCTCTCGCTGTTTGAAACTCTGAAAATCCCGGCTCTCCTGTCGCTGTTTTAAACTCTGACAATCCCGGCTCTCCTCTCGCTGTTTTAAACTCTGAAAATCCCGGCTCTCCTCTCACTGTTTTAAACTCTGAAAATCCCGGCTCCCCTCTCGCTGTTTTAAACTGTGAAAATCCCGGCTCTCCTCTCGCTGTTTTAAAGTGTGAAAATCCCGGCTCTCCTATCGCTGTTTTAAACTGTGAAAATCCCGGCTCTCCTCTCACTGTTTTAAACTCTGAATATCCCGGCTCTCCACTCGCTGTTTTAAACTCTGAAAATCCCGGCTCTCCTCTCGCTGTTTTAAACTCTGAAAATCCCGGCTCTCCTGTCGCTGTTTTAAACTGTGAAAATCCCGGCTCTCCTCTCGCTGATTGAATTTCTGAAAATCCCGGCTCTCCTCTCGCTGTTTTATACTGTGAAAATCCCGGCTCTACTGTTACTGTTTTAAACTCTGAAAATCCCGGCTCCACTCTCGCTGTTTTAATCTGTGAAAATCCCGGCTCTCCTGTCGCTGTTTTAAACTGTGAAAATCCCGGCTCTCCTGTCGCTGTTTTAAACTGTGAAAATCCCGGCTCTCCTCTCGCTGTTTAAAACTATGAAAATCCCGGCTCTCCTGTCGCTGTTTTAAACTGTGAAAATCCCGGCTCTCCTCTCGCTGTTTTAAACTCTGAAAATCCCAGCTATCCTCTCGCTGTTTTATCCTGTGAAAATCCCGGCTCTCCTGTTACTGTTTTAAACTCTGAAAATGACAGCTCCCCTCTCGCTGTTTTAATCTGTGAAAATCCAGGCTCTCCTGTCGCTGTTTTAAACACTGAAAATCCCGGCTTTCCTGTCACTGTTTTAAACTGAAAATCCCGGCTCTCCTCTCGCTGTTTTAAGCTGTGAAAATCCCGGCTCTCCTGTTACTGATTTAAACTGTGAAAATCCATCTCTCCTGTCGCTGTTTTAAACTGTGAAAATCCCGGCTGTCCTCTCGCTGTTTTAAACTCTGAAAATCCCGGCACTCCTGTCGCTGTTTTAAACTGTGAAATTCACGGCTCTCCTGTCGGTGTTTTAATCTCTGAAAATCCCGGCTCTCCTCTCGCTGTTTTAAACTCTGAAAATCCCGGCTCTCCTCTCGCTGTTTTAAACTCTGAAAATCCCGGCTCTCCTCTCGCTGTTTTATTCTGTGAAAATCCCGGCTCTCCTGTTACTGTTTTAAACTCTGAAAATCACGGCTCCCCTCTCGCTGTTTTAATCTGTGAAAATCCCGGCTCTCCTGTCACTGTTTTAAACACTGAAAATCCCGGCTTTCCTGTCACTGTTTTAAACTGTGAAAATCCCGGCTCTCCTCTCGCTGTTTTAAGCTGTGAAAATCCCGGCTCTCCTGTTACTGATTTAAACTGTTAAAATCCATCTCTCCTGTCGCTGTTTTAAACTGTGAAAATCCCGGCTCTCCTCTCGTTGTTTTAAACTCTGAAAATCCCGGCTCTCCCCTCGCTGTTTTAAACTCTGAAAATCCCGGCTCTCCTGTCGCTGTTTTATACTGTGAAAATCCCGGCTCTCCTGTTACTGTTTTAAGCTCTGAAAATCCTGACTCTCCTCTCGCTGTTTTAAACTGTGAAAATCCCAGCTCCCCTCTCGCTGTTTTAAACTGTGAAAATCCCGGCTCACCTCTCGCTGTTATAAACTCTGAAAATCCCGGCTCTCCTGTCACTGTTTTAAACTGAAAATCCCGGCTCTCCTCTCGCTGTTTTAACCTGTGAAAATCCCAGCTCTCCTCTCGCTGTATTAAACTGTGAAAATCCTGGCTCTCCTCTCACTGTTTTAAAATGTGAAAATCCTGGCTCTCCTCTCGCCTTTTTAATCTGTGAGAATTCTGGCTCTTCTCTAGCTGATTTAAACTCTGAAAATCCCGGCTCCCCTCTCGCTGTTTTAAACTGAAAATCCCGGCTCTCCTGTCTCTGTTTTAAACTGTGAAAATCCCGGCTCTCCTGTTACTGATTTAAACTGTGAAAATCCATCTCTCCTGTCACTGTTTTAATCTGTGAAAATCCCGGCTCTCCTCTCACTGTTTTAAACTCTGAAAATCCCCGCTCTCCTCTCGCTGTTTGAAACTCTGAAAATCCCGGCTCTCCTGTCGCTGTTTTAAACTCTGACAATCCCGGCTCTCCTCTCGCTGTTTTAAACTCTGAAAATCCCGGCTCTCCTCTCACTGTTTTAAACTCTGAAAATCCCGGCTCCCCTCTCGCTGTTTTAAACTGTGAAAATCCCGGCTCTCCTCTCGCTGTTTTAATCTGTGAAAATCCCGGCTCTCCTGTCGCTGTTTAAAACTCTGAATATCCCGGCTCTCCACTCGCTGTTTTAAACTCTGAAAATCCCGGCTCTCCTCTCGCTGTTTTAAACTCTGAAAATCCCGGCTCTCCTGTCGCTGTTTTAAACTGTGAAAATCCCGGCTCTCCTCTCGCTGATTGAATTTCTGAAAATCCCGGCTCTCCTCTCGCTGTTTTATACTGTGAAAATCCCGGCTCTACTGTTACTGTTTTGAACTCTGAAAATCCCGGCTCTCCTCTCGCTGTTTTAATCTGTGAAAATCCCGGCTCTCCTGTCGCTGTTTTAAACTGTGAAAATCCAGGCTCTCCTGTCGCTGTTTTAAAATGTGAAAATCCCGGCTCTCCTCTCGCTGTTTTAAACTATGAAAATCCCGGCTCTCCTCTCGCTGTTTTAAACTCTGAAAATCCCGGCTCTCCTGTCGTTGTTTAAAACTGTAAAGATCCCGGCTCTCCTCTCGCTGTTTTAAACTCTGAAAATCCCGGCTCTCCTCTCGCTGTTTTATACTGTGAAAATCCCGGCTCTCCTGTTATTGTTTTAAACTCTGAAAATCCCGGCTCCACTCTCGCTGTTTTAATCTGTGAAAATCCCGGCTCTCCTGTCGCTGTTTTAAACTCTGAAAATCCCGGCTCTCCTGTCACTGTTTTAAACTGAAAATCCCGGCTCTCCTGTCTCTGTTTTAAACTGTGAAAATCCCGGCTCTCCTGTTACTGATTTAAACTGTGAAAATCCATCTCTCCTGTCACTGTTTTAATCTGTGAAAATCCCGGCTGTCCTCTCACTGTTTTAAACTCTGAAAATCCCGGCTCTCCTCTCGCTGTTTGAAACTCTGAAAATCCCGGCTCTCCTGTCGCTGTTTTAAACTCTGACAATCCCGGCTCTCCTCTCGCTGTTTAAAACTCTGAAAATCCCGGCTCTCCTCTCACTGTTTTAAACTCTGAAAATCCCGGCTCCCTTCTCGCTGTTTTAAACTGTGAAAATCCCGGCTCTCCTCTCGCTGTTTTAAAGTGTGAAAATCCCGGCTCTCCTATCGCTGTTTTAAACTGTGAAAATCCCGGCTCTCCTCTCACTGTTTTAAACTCTGAATATCCCGGCTCTCCACTCGCTGTTTTAAACTCTGAAAATCCCGGCTTCCCTCTCGCTGTTTTAAACTCTGAAAATCCCGGCTCTCCTGTCGCTGTTTTAAACTGTGAAAATCCCGGCTCTCCTCTCGCTGATTGAATTTCTGAAAATCCCGGCTCTCCTCTCGCTGTTTTATACTGTGAAAATCCCGGCTCTACTGTTACTGTTTTAAACTCTGAAAATCCCGGCTCCACTCTCGCTGTTTTAATCTGTGAAAATCCCGGCTCTCCTGTCGCTGTTTTAAACTGTGAAAATCCCGGCTCTCCTGTCGCTGTTTTAAACTGTGAAAATCCCGGCTCTCCTCTCGCTGTTTAAAACTATGAAAATCCCGGCTCTCCTGTCGCTGTTTTAAACTGTGAAAATCCCGGCTCTCCTCTCGCTGTTTTAAACTCTGAAAATCCCAGCTCTCCTCTCGCTGTTTTATCCTGTGAAAATCCCGGCTCTCCTGTTACTGTTTTAAACTCTGAAAATCACAGCTCCCCTCTCGCTGTTTTAATCTGTGAAAATCCCGGCTCTCCTGTCGCTGTTTTAAACACTGAAAATCCCGGCTTTCCTGTCACTGTTTTAAACTGAAAATCCCGGCTCTCCTCTCGCTGTTTTAAGCTGTGAAAATCCCGGCTCTCCTGTTACTGATTTAAACTGTGAAAATCCATCTCTCCTGTCGCTGTTTTAAACTGTGAAAATCCCGGCTGTCCTCTCGCTGTTTTAAACTCTGAAAATCCCGGCACTCCTGTCGCTGTTTTAAACTGTGAAAATCACGGCTCTCCTGTCGGTGTTTTAATCTCTGAAAATCCCGGCTCTCCTCTCGCTGTTTTAAACTATGAAAATCCCGGCTCTCCTGTCGCTGTTTTAAACGGTGAAAATCCCGGCTCTACTCTCGCTGTTTTAAACTCTGAAAATCCCGGCTCTCCTCTCGCTGTTTTATTCTGTGAAAATCCCGGCTCTCCTGTTACTGTTTTAAACTCTGAAAATCACGGCTCCCCTCTCGCTGTTTTAATCTGTGAAAATCCCGGCTCTCCTGTCACTGTTTTAAACACTGAAAATCCCGGCTTTCCTGTCACTGTTTTAAACTGTGAAAATCCCGGCTCTCCTCTCGCTGTTTTAAGCTGTGAAAATCCCGGCTCTCCTGTTACTGATTTAAACTGTGAAAATCCATCTCTCCTGTCGCTGTTTTAAACTGTGAAAATCCCGGCTCTCCTCTCGTTGTTTTAAACTCTGAAAATCCCGGCTCTCCCCTCGCTGTTTTAAACTCTGAAAATCCCGGCTCTCCTGTCGCTGTTTTATACTGTGAAAATCCCGGCTCTCCTGTTACTGTTTTAAGCTCTGAAAATCCTGACTCTCCTCTCGCTGTTTTAAACTGTGAAAATCCCAGCTCCCCTCTCGCTGTTTTAAACTGTGAAAATCCCGGCTCACCTCTCGCTGTTATAAACTCTGAAAATCCCGGCTCTCCTGTCACTGTTTTAAACTGAAAATCCCGGCTCTCCTCTCGCTGTTTTAAACTGTGAAAATCCCAGCTCTCCTCTCGCTGTATTAAACTGTGAAAATCCTGGCTCTCCTCTCACTGTTTTAAAATGTGAAAATCCTGGCTCTCCTCTCGCCTTTTTAATCTGTGAGAATTCTGGCTCTTCTCTAGCTGATTTAAACTCTGAAAATCCCGGCTCTCCTCTCGCTGTTTTAAACTCTGAAAATCCCGGCTCTCCTCTCTTTTTTTAAATTGTGAAAATCCGGGCTCTCCTGTTACTGTTGTAAACTCTGAAAATCCCGGCACTCCTCTCGCTGTTTTAATCTGTGAAAATCCCGGTTCTCCTGTCGCTGTTTTAAACTATGAAAATCCTGGCTCTTCTCGCTGTTTAAAACTGTGAAAATCCCGGCTCACCTCTCGCTGTTTTAAACTGTGAAAATCCCGGCTCTCCTTTCGCTGTTATGAACTGTGAAAATCCCGGCTCTCCTCTCGCTGTTCTAAATTGTGAAAATCCCGGCTCTCCTCTCACTGTTTTAAACGGTGAAAATCACGGCTTTCCTCTCGCTGTTTTAATCTGTGAAAATCACGGCTCTCCTGTTACTGTTTCAAACTCAGAAAATCCCGGCTGTCCTGTCACTGTTTTAAACTGAAAATCCCGGCTCTCCTCTCGCTGTTTTAATCTGTGAAAATCCCGGCTCTCCTCTCGCTGTTTTAAACTGTGAAAATCCCGGCTCACCTCTCGCTGTTTTCAACTGTGAAAATCCCAGCTCTCCTGTTATTGATTTAAACTGAGAAAATCCCGGCTCACCTGTCACTGTTTCAAATGTAAAAAATCCATCTCACCTGTCGCTGTTTTAAACTGTGAAAATCCCGGCTCTCCTCTCGCTGTTTTAAACTGTGAAAATCCCAGCTCTCCTCTCGCTGTTTTAAACTGTGAAAATCCCGGCTCTCCTCTCGCTGTTTGAAACTCTGAAAATCCCGGCTCTCCTGTCGCTGTTTAAAACTCTGAATATCCCGGCTCTCCACTCGCTGTTTTAAACTCTGAAAATCCCGGCTCTCCTCTCGCTGTTTTAAACTCTGAAAATCCCGGCTCTCCTGTCGCTGTTTTAAAATGTGAAAATCCCGGCTCTCCTCTCGCTGATTGAATTTCTGAAAATCCCAGCTCTCCTCTCGCTGTTTTCTACTGTGAAAATCCCGGCTCTACTGTTACTGTTTTAAACTCTGAAAATCCCGGCTCTCCTCTCGCTGTGTTAATCTGTGAAAATCCCGGCTCTCCTTTCGCTGTTTTAAACTGTGAAAATCCCGGCTCTCCTGTCGCTGTTTTAAACTGTGAAAATCCCGGCTCTCCTCTCGCTGTTTTAAACTATGAAAATCCCGGCTCTCCTGTCGCTGTTTTAAACTGTGAAAATCCCGGCTCTCCTCTCGCTGTTTTAAACTCTGAAAATCCCAGCTCTCCTCTCGCTGTTTTAATCTGTGAAAATCCCGGCTCTCCTGTCGCTGTTTTAAACACTGAAAATCCCGGCTTTCCTGTCACTGTTTTAAACTGAAAATCGCGGCTCTCCTCTCGCTGTTTTAAGCTGTGAATATCCCGGCTCTCCTGTTACTGATTTAAACTGTGAAAATCCATCTCTCCTGTCGCTGTTTTAAACTGTGAAAATCCCGGCTGTCCTCTCGCTGTTTTAAACTCTGAAAATCCCGGCTCACCTCTCGCTGTTTTAAACTGTGAAAATCACGGTTCTCCTGTCGCTGTTTTAAACTCTGAAAATCCCGGCTCTCCTCTCGCTGTTTTAAACTATGAAAATCCCGGCTCTCCTGTCGCTGTTTTAAACTGTGAAAATCCCGGCTCTCCTCTCGCTGTTTTAAACTCTGAAAATCCCGGCTCTCCTCTCGCTGTTTTATTCACTGAAAATCCCGGCTTTCCTATCACTATTTTAAACTGTGAAAATCCCGGCTCTCCTCTCGCTGTTTTAAGCTGTGAAAATCCCGGCTCTCCTGTTACTGATTTAAACTGTTAAAATCCATCTCTCCTGTCGCTGTTTTAAACTGTGAAAATCCCGGCTCTCCTCTCGCTGTTTTAAACTCTGAAAATCCCGGCTCTCCCCTCGCTGTTTTAAACTCTGAAAATCCCGGCTCTATTGTCGCTGTTTTAAACTGTGAAAATCCCGGCTCACCTCTCACTGTTTAAAACTCAGAAAATCCCGGCTCTCCTGTCGCTGTTTTATGCTGTGAAAATCCCGGCTCTCCTGTTACTGTTTTAAGCTCTGAAAATCCCGGCTCTCCTCTCGCTGTTTTAAACTGTGAAAATCCCAGCTCCCCTCTCGCTGTTTTAAAGTGTGAAAATCCCGGCTCTCCAATCGCTGTTTTAAACTGTGAAAATCCCGGCTCTCCTCTCACTGTTTTAAACTCTGAAAATCCCGGCTCCCCTCTCGCTGTTTTAAACTGTGACAATCCCGGCTCTCCTCTCGCTGTTTTAATCTGTGAAAATCCCGGCTCTCCTGTCGCTGTTTAAAACTCTGAATATCCCGGCTCTCCACTCGCTGTTTTAAACTCTGAAAATCCCGGCTCTCCTCTCGCTGTTTTAAACTCTGAAAATCCCGGCTCTCCTGTCGCTGTTTTAAACTGTGAAAATCCCGGCTCTCCTCTCGCTGATTGAATTTCTGAAAATCCCGGCTCTCCTCTCGCTGTTTTATACTGTGAAAATCCCGGCTCTACTGTTACAGTTTTAAACTCTGAAAATCCCGGATCTCCTCTCGCTGTTTTAATCTGTGAAAATCCCGGCTCTCCTGTCGCTGTTTTAAATTGTGAAAATCCGGGCTCTCCTGTTACTGTTGTAAACTCTGATAATCCCGGCACTCGTCTCGCTGTTTTAATCTGTGAAAATCCCGGTTCTCCTGTCGCTGTTTTAAACTGTGAAAATCCTGGCTCTTCTCGCTGTTTAAAACTTTGAAAATCCCGGCTCACCTCTCGCTGTTTTAAACTGTGAAAATCCCGGCTCTCCTTTCGCTGTTATGAACTGTGAAAATCCCGGCTCTCCTCTCGCTGTTTTAAACTGTGAAAATCACGGCTTTCCTCTCGCTGTTTTAAACTGTGAAAATCCCGGCTCACCTCTCGCTGTTTTCAACTGTGAAAATCCCAGCTCTCCTGTTACTGATTTAAACTGAGAAAATCCCGGCTCTCCTGTCACTGTTTCAAATGTAAAAAATCCATCTCACCTGTCGCTGTTTTAAACTGTGAAAATCCCGGCTCTCCTCTCGCTGTTTGAAACTCTGAAAATCCCGGCTCTCCTGTCGCTGTTTTAAACTCTGAAAATCCCGGTTCTCCTCTCGCTGTTTTAAACTCTGAAAATCCCGGCTCTCCTCTCGCTGTTTTATACTGTGAAAATCCCGGCTCTCCTGTTACTGTTTTAAACTCTGAAAATCACGGCTCCCCTCTCGCTGTTTTAATCTGTGAAAATCCCGGCTCTCCTGTCGCTGTTTTAAACACTGAAAATCCCGGCTTTCCTGTCACTGTTTTAAACTGTGAAAATCCCGGCTCTCCTCTCGCTGTTTTAAGCTGTGAAAATCCCGGCTCTCCTGTTACTGATTTAAACTGTTAAAATCCATCTCTCCTGTCGCTGTTTTAAACTGTGAAAATCCCGGCTCTCCTCTCGCTGTTTTAAACTGTGAAAATCCTGGCTCTCCTCTCGCTGTTTGAAACTCTGAAAATCCCGGCTCTCCTGTCGCTGTTTTAAACTCTGAAAATCCCGGCTCTCCTCTCGCTGTTTTAAACTCTGAAAATCCCGGCTCTCCTCTCGCTGTTTTATACTGTGAAAATCCCGGCTCTCCTGTTACTGTTTTAAACTCTGAAAATCACGGCTCCCCTCTCGCTGTTTTAATCTGTGAAAATCCCGGCTCTCCTGTCGCTGTTTTAAACACTGAAAATCCCGGCTTTCCTGTCACTGTTTTAAACTGTGAAAATCCCGGCTCTCCTCTCGCTGTTTTAAGCTGTGAAAATCCCGGCTCTCCTGTTACTGATTTAAACTGTTAAAATCCATCTCTCCTGTCGCTGTTTTAAACTGTGAAAATCCCGGCTCTCCTCTCGCTGTTTTAAACTCTGAAAATCCCGGCTCTCCTGTCGCTGTTTTAAACTCTGAAAATCCCGGCTCTATTGTCGCTGTTTTAAACTGTGAAAATCCCGGCTCTCCTCTCACTGTTTTAAACTCAGAAAATCCCGGCTCTCCTGTCGCTGTTTTAAACTGTGAAAATCCCAGCTCTCCTCTCGCTGTTTTAAACTCTGAAAATCCCGGCTCTCCTCTCGCTGTTTTATTCACTGAAAATCCCGGCTTTCCTATCACTATTTTAAACTGTGAAAATCCCGGCTCTCCTCTCGCTGTTTTAAGCTGTGAAAATCCCGGCTCTCCTGTTACTGATTTAAACTGTTAAAATCCATCTCTCCTGTCGCTGTTTTAAACTGTGAAAATCCCGGCTCTCCTCTCGCTGTTTTAAACTCTGAAAATCCCGGCTCTCCCCTCGCTGTTTTAAACTCTGAAAATCCCGGCTCTATTGTCGCTGTTTTAAACTGTGAAAATCCCGGCTCTCCTCTCACTGTTTTAAACTCAGAAAATCCCGGCTCTCCTGTCGCTGTTTTATACTGTGAAAATCCCGGCTCTCCTGTTACTGTTTTAAGCTCTGAAAATCCCGGCTCTCCTCTCGCTGTTTTAAACTGTGAAAATCCCAGCTCCCCTCTCGCTGTTTAAAACTGTGAAAATCCCGGCTCTCCTGTCACTGTTTTAAACTGTGAAAATCCCGGCTCACCTCTCGCTGTTATAAACTCTGAAAATCCCGGCTCTCCTGTCACTGATTTAAACTGAAAATCCCGGCTCTCCTCTCGCTGTTTTAAACTGTGAAAATCCCGGCTCTCCTCTCGCTGTATTAAACTGTGAAAATCCTGGCTCTCCTCTCACTGTTTTAAAATGTGAAAATCCTGGCTCTCCTCTCGCCTTTTTAATCTGTGAGAATTCTGGCTCTTCTCTAGCTGATTTAAACTCTGAAAATCCCGGCTCTCCTCTCGCTGTTTTAAACTGTGAAAATCCCGGCTCTCCTCTCGCTGTTTTAAATTGTGAAAATCCGGGCTCTCCTGTTACTGTTGTAAACTCTGAAAATCCCGGCACTCCTCTCGCTGTTTTAATCTGTGAAAATCCCGGCTCTCCTCTCGCTGTTTTA
Organism: Isurus oxyrinchus; assembly: GCA_026770705.1. Lineage (NCBI taxonomy): Eukaryota > Metazoa > Chordata > Chondrichthyes > Lamniformes > Lamnidae > Isurus > Isurus oxyrinchus. Next base: position 123,354 of record JANJGN010000890.1, on the reverse strand, counting down.
AATTGTGAAAATCCCGGCTCTCCTCTCACTGTTTTAAACTGTGAAAATCACGGCTTTCCTCTCGCTGTTTTAATCTGTGAAAATCACGGCTCTCCTGTTACTGTTTCAAACTCAGAAAATCCCGGCTGTCCTGTCACTGTTTTAAACTGAAAATCCCGGCTCTCCTCTCGCTGTTTTAATCTGTGAAAATCCCGGCTCTCCTCTCGCTGTTTTAAACTGTGAAAATCCCGGCTCACCTCTCGCTGTTTTCAACTGTGAAAATCCCAGCTCTCCTGTTACTGATTTAAACTGAGAAAATCCCGGCTCTCCTGTCACTGTTTCAAATGTAAAAAATCCATCTCACCTGTCGCTGTTTTAAACTGTGAAAATCCCGGCTCTCCTCTCGCTGTTTTAAACTGTGAAAATCCCGGCTCTCCTCTCGCTGTTTTAAACTGTGAAAATCCCGGCTCTCCTCTCGCTGTTTGAAACTCTGAAAATCCCCGCTCTCCTGTCGCTGTTTTAAACTCTGAAAATCCCGGCTCTCCTCTCGCTGTTTTAAACTCTGAAAATCCCGGCTCTCCTCTCGCTGTTTTATACTGTGAAAATCCCGGCTCTCCTGTTACTGTTTTAAACTCTGAAAATCACGGCTCCCCTCTCGCTGTTTTAATCTGTGAAAATCCCGGCTCTCCTGTCGCTGTTTTAAACACTGAAAATCCCGGCTTTCCTGTCACTGTTTTAAACTGTGAAAATCCCGGCTCTCCTCTCGCTGTTTTAAGCTGTGAAAATCCCGGCTCTCCTGTTACTGATTTAAACTGTTAAAATCCATCTCTCCTGTCGCTGTTTTAAACTGCGAAAATCCCGGCTCTCCTCTCGCTGTTTTAAATTCTGAAAATCCCGGCTCTCCCCTCGCTGTTTTAAACTCTGAAAATCCCGGCTCTATTGTCGCTGTTTTAAACTGTGAAAATCCCGGCTCTCCTCTCACTGTTTTAAACTCAGAAAATCCCGGCTCTCCTGTCGCTGTTTTATACTGTGAAAGTCCCGGCTCTCCTGTTACTGTTTTAAGCTCTGAAAATCCCGGCTCTCCTCTCGCTGTTTTAAACTTTGAAAATCCCAACTCCCCTCTCGCTGTTTAAAACTGTGAAAATCCCGGCTCTCCTGTCACTGTTTTAAACTGTGAAAATCCCGGCTCACCTCTCGCTGTTATAAACTCTGAAAATCCCGGCTCTCCTGTCACTGTTTTAAACTGAAAATCCCGGCTCTCCTCTCGCTGTTTTAAACTGTCAAAATCCAGGCTCTCCTCTCGCTGTATTAAACTGTGAAAATCCTGGCTCTCCTCTCACTGTTTTAAAATGTGAAAATCCTGGCTCTCCTCTCGCCTTTTTAATCTGTGAGAATTCTGGCTCTTCTCTAGCTGATTTAAACTCTGAAAATCCCGGCTCTCCTCTCGCTGTTTTAAACTGTGAAAATCCCGGCTCTGCTCTCGCTGTTTTAAATTGTGAAAATCCGGGCTCTCCTGTTACTGTTTTAAACTCTGAAAATCCCGGCACTCCTCTCGCTGTTTTAATCTGTGAAAATCCCGGTTCTCCTGTCGCTGTTTTAAACTGTGAAAATCCTGGCTCTTCTCGCTGTTTAAAACTGTGAAAATCCCGGCTCACCTCTCGCTGTTTTAAACTGTGAAAATCCCGGCTCTCCTTTCGCTGTTATGAACTGTGAAAATCCCGGCTCTCCTCTCGCTGTTTTAAACTGTGAAAATCACGGCTTTCCTCTCGCTGTTTTAATCTGTGAAAATCAAGGCTCTCCTGTTACTGTTTCAAACTCAGAAAATCCCGGCTGTCCTGTCACTGTTTTAAACTGAAAATCCCGGCTCTCCTCTCGCTGTTTTAATCTGTGAAAATCCCGGCTCTCCTGTCGCTGTTTTAAATTGTGAAAATCCAGGCTCTCCTGTTACTGTTGTAAACTCTGAAAATCCCGGCACTCCTCTCGCTGTTTTAATCTGTGAAAATCCCGGTTCTCCTGTCGCTGTTTTAAACTGTGAAAATCCTGGCTCTTCTCGCTGTTTAAAACTGTGAAAATCCCGGCTCACCTCTCGCTGTTTTAAACTGTGAAAATCCCGGCTCTCCTTTCGCTGTTATGAACTGTGAAAATCCCGGCTCTCCTCTCACTGTTTTAAACTGTGAAAATCACGGCTTTCCTCTCGCTGTTTTAATCTGTGAAAATCCCGGCTCTCCTCTCGCTGTTTTAAACTGTGAAAATCCCGGCTCACCTCTCGCTGTTTTCAACTGTGAAAATCCCAGCTCTCCTGTTACTGATTTAAACTGAGAAAATCCCGGCTCTCCTGTCACTGTTTCAAATGTAAAAAATCCATCTCACCTGTCGCTGTTTTAAACTGTGAAAATCCCGGCTCTCCTCTCGCTGTTTTAAACTGTGAAAATCCCGGCTCCCCTCTCGCTGTTTTAAACTGTGAAAATCCCCGCTCTCCTCTCGCTGTTTGAAACTCTGAAAATCCCGGCTCTCCTGTCGCTGTTTTAAACTCTGAAAATCCCGGCTCTCCTCTCGCTGTTTTAAACTCTGAAAATCCCGGCTCTCCTCTCGCTGTTTTATACTGTGAAAATCCCGGCTCTCCTGATACTGTTTTAAACTCTGAAAATCACGGCTCCCCTCTCGCTGTTTTAATCTGTGAAAATCCCGGCTCTCCTGTCGCTGTTTTAAACACTGAAAATCCAGGCTTTCCTGTCACTGTTTTAAACTGTGAAAATCCCGGCTCTCCTCTCGCTGTTTTAAGCTGTGAAAATCCCGGCTCTCCTGTTACTGATTTAAACTGTTAAAATCCATCTCTCCTGTCGCTGTTTTAAACTGTGAAAATCCCGGCTCTCCTCTCGCTGTTTTAAACTCTGAAAATCCCGGCTCTCCTGTCGCTGTTTTAAACTCTGAAAATCCCGGCTCTATTGTCGCTGTTTTAAACTGTGAAAATCCCTGCTCTCCTCTCACTGTTTTAAACTCAGAAAATCCCGGCTCTCCTGTCGCTGTTTTAAACTGTGAAAATCCCAGCTCTCCTCTCGCTGTTTTAAACTCTGAAAATCCCGGCTCTCCTCTCGCTGTTTTATTCACTGAAAATCCCGGCTTTCCTATCACTATTTTAAACTGTGAAAATCCCGGCTCTCCTCTCGCTGTTTTAAGCTGTGAAAATCCCGGCTCTCCTGTTACTGATTTAAACTGTTAAAATCCATCTCTCCTGTCGCTGTTTTAAACTGTGAAAATCCCGGCTCTCCAATCGCTGTTTTAAACTCTGAAAATCCCGGCTCTCCCCTCGCTGTTTTAAACTCTGAAAATCCCGGCTCTATTGTCGCTGTTTTAAACTGTGAAAATCCCGGCTCTCCTGTTACTGTTTTAAGCTCTGAAAATCCCGGCTCTCCTCTCGCTGTTTTAAACTGTGAAAATCCCAATCCCCTCTCGCTGTTTAAAACTGTGAAAATCCCGGCTCTCCTGTCACTGTTTTAAACTGTGAAAATCCCGGCTCACCTCTCGCTGTTATAAACTCTGAAAATCCCGGCTCTCCTGTCACTGATTTAAACTGAAAATCCCGGCTCTCCTCTCGCTGTTTTAAACTGTGAAAATCCCGGCTCTCCTCTCGCTGTATTAAACTGTGAAAATCCTGGCTCTCCTCTCACTGTTTTAAAATGTGAAAATCCTGGCTCTCCTCTCGCCTTTTTAATCTGTGAGAATTCTGGCTCTTCTCTAGCTGATTTAAACTCTGAAAATCCCGGCTCTCCTCTCGCTGTTTTAAACTGTGAAAATCCCGGCTCTCCTCTCGCTGTTTTAAATTGTGAAAATCCGGGCTCTCCTGTTACTGTTGTAAACTCTGAAAATCCCGGCACTCCTCTCGCTGTTTTAATCTGTGAAAATCCCGGTTCTCCTGTCGCTGTTTTAAACTGTGAAAATCCTGGCTCTTCACGCTGTTTAAAACTGTGAAAATCCCGGCTCACCTCTCGCTGTTTTAAACTGTGAAAATCCCGGCTCTGCTCTCGCTGTTTTAAATTGTGAAAATCCGGGCTCTCCTGTTACTGTTTTAAACTCTGAAACTCCCGGCACTCCTCTCGCTGTTTTAATCTGTGAAAATCCCGGTTCTCCTGTCGCTGTTTTAAACTGTGAAAATCCTGGCTCTTCTCGCTGTTTAAAACTGTGAAAATCCCGGCTCACCTCTCGCTGTTTTAAACTGTGAAAATCCCGGCTCTCCTTTCGCTGTTATGAACTGTGAAAATCCCGGCTCTCCTCTCGCTGTTTTAAACTGTGAAAATCACGGCTTTCCTCTCGCTGTTTTAATCTGTGAAAATCAAGGCTCTGCTGTTACTGTTTCAAACTCAGAAAATCCCGGCTGTCCTGTCACTGTTTTAAACTGAAAATCCCGGCTCTCCTCTCGCTGTTTTAATCTGTGAAAATCCCGGCTCTCCTGTCGCTGTTTTAAATTGTGAAAATCCGGGCTCTCCTGTTACTGTTGTAAACTCTGAAAATCCCGGCACTCCTCTCGCTGTTTTAATCTGTGAAAATCCCGGTTCTCCTGTCGCTGTTTTAAACTGTGAAAATCCTGGCTCTTCTCGCTGTTTAAAACTGTGAAAATCCCGGCTCACCTCTCGCTGTTTTAAACTGTGAAAATCCCGGCTCTCCTTTCGCTGTTATGAACTGTGAAAATCCCGGCTCTCCTCTCACTGTTTTAAACTGTGAAAATCACGGCTTTCCTCTCGCTGTTTTAATCTGTGAAAATCCCGGCTCTCCTCTCGCTGTTTTAAACTGTGAAAATCCCGGCTCACCTCTCGCTGTTTTCAACTGTGAAAATCCCAGCTCTCCTGTTACTGATTTAAACTGAGAAAATCCCGGCTCTCCTGTCACTGTTTCAAATGTAAAAAATCCATCTCACCTGTCGCTGTTTTAAACTGTGAAAATCCCGGCTCTCCTCTCGCTGTTTTAAACTGTGAAAATCCCGGCTCTCCTCTCGCTGTTGTAAACTGTGAAAATCCCGGCTCTCCTCTCGCTGTTTGAAACTCTGAAAATCCCGGCTCTCCTGTCGCTGTTTTAAACTCTGAAAATCCCGGCTCTCCTCTCGCTGTTTTAAACTGTGAAAATCCCGGCTCTCCTCTCGCTGTTTTATACTGTGAAAATCCCGGCTCTCCTGTTACTGTTTTAAACTCTGAAAATCACGGCTCCCCTCTCGCTGTTTTAATCTGTGAAAATCCCGGCTCTCCTGTCGCTGTTTTAAACACTGAAAATCCCGGCTTTCCTGTCACTGTTTTAAACTGTGAAAATCCCGGCTCTCCTCTCGCTGTTTTAAGCTGTGAAAATCCCGGCTCTCCTGTTACTGATTTAAACTGTTAAAATCCATCTCTCCTGTCGCTGCTTTAAACTGTGAAAATCCCGGCTCTCCTCTCGCTGTTTTAAACTCTGAAAATCCCGGCTCTCCTGTCGCTGTTTTAAACTCTGAAAATCCCGGCTCTATTGTCGCTGTTTTAAACTGTGAAAATCCCTGCTCTCCTCCCACTGTTTTAAACTCAGAAAACCCGGCTCTCCTGTCGCTGTTTTAAACTGTGAAAATCCCAGCTCTCCTCTCGCTGTTTTAAACTCTGAAAATCCCGGCTCTCCTCTCGCTGTTTTATTCACTGAAAATCCCGGCTTTCCTATCACTATTTTAAACTGTGAAAATCCCGGCTCTCCTCTCGCTGTTTTAAGCTGTGAAAATCCCGGCTCTCCTGTTACTGATTTAAACTGTTAAAATCCATCTCTCCTGTCGCTGTTTTAAACTGTGAAAATCCCGGCTCTCCTCTCGCTGTTTTAAACTCTGAAAATCCCGGCTCTCCCCTCGCTGTTTTAAACTCTGAAAATCCCGGCTCTATTGTCGCTGTTTTAAACTGTGAAAATCCCGGCTCTCCTCTCACTGTTTTAAACTCAGAAAATCCCGGCTCTCCTGTCGCTGTTTTATACTGTGAAAATCCCGGCTCTCCTGTTACTGTTTTAAGCTCTGAAAATCCCGGCTCTCCTCTCGCTGTTTTAAACTGTGAAAATCCCAGCTCCCCTCTCGCTGTTTAAAACTGTGAAAATCCCGGCTCTCCTGTCACTGTTTTAAACTGTGAAAATCCCGGCTCACCTCTCGCTGTTATAAACTCTGAAAATCCCGGCTCTCCTGTCACTGATTTAAACTGAAAATCCCGGCTCTCCTCCCGCTGTTTTAAACTGTGAAAATCCCGGCTCTCCTCTCGCTGTATTAAACTGTGAAAATCCTGGCTCTCCTCTCACTGTTTTAAAATGTGAAAATCCTGGCTCTCCTCTCGCCTTTTTAATCTGTGAGAATTCTGGCTCTTCTCTAGCTGATTTAAACTCTGAAAATCCCGGCTCTCCTCTCGCTGTTTTAAACTGAGAAAATCCCGGCTCTCCTCTCGCTGTTTTAAATTGTGAAAATCCGGGCTCTCCTGTTACTGTTGTAAACTCTGAAAATCCCGGCACTCCTCTCGCTGTTTTAATCTGTGAAAATCCCGGTTCTCCTGTCGCTGTTTTAAACTGTGAAAATCCTGGCTCTTCACGCTGTTTAAAACTGTGAAAATCCCGGCTCACCTCTCGCTGTTTTAAACTGTGAAAATCCCGGCTCTCCTTTCGCTGTTATGAACTGTGAAAATCCCGGCTCTCCTCTCGCTGTTTTAAATTGTGAAAATCCCGGCTCTCCTCTCACTGTTTTAAACTGTGAAAATCACGGCTTTCCTCTCGCTGTTTTAATCTGTGAAAATCACGGCTCTCCTGTTACTGTTTCAAACTCAGAAAATCCCGGCTGTCCTGTCACTGTTTTAAACTGAAAATCCCGGCTCTCCTCTCGCTGTTTTAATCTGTGAAAATCCCGGCTCTCCTCTCGCTGTTTTAAACTGTGAAAATCCCGGCTCACCTCTCGCTGTTTTCAACTGTGAAAATCCCAGCTCTCCTGTTACTGATTTAAACTGAGAAAATCCCGGCTCTCCTGTCACTGTTTCAAATGTAAAAAATCCATCTCACCTGTCGCTGTTTAAAACTGTGAAAATCCCGGCTCTCCTCTCGCTGTTTTAAACTGTGAAAATCCCGGCTCTCCTCTCGCTGTTTTAAACTGTGAAAATCCCGGCTCTCCTCTCGCTGTTTGAAACTCTGAAAATCCCGGCTCTCCTGTCGCTGTTTTAAACTCTGAAAATCCCGGCTCTCCTCTCGCTGTTTTATACTGTGAAAATCCCGGCTCTCCTGTTACTGTTTTAAACTCTGAAAATCACGGCTCCCCTCTCGCTGTTTTAATCTGTGAAAATCCCGGCTCTCCTGTCGCTGTTTTAAACACTGAAAATCCCGGCTTTCCTGTCACTGTTTTAAACTGTGAAAATCCCGGCTCTCCTCTCGCAGTTTTAAGCTGTGAAAATCCCGGCTCTCCTGTTACTGATTTAAACTGTTAAAATCCATCTCTCCTGTCGCTGTTTTAAACTGTGAAAATCCCGGCTCTCCTCTCGCTGTTTTAAACTCTGAAAATCCCGGCTCTCCCCTCGCTGTTTTAAACTCTGAAAATCCCGGCTCTATTGTCGCTGTTTTAGACTGTGAAAATCCCGGCTCTCCTCTCACTGTTTTAAACTCAGAAAATCCCGGCTCTCCTGTCGCTGTTTTATACTGTGAAAATCCCGGCTCTCCTGTTACTGTTTTAAGCTCTGAAAATCCCGGCTCTCCTCTCGCTGTTTTAAACTTTGAAAATCCCAACTCCCCTCTCGCTGTTTAAAACTGTGAAAATCCCGGCTCTCCTGTCACTGTTTTAAACTGTGAAAATCCCGGCTCACCTCTCGCTGTTATAAACTCTGAAAATCCCGGCTCTCCTGTCACTGTTTTAAACTGAAAATCCCGGCTCTCCTCTCGCTGTTTTAAACTGTGAAAATCCAGACTCTCCTCTCGCTGTATTAAACTGTGAAAATCCTGGCTCTCCTCTCACTGTTTTAAAATGTGAAAATCCTGGCTCTCCTCTCGCCTTTTTAATCTGTGAGAATTCTGGCTCTTCTCTAGCTGATTTAAACTCTGAAAATCCCGGCTCTCCTCTCGCTGTTTTAAACTGTGAAAATCCCGGCTCTGCTCTCGCTGTTTTAAATTGTGAAAATCCGGGCTCTCCTGTTACTGTTTTAAACTCTGAAACTCCCGGCACTCCTCTCGCTGTTTTAATCTGTGAAAATCCCGGTTCTCCTGTCGCTGTTTTAAACTGTGAAAATCCTGGCTCTTCTCGCTGTTTAAAACTGTGAAAATCCCAGCTCACCTCTCGCTGTTTTAAACTGTGAAAATCCCGGCTCTCCTTTCGCTGTTATGAACTGTGAAAATCCCGGCTCTCCTCTCGCTGTTTTAAATTGTGAAAATCCCGGCTCTCCTCTCACTGTTTTAAACTGTGAAAATCACGGCTTTCCTCTCGCTGTTTTAATCTGTGAAAATCACGGCTCTCCTGTTACTGTTTCAAACTCAGAAAATCCCGGCTCTCCTGTCACTGTTTTAAACTGAAAATCCTGGCTCTCCTCTTGCTGTTTTAATCTGTGAAAATCCCGGCTCTCCTCTCGCTGTTTTAAACTGTGAAAATCCCGGCTCACCTCTCGCTGTTTTCAACTGTGAAAATCCCAGCTCTCCTGTTACTGATTTAAACTGAGAAAATCCCGGCTCTCCTGTCACTGTTTCAAATGTAAAAAATCCATCTCACCTGTCGCTGTTTTAAACTGTGAAAATCCCGGCTCTCCTCTCGCTGTTTTAAACTGTGAAAATCCCGGCTCTCCTCTCGCTGTTTTAAACTGTGAAAATCCCGGCTCTCCTCTCGCTGTTTGAAACTCTGAAAATCCCGGCTCTCCTGTCGCTGTTTTAAACTCTGAAAATCCCGGCTCTCCTCTCGCTGTTTTAAACTCTGAAAATCCCGGCTCCACTCTCGCTGTTTTAATCTGTGAAAATCCCGGCTCTCCTGTCGCTGTTTTAAACTCGGAAAATCCCGGCTCTCCTGTCACTGTTTTAAACTGAAAATCCCGGCTCTCCTGTCTCTGTTTTAAACTGTGAAAATCCCGGCTCTCCTGTTACTGATTTAAACTGTGAAAATCCATCTCTCCTGTCACTGTTTTAATCTGTGAAAATCCCGGCTCTCCTCTCACTGTTTTAAACTCTGAAAATCCCGGCTCTCCTCTCGCTGTTTGAAACTCTGAAAATCCCGGCTCTCCTGTCGCTGTTTTAAACTCTGAAAATCCCGGCTCTCCTCTCGCTGTTTTAAACTCTGAAAATCCCGGCTCTCCTCTCACTGTTTTAAACTCTGAAAATCCCGGCGCCCCTCTCGCTGTTTTAAACTTTGAAAATCCCGGCTCTCCTCTCGCTGTTTTAAAGTGTGAAAATCCCGGCTCTCCAATCGCTGTTTTAAACTGTGAAAATCCCGGCTCTCCTCTCACTGTTTTAAACTCTGAAAATCCCGGCTCCCCTCTCGCTGTTTTAAACTGTGAAAATCCGGGCTCTCCTCTCGCTGTTTTAATCTGTGAAAATCCCGGCTCTCCTGTCGCTGTTTAAAACTCTGAATATCCCGGCTCTCCACTCGCTGTTTTAAACTGTGAAAATCCCGGCTCTCCTGTCGCTGTTTTAAACTGTGAAAATCCCGGCTCTCCTCTCGCTGATTGAATTTCTGAAAATCCCGGCTCTCCTCTCGCTGTTTTATACTGTGAAAATCCCGGCTCTACTGTTACTGTTTTAAACTCTGAAAATCCCGGATCTCCTCTCGCTGTTTTAATCTGTGAAAATCCCGGCTCTCCTGTCGCTGTTTTAAACCGTGAAAAACCCGGCTCTCCTGTCGCTGTTTTAAACTGTGAAAATCCTGGCTCTCCTCTCGCTGTTTTAAACTATGAAAATCCCGGCTCTCCTGTCGCTGTTTTAAACTGTGAAAATCCCGGCTCTCCTCTCGCTGTTTTAAACTCTGAAAATCCCAGCTCTCCTCTCGCTGTTTTATCCTGTGAAAATCCCGGCTCTCCTGTTACTGTTTTAAACTCTGAAAATCACAGCTCCCCACTCGCTGTTTTAATCTGTGAAAATCGCGGCTCTCCTGTCGCTTTTTTAAACACTGAAAATCCCGGCTTTCCTGTCACTGTTTTAAACTGAAAATCGCGGCTCTCCTCTCGCTGTTTTAAGCTGTGAAAATCCCGGCTCTCCTGTTACTGATTTAAACTGTGAAAATCCATCTCTCCTGTCGCTGTTTTAAACTGTGAAAATCCCGGCTCTCCTCTTGCTGTTTTAAACTCTGAAAATCCCCGCTCTCCTGTCGCTGTTTTAAACTGTGAAAATCACGGCTCTCCTGTTGCTGTTTTAAACTCTGAAAATCCCGGCTCTCCTCTCGCTGTTTTAAACTATGAAAATCCCGCCTCTCCTGTCGCTGTTTTAAACTGTGAAAATCCCGGCTCTCCTCTCGCTGTTTTAAACTCTGAAAATCCCGGCTCTCCTCTCGCTGTTTTATTCTGTGAAAATCCCGGCTCTACTGTGACTGTTTTAAACTCATAAAATCACGGCTCCCCTCTCGCTGTTTTAATCTGTGAAAATCCCGGCTCTCCTGTCGCTGTTTTAAACACTGAAAATCCCGGCTTTCCTGTCACTGTTTTAAACTGTGAAAATCCCGGCTCTCCTCTCGCTGTTTTAAGCTGTGAAAATCCCGGCTCTCCTCTCACTGTTTTAAACTCTGAAAATCCCGGCTCCCCTCTCGCTGTTTTAAACTGTGAAAATCCCGGCTCTCCTCTCGCTGTTTTGAAGTGTGAAAATCCCGGCTCTCCAATCGCTGTTTTAAACTGTGAAAATCCCGGCTCTCCTCTCACTGTTTTAAACTGTGAAAATCCCGGCACTCCTCTCGCTGTTTTAAACTGTGAAAATCCCGGCTCTCCTCTCGCTGTTTTAATCTGTGAAAATCCCGGCTCTCCTGTCGCTGTTTTAAACTATGAAAATCCCGCCTCTCCTGTCGCTGTTTTAAACTGTGAAAATCCCGGCTCTCCTCTCGCTGTTTTAAACTCTGAAAATCCCGGCTCTCCTCTCGCTGTTTTATTCTGTGAAAATCCCGGCTCTACTGTGACTGTTTTAAACTCATAAAATCACGGCTCCCCTCTCGCTGTTTTAATCTGTGAAAATCCCGGCTCTCCTGTCGCTGTTTTAAACACTGAAAATCCCGGCTTTCCTGTCACTGTTTTAAACTGTGAAAATCCCGGCTCTCCTCTCGCTGTTTTAAGCTGTGAAAATCCCGGCTCTCCTGTTACTGATTTAAACTGTTAAAATCCATCTGTCCTGTCGCTGTTTTAAACTGTGAAAATCCCGGCTGTCCTCTCGCTGTTTGAAACTCTGAAAATCCCGGCTCTCCTCTCACTGTTTTAAACTCTGAAAATCCCGGCTCCCCTCTCGCTGTTTTAAACTGTGAAAATCCCGGCTCTCCTCTCGCTGTTTTGAAGTGTGAAAATCCCGGCTCTCCAATCGCTGTTTTAAACTGTGAAAATCCCGGCTCTCCTCTCACTGTTTTAAACTGTGAAAATCCCGGCTCTCCTCTCGCTGTTTTAATCTGTGAAAATCCCGGCTCTCCTCTCGCTGTTTTAATCTGTGAAAATCCCGGCTCTCCTGTCGCTGTTTAAAACTCTGAATATCCCGGCTCTCCACTCGCTGTTTTAAACTCTGAAAATCCCGGCTCTCCTCTCGCTGTTTTAAACTCTGAAAATCCCGGCTCTCCTGTCGCTGTTTTAAACTGTGAAAATCCCGGCTCTCCTCTCGCTGATTGAATTTCTGAAAATCCCGGCTCTCCTCTCGCTGTTTTAAACTCTGAAAATCCCGGCTCTCCTCTCGCTGTTTTAAACTCTGAAAATCCCGGCTCTCCTGTCGCTGTTTTAAACTGTGAAAATCCCGGCTCTCCTCTCGCTGATTGAATTTCTGAAAATCCCGGATCTCCTCTCGCTGTTTTAATCTGTGAAAATCCCGGCTCTCCTGTCGCTGTTTTAAACTGTGAAAATCCCGGCTCTCCTGTCGCTGTTTTAAACTGTGAAAATCCTGGCTCTCCTCTCGCTGTTTTAAACTATGAAAATCCCGGCTCTCCTGTCGCTGTTTTAAACTGTGAAAATCCCGGCTCTCCTCTCGCTGTTTTAAACTCTGAAAATCCCAGTTCTCCTCTCGCTGTTTTATCCTGTGAAAATCCCGGCTCTCCTGTTACTGTTTTAAACGCTGAAAATCACAGCTCCCCTCTCGGTGTTTTAATCTGTGAAAATCCCGGCTCTCCTGTCGCTTTTTTAAACACTGAAAATCCCGGCTTTCCTGTCACTGTTTTAAACTGAAAATCGCGGCTCTCCTCTCGCTGTTTTAAGCTGTGAAAATCCCGGCTCTCCTGTTACTGATTTAAACTGTGAAAATCCATCTCTCCTGTCGCTGTTTTAAACTGTGAAAATCCCGGCTCTCCTCTTGCTGTTTTAAACTCTGTAAATCCCGGCTCTCCTGTCGCTGTTTTAAACTGTGAAAATCACGGCTCTCCTGTCGCTGTTTTAAACTCTGAAAATCCCGGCTCTCCTCTCGCTGTTTTAAACTATGAAAATCCCGGCTCTCCTGTCGCTGTTTTAAACTGTGAAAATCCCGGCTCTCCTCTCGCTGTTTTAAACTGTGAAAATCCCGGCTCTCCTCTCGCTGTTTTAAGCTGTGAAAATCCCGGCTCTCCTGTTACTGATTTAAACTGTTAAAATCCATCTGTCCTGTCGCTGTTTTAAACTGTGAAAATCCCGGCTCTCCTCTTGCTGTTTTAAACTCTGAAAATCCCGGCTCTCCCCTCGCTGTTTTAAACTGTGAAAATCCCGGCTCTCCTCTCGCTGTTTTAAACTGTGAAAATCCTGGCTCTCCTCTCGCTGTTTTAAACTATGAAAATCCCGGCTCTCCTGTCGCTGTTTTAAACTGTGAAAATCCCGGCTCTCCTCTCGCTGTTTTAAACTCTGAAAATCCCAGCTCTCCTCTCGCTGTTTTATCCTGTGAAAATCCCGGCTCTCCTGTCACTGTTTTAAACTCTGAAAATCACAGCTCCCCTCTCGCTGTTTTAATCTGTGAAAATCCCGGCTCTCCTGTCGCTTTTTTAAACACTGAAAATCCCGGCTTTCCTGTCACTGTTTTAAACTGAAAATCGCGGCTCTCCTCTCGCTGTTTTAAGCTGTGAAAATCCCGGCTCTCCTGTTACTGATTTAAACTGTGAAAATCCATCTCTCCTGTCGCTGTTTTAAACTGTGAAAATCCCGGCTCTCCTCTTGCTGTTTTAAACTCTGAAAATCCCGGCTCTCCTGTCGCTGTTTTAAACTGTGAAAATCACGGCTCCCCTGTCGCTGTTTTAAACTCTGAAAATCCCGGCTCTCCTCTCGCTTTTTTAAACTATGAAAATCCCGGCTCTCCTGTCGCTGTTTTAAACTGTGAAAATCCCGGCTCTCCTCTCGCTGTTTTAAGCTGTGAAAATCCCGGCTCTCCTGTTACTGATTTAAACTGTTAAAATCCATCTGTCCTGTCGCTGTTTTAATCTGTGAAAATCCCGGCTCTCCTCTCGCTGTTTTAAACTCTGAAAATCCCGGCTCTCCCCTCGCTGTTTTAAACTCTGAAAATCCCGGCTCTATTGTCGCTGTTTTAAACTGTGAAAATCCCGGCTCTCCTCTCACTGTTTTAAACTCAGAAAATCCCGGCTCTCCTGTCGCTGTTTTATACTGTGAAAATTCCGGCTCTCCTGTTACTGTTTTAAGCTCTGAAAATCCCGGCTCTCCTCTCGCTGTTTTAAACTGTGAAAATCCCAGCTCCCCTCTCGCTGTTTAAAACTGTGAAAATCCCGGCTCTCCTGTCACTGTTTTAAACTGTGAAAATCCCGGCTCACCTCTCGCTGTTATAAACTCTGAAAATCCCGGCTCTCCTGTCACTGTTTTAAACTGTGAAAATCCCGGCTCACCTCTCGCTGTTATAAACTCTGAAAATCCCGGCTCTCCTGTCACTGTTTGAAACTGAAAATCCCGGCTTCCTCTCGCTGTTTTAAACTGTGAAAATCCCGGCTCTCCTCTCGCTGTATTAAACTGTGAAAATCCTGGCTCTCCTCTCACTGTTTTAAAATGTGAAAATCCTGGCTCTCCTCTCGCCTTTTTAATCTGTGAGAATTCTGGCTCTTCTCTAGCTGATTTAAACTCTGAAAATCCCGGCTCTCCTCTCGCTGTTTTAAACTGTGAAAATCCCGGCTCTCCTCTCGCTGTTTTAAATTGTGAAAATCCGGGCTCTCCTGTTACTGTTTTAAACTCTGAAAATCCCGGCTCTCCTCTCGCTGTTTTAATCTGTGAAAATCCCGGTTCTCCTGTCGCTGTTTTAAACTGTGAAAATCCCGGCTCTCCTCTCGCTGTTATAAACTGTGAAAATCCCGCCTCTCCTCTCGCTGTTTTAAATTGTGAAAATCCCGGCTCTCCTCACACTGTTTTAAAATCTGAAAATCCCGGCTTTCCTCTCGCTGTTTTAATCTGTGAAAATCCCTGCTCTCCTGTTACTGTTTCAAACTCAGAAAATCCCGGCTCTCCTGTCACTGTTTTAAACTGAAAATCCCGGCTCTCCTCTCGCTGTTTTAAACTGTGAAAACCCAGGCTCACCTCTCGCTGTTTTCAACTGTGAAAATCCCAGCTCTCCTGTTACTGATTTAAACTGAGAAAATCCCGGCTCTCCTGTCACTGTTTCAAATGTGAAAAATCCATCTCACCTGTCACTGTTTCAAATGTGAAAAATCCATCTCACCTGTCGCTGTTTTAAACTGTGAAAATCCCGGCTCTCCTCTCGCTGTTTTAAACTGTGAAAATCCCGGCTCTCCTCTCGGTGTTTTAAACTGTGAAAATCCCGGCTCTCCTCTCGCTGTTTGAAACTCTGAAAATCCCGGCTCTCCTCTCGCTGTTTTAAACTCTGAAAATCCCGGCTCTCCTCTCGCTGTTTTAAACTCTGAAAATCCCGGATCTCCTGTCGCTGTTTTAAACTGTAAAAATCCCGGCTCTCCTCTCGCTGTTTTAAACTCTGAAAATCCCGGCTCCCCTCTCGCTGTTTTATACTGTGAAAATCCCGGCTCTCCTGTTACTGTTTTAAACTCTGAAAATCCCGGCTCCACTCTCGCTGTTTTAATCTGTGAAAATCCCGGCTCTCCTGTCGCTGTTTTAAACTGTGAAAATCCCGGCTCTCCTGTCACTGATTTAAACTGCGAAAATCCATCTCTCCTGTCGCTGTTTTAAACTGTTTTAATCCCGGCTCTCCTCTCACTGTTTTAAACTCTGAAAATCCCGGCTCTCCTCTCGCTGTTTGAAACTCTGAAAATCCCGGCTCTCCTGTCGCTGTTTTAAACTCTGAAAATCCCGGCTCGCCTCTCGCTGTTTTAAACTGTGAAAATCCCGGCTCTCCTCTCACTGTTTTAAACGCTGAAAATCCCGGCTCCCCTCTCGCTGTTTTAAACTGTGAAAATCCCGGCTCTCCTCTCGCTGTTTTAAACTGTGAAAATCCCGGCTCTCCTCTCGCTGTTTTAAACTCTGAAAATCCCGGCTCTCCTCTCACTGTTTTAAACTCTGAAAATCCCGGCTCCCCTCTCGCTGTTTTAAACTGTGAAAATCCCGGCTCTCCTCTCGCTGTTTTAATCTGTGAAAATCCCGGCTCTCCTGTCGCTGTTTTAAACTGTGAAAATCCCAGCTCCCCTCTCGCTGTTTAAAACTGTGAAAATCCCGGCTCTCCTGTCACTGTTTTAAACTGTGAATATCCCGGCTCACCTCTCGCTGTTATAAACTCTGAAAATCCCGGCTCTCCTGTCGCTGTTTTAAACACTGAAAATCCCGGCTTTCCTGTCACTGTTTTAAACTGTGAAAATCCCGGCTCTCCTCTCTCTGTTTTAAGCTGTGAAAATCCCGGCTCTCCTGTTACTGATTTAAACTGTTAAAATCCATCTGTCCTGTCGCTGTTTTAAACTGTGAAAATCCTGGCTCTCCTCTCGCTGTTTGAAACTCTGAAAATCCCGGCTCACCTCTCACTGTTTTAAACTCTGAAAATCCCGGCTCCCCTCTCGCTGTTTTAAACTGTGAAAATCCCGGCTCTCCTCTCGCTGTTTTAAAGTGTGAAAATCCCGGCTCTCCAATCGCTGTTTTAAACTGTGAAAATCCCGGCTCTCCTCTCACTGTTTTAAACTCTGAAAATCCCGGCTCCCCTCTCGCTGTTTTAAACTGTGAAAATCCCGGCTCTCCTCTCGCTGTTTTAATTGTGAAAATCCCGGCTCTCCTGTCGCTGTTTAAAACTCTGAATATCCCGGCTCTCCACTCGCTGTTTTAAACTCTGAAAATCCCGGCTCTCCTCTCGCTGTTTTAAACTCTGAAAATCCCGGCTCTCCTGTCGCTGTTTTAAACTGTGAAAATCCCGGCTCTCCTCTCGCTGATTGAATTTCTGAAAATCCCGGCTCTCCTCTCGCTGTTTTATACTGTGAAAATCCCGGCTCTACTGTTACAGTTTTAAACTCTGAAAATCCCGGATCTCCTCTCGCTGTTTTAATCTGTGAAAATCCCGGCTCTCCTGTCGCTGTTTTAAACTGTGAAAATCCCGGCTCTCCTGTCGCTGTTTTAAACTGTGAAAATCCTGGCTCTCCTCTCGCTGTTTTAAACTATGAAAATCCCGGCTCTCCTGTCGCTGTTTTAAAGTGTGAAAATCCCGGCTCTCCTCTCGCTGTTTTAAACTCTGAAAATCCCAGCTCTCCTCTCGCTGTTTTATCCTGTGAAAATCCCGGCTCTCCTGTTACTGTTTTAAACTCTGAAAATCACAGCTCCCCTCTCGCTGTTTTAATCTGTGAAAATCCCGGCTCTCCTGTCGCTTTTTTAAACACTGAAAATCCCGGCTTTCCTGTCACTGTTTTAAACTGAAAATCGCGGCTCTCCTCTCGCTGTTTTAAGCTGTGAAAATCCCGGCTCTCCTGTTACTGATTTAAACTGTGAAAATCCATCTCTCCTGTCGCTGTTTTAAACTGTGAAAATCCCGGCTCTCCTCTTGCTGTTTTAAACTCTGAAAATCCCGGCTCTCCTGTCGCTGTTTTAAACTGTGAAAATCACGGCTCTCCTGTCGCTGTTTTAAACTCTGAAAATCCCGGCTCTCCTCTCGCTGTTTTAAACTATGAAAATCCCGGCTCTCCTGTCGCTGTTTTAAACTGTGAAAATCCCGGCTCTCCTCTCGCTGTTTTAAACTGTGAAAATCCCGGCTCGCCTCTCGCTTTTTTAAGCTGTGAAAATCCCGGCTCTCCTGTTACTGATTTAAACTGTTAAAATCCATCTGTCCTGTCGCTGTTTTAAACTGTGAAAATCCCGGCTCTCCTCTCGCTGTTTTAGACTCTGAAAATCCCGGCTCTCCCCTCGCTGTTTTAAACTCTGAAAATCCCGGCTCTATTGTCGCTGTTTTAAACTGTGAAAATCCTGGCTCTCCTCTCGCTGTTTTAAACTATGAAAATCCCGGCTCTCCTGTTGCTGTTTTAAACTGTGAAAATCCCGGCTCTCCTCTCGCTGTTTTAAACTCTGAAAATCCCGGCACTCCTCTCGCTGTTTTATCCTGTGAAAATCCCGGCTCTCCTGTTACTGTTTTAAACTCTGAAAATCACAGCTCCCCTCTCGCTGTTTTAATCTGTGAAAATCCCGGCTCTCCTGTCGCTTTTTTAAACACTGAAAATCCCGGCTTTCCTGTCACTGTTTTAAACTGAAAATCGCGGCTCTCCTCTCGCTGTTTTAAGCTGTGAAAATCCCGGCTCTCCTGTTACTGATTTAAACTGTGAAAATCCATCTCTCCTGTCGCTGTTTTAAACTGTGAAAATCCCGGCTCTCCTCTTGCTGTTTTAAACTCTGAAAATCCCGGCTCTCCTGTCGCTGTTTTAAACTGTGAAAATCACGGCTCTCCTGTCGCTGTTTTAAACTCTGAAAATCCCGGCTCTCCTCTCGCTGTTTAAAACTATGAAAATCCCGGCTCTCCTGTCGCTGTTTTAAACTGTGAAAATCCCGGCTCTCCTCTCGCTGTTTTAAACTGTGAAAATCCCGGCTCTCCTCTCGCTGTTTTAAGCTGTGAAAATCCCGGCTCTCCTGTTACTGATTTAAACTGTTAAAATCCATCTGTCCTGTCGCTGTTTTAATCTGTGAAAATCCCGGCTCTCCTCTCGCTGTTTTAAACTCTGAAAATCCCGGCTCTCCCCTCGCTGTTTTAAACTCTGAAAATCCCGGCTCTATTGTCGCTGTTTTAAACTGTGAAAATCCCGGCTCTCCTCTCACTGTTTTAAACTCAGAAAATCCCGGCTCTCCTGTCGCTGTTTTATACTGTGAAAATCCCGGCTCTCCTGTTACTGTTTTAAGCTCTGAAAATCCCGGCTCTCCTCTCGCTGTTTTAAACTGTGAAAATCCCAGCTCCCCTCTCGCTGTTTAAAACTGTGAAAATCCCGGGTCTCCTGTCACTGTTTTAAACTGTGAAAATCCCGGCTCACCTCTCGCTGTTATAAACTCTGAAAATCCCGGCTCTCCTGTCACTGTTTTAAACTGTGAAAATCCCGGCTCTCCTCTCGCTGTATTAAACTGTGAAAATCCTGGCTCTCCTCTCCCTGTTTTAAAATGTGAAAATCCTGGCTCTCCTCTCGCCTTTTTAATCTGTGAGAATTCTGGCTCTTCTCTAGCTGATTTAAACTCTGAAAATCCCGGCTCTCCTCTCGCTGTTTTAAACTGTGAAAATCCCGGCTCTCCTCTCGCTGTTTTAAATTGTGAAAATCCGGGCTCTCCTGTTACTGTTTTAAACTCTGAAAATCCCGGCTCTCCTCTCGCTGTTTTAATCTGTGAAAATCCCGGTTCTCCTGTCGCTGTTTTAAACTGTGAAAATCCCGGCTCTCCTCTCGCTGTTATAAACTGTGAAAATCCCGGCTCTCCTCTCGCTGTTTTAAATTGTGAAAATCCCGGCTCTCCTCACACTGTTTTAAACTCTGAAAATCCCGGCTTTCCTCTCGCTGTTTTAATCTGTGAAAATCCCTGCTCTCCTGTTACTGTTTCAAACTCAGAAAATCCCGGCTCTCCTGTCACTGTTTTAAACTGAAAATCCCGGCTTTCCTCTCGCTGTTTTAATCTGTGAAAATCCCGGCTCTCCTCTCGCTGTTTTAAACTGTGAAAACCCCGGCTCACCTCTCGCTGTTTTCAACTGTGAAAATCCCAGCTCTCCTGTTACTGATTTAAACTGAGAAAATCCCGGCTCTCCTGTCACTGTTTCAAATGTGAAAAATCCATCTCACCTGTCACTGTTTCAAATGTGAAAAATCCATCTCACCTGTCGCTGTTTTAAACTGTGAAAATCCCGGCTCTCCTCTCGCTGTTTTAAACTGTGAAAATCCCGGCTCTCCTCTCGGTGTTTTAAACTGTGAAAATCCCGGCTCTCCTCTCGCTGTTTGAAACTCTGAAAATCCCGGCTCTCCTCTCGCTGTTTTAAACTCTGAAAATCCCGGCTCTCCTCTCGCTGTTTTAAACTCTGAAAATCCCGGATCTCCTGTCGCTGTTTTAAACTGTAAAAATCCCGGCTCTCCTCTCGCTGTTTTAAACTCTGAAAATCCCGGCTCTCCTCTCGCTGTTTTATACTGTGAAAATCCCGGCTCTCCTGTTACTGTTTTAAACTCTGAAAATCCCGGCTCCACTCTCGCTGTTTTAATCTGTGAAAATCCCGGCTCTCCTGTCGCTGTTTTAAACTGTGAAAATCCCGGCTCTCCTGTCACTGATTTAAACTGCAAAAATCCATCTCTCCTGTCGCTGTTTTAAACTGTTTTAATCCCGGCTCTCCTCTCACTGTTTTAAACTCTGAAAATCCCGGCTCTCCTCTCGATGTTTGAAACTCTGAAAATCCCGGCTCTCCTGTCGCTGTTTTAAACTCTGAAAATCCCGGCTCTCCTCTCGCTGTTTTAAACTGTGAAAATCGCGGCTCTCCTCTCACTGTTTTAAACGCTGAAAATCCCGGCTCCCCTCTCGCTGTTTTAAACTGTGAAAATCCCGGCTCTCCTCTCGCTGTTTTAAACTGTGAAAATCCCGGCTCTCCTCTCGCTGTTTTAAACTCTGAAAATCCCGGCTCTCCTCTCACTGTTTTAAACTCTGAAAATCCCGGCTCCCCTCTCGCTGTTTTAAACTGTGAAAATCCCGGCTCTCCTCTCGCTGTTTTAAACTCTGAAAATCCCGGCTCTCCTGTCGCTGTTTTAAACTGTGAAAATCCCAGCTCCCCTCTCGCTGTTTAAAACTGTGAAAATCCCGGCTCTCCTGTCACTGTTTTAAACTGTGAAAATCCCGGCTCACCTCTCGCTGTTATAAACTCTGAAAATCCCGGCTCTCCTGTCACTGTTTTAAACTGAAAATCTCGGCTCTCCTCTCGCTGTATTAAACTGTGAAAATCCTGGCTCTCCTCTCGCTGTTTTATACTGTGAAAATCCCGGCTCAACTGTTACTGTTTTAAACTCTGAAAATCCCGGCTCCCCTCTCGCTGTTTAAACTGTGAAAATCCCGGCTCTCCTCTCGCTGTTTTAATCTGTGAAAATCCCGGCTCTCCTGTCGCTGTTTTAAACTGTGAAAATTCCGGCTCTCCTCTCGCTGACTAAATTTCTGAAAATCCCGGCTCTCCTCTCGCTGTTTTATACTGTGAAAATCCCGGCTCTACTGTTACTGTTTTAAACTCTGAAAATTCCGGCTCTCCTCTCGCTGTTTTAATCTGTGAAAATCCCGGCTCTCCTGTCGCTGTTTTATACTCTGAAAATCCCGGCTCTCCTCTCGCTGTATTAAACTATGAAAATCACGGCTCTCCTGTCGCTGTTTTATACTGTGAAAATCCCGGCTCTCCTCTCACTGTTTTAAACTCTGAAAATCCTGGCTCTCCTCTCGCTGTTTTATCCTGTGAAAATCCCGGCTCTCCTGTTACTGTTTTAAACTCTGAAAATCCCGGCTCCCCTCTCGCTGTTTTAAACTGTGAAAATCCCGGCTCTCCTCTCGCTGTTCTAAACTGTGAAAATCCTGGCTCTCGTCCCGTTGTTTTAAACTGTGAAAATCCCATCTCTCCTGTCGCTGTTTTAAACTGCGAAAATTCCAGCTCCCCTCTCGTTGTTTTAAACTGTGAAAATCCCAGCTCTCCTCTCGCTGTTTTAAACTGTGAAAATCCCGGCTCTCCTCGCGCTGTTTTAATCTGTGAGAATTCTGGCTCTCCTCTTGCTGTTTTAAACTGTGAAAATCCTGGCTCTCCTCTCGCTGTTTTGAACTGTGAAAATCCCAGCTCTCCTCTCGCTGTTTTAATCTGTGAGAATTCTGGCTCTCCTCTCACTGTTTTAAACTGTGAAAATCCCGGCTCTCCTCTCGCTGTTTTAAACTCTGAAAATCTCGGCTCTCCTCTCGCTCTTTTAAATTGTGAAAATCCCGGCTCTCCTCTCGCTGTTTTAATTGGTGAAAATCCTGGCTTTCCTCTCGCTGTTTTAATCTGTGAGAATTCCGGCTTTCCTGTCGCTCTTTAAAATTGTATTAATTCTGGCTCTCGTCTCGTTGTTTTAAACTGTGAAAATCCCGGCTCTCCTCTCGCTGTTTTAAACTGTGAAAATCCTGGCTCTCCTCTCGCTGTTTTAAACTGTGAAAATCCTGGCTCTCGTCCCGTTGTTTTAAACTGTGAAAATCCCGGCTCTCCTCTCGCTGTTTCAAACAGCGAAAATTCCAGCTCCCCTCTCGTTGTTTTAAACTGTGAAAATCCCATCTCTCCTGTCGCTGTTTTAAACTGCGAAAATTCCAGCACCCCTCTCGTTGTTTTAAACTGTGAAAATCCCAGCACCCCTCTCGCTGTTTTAAACTGTGAAAATCCTGTCTCTCCATTTGCTGATAAACTGTGAAAATCCCGGCTCCCCTCTCGCTGTTTTAAACTCTGAAAATCTCGGCTCTCCTCTCGCTCTTTTAAATTGTGAAAATCCCGGCTCTCCTCTCGCTGTTTTAATCGGTGAAAATCCTGGCTTTCCTCTCGCTGTTTTAATCTGTGAGAATTCCGGCTCTCCTGTCGCTCTTTAAAATTGTATTAATTCTGGCTCTCGTCTCGTTGTTTTAAACTGTGAAAATCCCGGCTCTCCTCTCGCTGTTTTAAACTGTGAAAATCCTGGCTCTCCATTTGCTGATAAACTGTGAAAATCCCGGCTCCCCTCTCGCTGTTTTAATCTGTGAAAATCCCGGCTCTCCTCTTGCTGTTTTAAACTGTGAAAATCCCGGCTCTCCTCTTGCTGTTTTAAACTGTGAAAATCCCGGCTCTCCTGTCACTGTTCCAAAATGTGAAAATCCCGGCTCTCCTGTCACTGTTTCAAACTGTGAAAATTCCAGCTCCCCTCTCGCTGTTTTAAACTGTGAAAATCCCGGCTCTCCTCTCACTGTTTTAAACTGTGAAAATCTCGGCTCTCCTCTCGCTCTTTTAAATTGTGAAAATCCCGGCTCTCCTCTCGCTGTTTTAATCGGTGAAAATCCTGGCTTTCCTCTCGCTGTTTTAAACTGTGAAAATCCCGGCTCTCTTCTCGCTGTTCTAAACTGTGAAAATACCGGCTCTTCAGTCACTGTTTCTAACTATGAAAATCCCGGCTCTCCTCTCGCTGTTTTAATCTGTGAGAATTCCGGCTCTCCTGTCGATCTTTAAAATTGTATTAATTCTGGCTCTCGTCTCGTTGTTTTAAACTGTGAAAATCCCAGCCCTCCTGTTGCTGTTTCAAACAGCGAAAATTCCAGCTCCCCTCTCGCTGTTTTAAACTGTGAAAATCCCGGCTCTCCTGTCGCTGTTTTAAACTCTGAAAATCCCGGCTCTCCTCTCGCTGTTTTAAACTGTGAAAATCCCAGCTCTCCTCTCGCTGTTCTAAACTGTGAAAATCCTGGCTCTCGTCCCGTTGTTTTAAACTGTGAAAATCCCATCTCTCCTGTCGCTGTTTTAAACTGCGAAAATTCCAGCTCCCCTCTCGTTGTTTTAAACTGTGAAAATCCCAGCTCTCCTCTCGCTGTTTTAAACTGTGAAAATCCCGGCTCTCCTCGCGCTGTTTTAATCTGTGAGAATTCTGGCTCTCCTCTTGCTGTTTTAAACTGTGAAAATCCTGGCTCTCCTCTCGCTGTTTTGAACTGTGAAAATCCCAGCTCTCCTCTCGCTGTTTTAATCTGTGAGAATTCTGGCTCTCCTCTCACTGTTTTAAACTGTGAAAATCCCGGCTCTCCTCTCGCTGTTTTAAACTCTGAAAATCTCGGCTCTCCTCTCGCTCTTTTAAATTGTGAAAATCCCGGCTCTCCTCTCGCTGTTTTAATCGGTGAAAATCCTGGCTTTCCTCTCGCTGTTTTAATCTGTGAGAATTCCGGCTCTCCTGTCGCTCTTTAAAATTGTATTAATTCTGGCTCTCGTCTCGTTGTTTTAAACTGTGAAAATCCCGGCTCTCCTCTCGCTGTTTTATACTGTGAAAATCCCGGCTCTCCTCTCGCTGTTTTAAACTGTGAAAATCCCGGCTCTCCTCTCGCTGTTCTAAACTGTGAAAATCCTGGCTCTCGTCCCGTTGTTTTTAAACTGTGAAAATCCCGGCTCTCCTCTCGCTGTTTCAAACAGCGAAAATTCCAGCTCCCCTCTCGTTGTTTTAAACTGTGAAAATCCCATCTCTCCTGTCGCTGTTTTAAACTGCGAACATTCCAGCTCCCCTCTCGTTGTTTTAAACTGTGAAAATCCCAGCTCTCCTCTCGCTGTTTTAAACTGTGAAAATCCCGGCTCTCCTCGCGCTGTTTTAATCTGTGAGAATTCTGGCTCTCCTCTTGCTGTTTTAAACTGTGAAAATCCTGGCTCTCCTCTCGCTGTTTTGAACTGTGAAAATCCCGGCTCTCCTCTCGCAGTTTTAATCTGTGAGAATTCTGGCTCTCCTCTCACTGTTTTAAACTGTGAAAATCCTGGCTCTCCTCTCGCTGTTTTAAACTGTGAAAATCTCGGCTCTCCTCTTGCTCTTTTAAATTGTGAAAATCCCAGCTCTCCTCTCGCTGTTTTAATCGGTTAAAATCCTGGCTTTCCTCTCGCTGTTTTAAACTGTGAAAATCCCGGCTCTCCTCTCGCTGTTCTAAACTGTGAAAATACCGGCTCTTCAGTCACTGTTTCTAACTGTGAAAATCCCGGCTCTCCTCTCGCTGTTTTAATCTGTGAGAATTCCGGCTCTCCTGTCGCTCTTTAAAATTGTATTAATTCTGGCTCTCGTCTCGTTGTTTTAAACTGTGAAAATCCCAGCCCTCCTGTTGCTGTTTCAAACAGCGAAAATTCCAGCTCCCCTCTCGCTGTTTTAAACTGTGAAAATCCCGGCTCTCCTCTCGCTGTTTTAAACTGTGAAAATCCCGGCTCTCCTCTCGCTGTTCTAAACTGTGAAAATCCTGGCTCTCGTCCCGTTGTTTTAAACTGTGAAAATCCCAGCTCTCCTCTCGGTGTTTCAAACAGCGAAAATTCCAGCTCCCCTCATGTTGTTTTAAACTGTGAAAATCCCATCTCTCCTGTCGTTGTTTTAAACTGTGAAAATCCCAGCTCTCCTCTCGCTGTTTTAAACTGTGAAAATCCCGGCTCTCCTCTCGCTGTTTTAATCTGTGAGAATTCTGGCTCTCCTCTTGCTGTTTTAAACTGTGAAAATCCTGGCTCTCCTCTCGCTGTTTTGAACTGTGAAAATCCCGGCTCTCCTCTCACTGTTTTAAACTGTGAAAATCCTGGCTCTCCTCTCGCTGTTTTAAACTCTGAAAATCCCGGCTCTCCTCTCGCTGTTTTAAACTGTGAAAATCGCGGCTCTCCTCTCACTGTTTTAAACGCTGAAAATCCCGGCTCCCCTCTCGCTGTTTTAAACTGTGAAAATCCCGGCTCTCCTCTCGCTGTTTTAAACTGTGAAAATCCCGGCTCTCCTCTCGCTGTTTTAAACTCTGAAAATCCCGGCTCTCCTCTCACTGTTTTAAACTCTGAAAATCCCGGCTCCCCTCTCGCTGTTTTAAACTGTGAAAATCCCGGCTCTCCTCTCGCTGTTTTAATCTGTGAAAATCCCGGCTCTCCTGTCGCTGTTTTAAACTGTGAAAATCCCAGCTCCCCTCTCGCTGTTTAAAACTGTGAAAATCCCGGCTCTCCTGTCACTGTTTTAAACTGTGAAAATCCCGGCTCACCTCTCGCTGTTATAAACTCTGAAAATCCCGGCTCTCCTGTCACTGTTTTAAACTGAAAATCTCGGCTCTCCTCTCGCTGTATTAAACTGTGAAAATCCTGGCTCTCCTCTCGCTGTTTTATACTGTGAAAATCCCAGCTCAACTGTTACTGTTTTAAACTCTGAAAATCCCGGCTCCCCTCTCGCTGTTTAAACTGTGAAAATCCCGGCTCTCCTCTCGCTGTTTTAATCTGTGAAAATCCCGGCTCTCCTGTCGCTGTTTTAAACTGTGAAAATTCCGGCTCTCCTCTCGCTGACTAAATTTCTGAAAATCCCGGCTCTCCTCTCGCTGTTTTATACTGTGAAAATCCCGGCTCTACTGTTACTGTTTTAAACTCTGAAAATTCCGGCTCTCCTCTCGCTGTTTTAATCTGTGAAAATCCCGGCTCTCCTGTCGCTGTTTTATACTCTGAAAATCCCGGCTCTCCTCTCGCTGTATTAAACTATGAAAATCACGGCTCTCCTGTCGCTGTTTTATACTGTGAAAATCCCGGCTCTCCTCTCACTGTTTTAAACTCTGAAAATCCTGGCTCTCCTCTCGCTGTTTTATCCTGTGAAAATCCCGGCTCTCCTGTTACTGTTTTAAAGTCTGAAAATCCCGGCTCCCCTCTCGCTGTTTTAAACTGTGAAAATCCCGGCTCTCCTCTCGCTGTTCTAAACTGTGAAAATCCTGGCTCTCGTCCCGTTGTTTTAAACTGTGAAAATCCCATCTCTCCTGTCGCTGTTTTAAACTGCGAAAATTCCAGCTCCCCTCTCGTTGTTTTAAACTGTGAAAATCCCAGCTCTCCTCTCGCTGTTTTAAACTGTGAAAATCCCGGCTCTCCTCGCGCTGTTTTAATCTGTGAGAATTCTGGCTCTCCTCTTGCTGTTTTAAACTGTGAAAATCCTGGCTCTCCTCTCGCTGTTTTGAACTGTGAAAATCCCAGCTCTCCTCTCGCTGTTTTAATCTGTGAGAATTCTGGCTCTCCTCTCACTGTTTTAAACTGTGAAAATCCCGGCTCTCCTCTCGCTGTTTTAAACTCTGAAAATCTCGGCTCTCCTCTCGCTCTTTTAAATTGTGAAAATCCCGGCTCTCCTCTCGCTGTTTTAATTGGTGAAAATCCTGGCTTTCCTCTCGCTGTTTTAATCTGTGAGAATTCCGGCTCTCCTGTCGCTCTTTAAAATTGTATTAATTCTGGCTCTCGTCTCGTTGTTTTAAACTGTGAAAATCCCGGCTCTCCTCTCGCTGTTTTAAACTGTGAAAATCCTGGCTCTCCTCTCGCTGTTCTAAACTGTGAAAATCCTGGCTCTCGTCCCGTTGTTTTAAACTGTGAAAATCCCGGCTCTCCTCTCGCTGTTTCAAACAGCGAAAATTCCAGCTCCCCTCTCGTTGTTTTAAACTGTGAAAATCCCATCTCTCCTGTCGCTGTTTTAAACTGCGAAAATTCCAGCACCCCTCTCGTTGTTTTAAACTGTGAAAATCCCAGCACCCCTCTCGCTGTTTTAAACTGTGAAAATCCTGTCTCTCCATTTGCTGATAAACTGTGAAAATCCCGGCTCCCCTCTCGCTGTTTTAAACTCTGAAAATCTCGGCTCTCCTCTCGCTCTTTTAAATTGTGAAAATCCCGGCTCTCCTCTCGCTGTTTTAATCGGTGAAAATCCTGGCTTTCCTCTCGCTGTTTTAATCTGTGAGAATTCCGGCTCTCCTGTCGCTCTTTAAAATTGTATTAATTCTGGCTCTCGTCTCGTTGTTTTAAACTGTGAAAATCCCGGCTCTCCTCTCGCTGTTTTAAACTGTGAAAATCCTGGCTCTCCATTTGCTGATAAACTGTGAAAATCCCGGCTCCCCTCTCGCTGTTTTAATCTGTGAAAATCCCGGCTCTCCTCTTGCTGTTTTAAACTGTGAAAATCCCGGCTCTCCTCTTGCTGTTTTAAACTGTGAAAATCCCGGCTCTCCTGTCACTGTTCCAAAATGTGAAAATCCCGGCTCTCCTGTCACTGTTTCAAACTGTGAAAATTCCAGCTCCCCTCTCGCTGTTTTAAACTGTGAAAATCCCGGCTCTCCTCTCACTGTTTTAAACTGTGAAAATCTCGGCTCTCCTCTCGCTCTTTTAAATTGTGAAAATCCCGGCTCTCCTCTCGCTGTTTTAATCGGTGAAAATCCTGGCTTTCCTCTCGCTGTTTTAAACTGTGAAAATCCCGGCTCTCTTCTCGCTGTTCTAAACTGTGAAAATACCGGCTCTTCAGTCACTGTTTCTAACTATGAAAATCCCGGCTCTCCTCTCGCTGTTTTAATCTGTGAGAATTCCGGCTCTCCTGTCGATCTTTAAAATTGTATTAATTCTGGCTCTCGTCTCGTTGTTTTAAACTGTGAAAATCCCAGCCCTCCTGTTGCTGTTTCAAACAGCGAAAATTCCAGCTCCCCTCTCGCTGTTTTAAACTGTGAAAATCCCGGCTCTCCTGTCGCTGTTTTAAACTCTGAAAATCCCGGCTCTCCTCTCGCTGTTTTAAACTGTGAAAATCCCGGCTCTCCTCTCGCTGTTCTAAACTGTGAAAATCCTGGCTCTCGTCCCGTTGTTTTAAACTGTGAAAATCCCATCTCTCCTGTCGCTGTTTTAAACTGCGAAAATTCCAGCTCCCCTCTCGTTGTTTTAAACTGTGAAAATCCCAGCTCTCCTCTCGCTGTTTTAAACTGTGAAAATCCCGGCTCTCCTCGCGCTGTTTTAATCTGTGAGAATTCTGGCTCTCCTCTTGCTGTTTTAAACTGTGAAAATCCTGGCTCTCCTCTCGCTGTTTTGAACTGTGAAAATCCCAGCTCTCCTCTCGCTGTTTTAATCTGTGAGAATTCTGGCTCTCCTCTCACTGTTTTAAACTGTGAAAATCCCGGCTCTCCTCTCGCTGTTTTAAACTCTGAAAATCTCGGCTCTCCTCTCGCTCTTTTAAATTGTGAAAATCCCGGCTCTCCTCTCGCTGTTTTAATCGGTGAAAATCCTGGCTTTCCTCTCGCTGTTTTAATCTGTGAGAATTCCGGCTCTCCTGTCGCTCTTTAAAATTGTATTAATTCTGGCTCTCGTCTCGTTGTTTTAAACTGTGAAAATCCCGGCTCTCCTCTCGCTGTTTTATACTGTGAAAATCCCGGCTCTCCTCTCGCTGTTTTAAACTGTGAAAATCCCGGCTCTCCTCTCGCTGTTCTAAACTGTGAAAATCCTGGCTCTCGTCCCGTTGTTTTAAACTGTGAAAATCCCGGCTCTCCTCTCGCTGTTTCAAACAGCGAAAATTCCAGCTCCCCTCTCGTTGTTTTAAACTGTGAAAATCCCATCTCTCCTGTCGCTGTTTTAAACTGCGAACATTCCAGCTCCCCTCTCGTTGTTTTAAACTGTGAAAATCCCAGCTCTCCTCTCGCTGTTTTAAACTGTGAAAATCCCGGCTCTCCTCGCGCTGTTTTAATCTGTGAGAATTCTGGCTCTCCTCTTGCTGTTTTAAACTGTGAAAATCCTGGCTCTCCTCTCGCTGTTTTGAACTGTGAAAATCCCGGCTCTCCTCTCGCAGTTTTAATCTGTGAGAATTCTGGCTCTCCTCTCACTGTTTTAAACTGTGAAAATCCTGGCTCTCCTCTCGCTGTTTTAAACTGTGAAAATCTCGGCTCTCCTCTTGCTCTTTTAAATTGTGAAAATCCCAGCTCTCCTCTCGCTGTTTTAATCGGTTAAAATCCTGGCTTTCCTCTCGCTGTTTTAAACTGTGAAAATCCCGGCTCTCCTCTCGCTGTTCTAAACTGTGAAAATACCGGCTCTTCAGTCACTGTTTCTAACTGTGAAAATCCCGGCTCTCCTCTCGCTGTTTTAATCTGTGAGAATTCCGGCTCTCCTGTCGCTCTTTAAAATTGTATTAATTCTGGCTCTCGTCTCGTTGTTTTAAACTGTGAAAATCCCAGCCCTCCTGTTGCTGTTTCAAACAGCGAAAATTCCAGCTCCCCTCTCGCTGTTTTAAACTGTGAAAATCCCGGCTCTCCTCTCGCTGTTTTAAACTGTGAAAATCCCGGCTCTCCTCTCGCTGTTCTAAACTGTGAAAATCCTGGCTCTCGTCCCGTTGTTTTAAACTGTGAAAATCCCAGCTCTCCTCTCGGTGTTTCAAACAGCGAAAATTCCAGCTCCCCTCATGTTGTTTTAAACTGTGAAAATCCCATCTCTCCTGTCGTTGTTTTAAACTGTGAAAATCCCAGCTCTCCTCTCGCTGTTTTAAACTGTGAAAATCCCGGCTCTCCTCTCGCTGTTTTAATCTGTGAGAATTCTGGCTCTCCTCTTGCTGTTTTAAACTGTGAAAATCCTGGCTCTCCTCTCTCTGTTTTGAACTGTGAAAATCCCGGCTCTCCTCTCACTGTTTTAAACTGTGAAAATCCTGGCTCTCCTCTCGCTGTTTTAAACTCTGAAAATCCCGGCTCTCCTCTCGCTGTTTTAAACTCTGAAAATCCCGGCTCTCCTCTCGCTGTTTTAAACTATGAAAATCCCAGCTGTCCTCTCGCTGTTTTAAACTATGAAAATCCCGGCTCCCCTCTCGCTGTTTTAAACTCTGAAAATCCCGGCTCTCCACTCACTGTTTTAAACTGTGAAAATCCCGGCTCTCCTCTCGCTGTTTTAAACTGTGAAAATCCCGGCTCTCCTCTCGCTGTTTTAAACTGTGAAAATCTCGGCCCTTCTCGCGCTGTTTTAAATTGTGAAAATCCCAGCTCTTCTCGCGCTTTTTTTAACTCTGAAAAGCCCTGCTCTCCTCTCACTGTTTTAAACTGTGAAAATCCCGGCTCTCCTGTCGCTGTTTTAAACTGTGAAAATCCCGGCTCTCCTGTCACTGTTTTAAACTGTGAAAATCCTGGCTCTCCTCTCGCTGTTTTCAACCGTCAAAATCCCTGCTCTCCTCTCGCTGTTTTAAACTGTGAAAATCCTGGCTCTCCTCTCGCTGTTTTAAACTGTGAAAATCCCGGCTCACCTCTCGCTGTTTTAAAATGTGAAAATCCTGTCTCTCCTCTTGCTGATAAACTGTGATAATCCTGGCTCTTCTTGCGCTGTTTTAAACTGAAAATTCCGGCTCCCCTCTTGCTGTTTTAAACTGTGAAAACCCCAGCACCCCTCTCGCTGTTTTAAACTGTGAAAATCCTGTCTCTCCATTTGCTGATAAACTGTGAAAATCCCGGCTCCCCTCTCGCAGTTTTAATCTGTGAAAATCCCGGCTCTCCTCTTGCTGTTTTAAACTGTGAAAATCCCGGCTCTCCTCTTGCTGTTTTAAACTGTGAAAATCCCGGCTCTCCTGTCACTGTTTCAAACTGTGAAAATTCCAGCTCCCCTCTCGCTGTTTTAAACTGTGAAAATCCCAGCTACCCTCTCACTGTTTTAAACTGTGAAAATCTCGGCTCTCCTCTCGCTCTTTTAAATTGTGAAAATCCCGGCTCTCCTCTCGCTGTTTTAATCGGTGAAAATCCTGGCTTTCCTCTCGCTGTTTTAAACTGTGAAAATCCCGGCTCTCTTCTCGCTGTTCTAAACTGTGAAAATACCGGCTCTTCAGTCACTGTTTCTAACTATGAAAATCCCGGCTCTCCTCTCGCTGTTTTAATCTGTGAGAATTCCGGCTCTCCTGTCGATCTTTAAAATTGTATTAATTCTGGCTCTCGTCTCGTTCTTTTAAACTGTGAAAATCCCAGCCCTCCAGTTGCTGTTTCAAACAGCGAAAATTCCAGCTCCCCTCTCGCTGTTTCAAACTGTGAAAATCCCAGCTCTCCTCTCGCTGTTTTAAACTGTGAAAATCCCGGCTCTCCTCGCGCTGTTTTAATCTGTGAGAATTCTGGCTCTCCTCTTGCTGTTTTAAACTGTGAAAATCCTGGCTCTCCTCTCGCTGTTTTGAACTGTGAAAATCCCGGCTCTCATCTCGCAGTTTTAATCTGTGAGAATTCTGGCTCTCCTCTCACTGTTTTAAACTGTGAAAATCCTGGCTCTCCTCTCGCTGTTTTAAACTCTGAAAATCTCGGCTCTCCTCTCGCTCTTTTAAATTGTGAAAATCCCAGCTCTCCTCTCGCTGTTTTAATCGGTGAAAATCCTGGCTTTCCTCTCGCTGTTTTAAACTGTGAAAATCCCGGCTCTCCTCTCGCTGTTCTAAACTGTGAAAATACCGGCTCTTCAGTCACTGTTTCTAACTGTGAAAATCCCGGCTCTCCTCTCGCTGTTTTAATCTGTGAGAATTCCGGCTCTCCTGTCGCTCTTTAAAATTGTATTAATTCTGGCTCTCGTCTCGTTGTTTTAAACTGTGAAAATCCCAGCCCTCCTGTTGCTGTTTCAAACAGCGAAAATTCCAGCTCCCCTCTCGCTGTTTTAAACTGTGAAAATCCCGGCTCTCCTCTCGCTGTTTTAAACTGTGAAAATCCCGGCTCTCCTCTCGCTGTTCTAAACTGTGAAAATCCTGGTTCTCGTCCCGTTGTTTTAAACTGTGAAAATCCCGGCTCTCCTCTCGGTGTTTCAAACAGCGAAAATTCCAGCTCCCCTCTTGTTGTTTTAAACTGTGAAAATCCCATCTCTCCTGTCGTTGTTTTAAACTGTGAAAATCCCAGCTCTCCTCTCGCTGTTTTAAACTGTGAAAATCCCGGCTCTCCTCTCGCTGTTTTAATCTGTGAGAATTCTGGCTCTCCTCTTGCTGTTTTAAACTGTGAAAATCCTGGCTCTCCTCTTGCTGTTTTGAACTGTGAAAATCCCGGCTCTCCTCTCGCTGTTTTAATCTGTGAGAATTCTGGCTCTCCTCTCACTGTTTTAAACTGTGAAAATCCTGGCTCTCCTCTCGCTGTTTTAAACTCTGAAAATCCCGGCTCTCCTCTCGCTGTTTTAAACTCTGAAAATCCCGGCTCTCCTCTCGCTGTTTTAAACTATGAAAATCCCAGCTGTCCTCTCGCTGTTTTAAACTATGAAAATCCCGGCTCCCCTCTCGCTGTTTTAAACTCTGAAAATCCCGGCTCTCCACTCACTGTTTTAAACTGTGAAAATCCCGGCTCTCCTCTCGCTGTTTTAAACTGTGAAAATCCCGGCTCTCCTCTCACTGTTTTAAAGTGTGAAAATCCCGGCTCTCCTCTCGCTGTTTTAAACTGTGAAAATCTCGGCCCTTCTCGCGCTGTTTTAAATTGTGAAAATCCCAGCTCTTCTCGCGCTTTTTTTAACTCTGAAAAGCCCTGCTCTCCTCTCACTGTTTTAAACTGTGAAAATCCCGGCTCTCCTGTCGCTGTTTTAAACTGTGAAAATCCCGGCTCTCCTGTCACTGTTTTAAACTGTGAAAATCCTGGCTCTCCTCTCGCTGTTTTCAACCGTCAAAATCCCTGCTCTCCTCTCGCTGTTTTAAACTGTGAAAATCCTGGCTCTCCTCTCGCTGTTTTAAACTGTGAAAATCCCGGCTCACCTCTCGCTGTTTTAAACTGTGAAAATCCTGTCTCTCCTCTTGCTGATAAACTGTGATAATCCTGGCTCTTCTTGCGCTGTTTTAAACTGAAAATTCCGGCTCCCCTCTTGCTGTTTTAAACTGTGAAAACCCCAGCACCCCTCTCGCTGTTTTAAACTGTGAAAATCCTGTCTCTCCATTTGCTGATAAACTGTGAAAATCCCGGCTCCCCTCTCGCTGTTTTAATCTGTGAAAAT
Source organism: Isurus oxyrinchus (assembly GCA_026770705.1). Lineage (NCBI taxonomy): Eukaryota > Metazoa > Chordata > Chondrichthyes > Lamniformes > Lamnidae > Isurus > Isurus oxyrinchus. The sequence goes on along the minus strand of JANJGN010000890.1, from coordinate 90,510 downwards.
CCCGGCTCTCCTCTTGCTGTTTTAAACTGTGAAAATCCCGGCTCTCCTCTTGCTGTTTTAAACTGTGAAAATCCCGGCTCTCCTGTCACTGTTCCAAAATGTGAAAATCCCGGCTCTCCTGTCACTGTTTCAAACTGTGAAAATTCCAGCTCCCCTCTCGCTGTTTTAAACTGTGAAAATCCCGGCTCTCCTCTCACTGTTTTAAACTGTGAAAATCTCGGCTCTCCTCTCGCTCTTTTAAATTGTGAAAATCCCGGCTCTCCTCTCGCTGTTTTAATCGGTGAAAATCCTGGCTTTCCTCTCGCTGTTTTAAACTGTGAAAATCCCGGCTCTCTTCTCGCTGTTCTAAACTGTGAAAATACCGGCTCTTCAGTCACTGTTTCTAACTATGAAAATCCCGGCTCTCCTCTCGCTGTTTTAATCTGTGAGAATTCCGGCTCTCCTGTCGATCTTTAAAATTGTATTAATTCTGGCTCTCGTCTCGTTGTTTTAAACTGTGAAAATCCCAGCCCTCCTGTTGCTGTTTCAAACAGCGAAAATTCTAGCTCCCCTCTCGCTGTTTTAAACTGTGAAAATCCCGGCTCTCCTGTCGCTGTTTTAAACTGTGAAAATCCCGGCTCTCCTCTCGCTGTTTTAAACTCTGAAAATCCCGGCTCTCCTCTCGCTGTTCTAAACTGTGAAAATCCTGGCTCTCGTCCCGTTGTTTTAAACTGTGAAAATCCCATCTCTCCTGTCGCTTTTTTAAACTGCGAAAATTCCAGCTCCCCTCTCGTTGTTTTAAACTGTGAAAATCCCAGCTCTCCTCTCGCTGTTTTAAACTGTGAAAATCCCGGCTCTCCTCGCGCTGTTTTAATCTGTGAGAATTCTGGCTCTCCTCTTGCTGTTTTAAACTGTGAAAATCCTGGCTCTCCTCTCGCTGTTTTGAACTGTGAAAATCCCGGCTCTCCTCTCGCTGTTTTAATCTGTGAGAATTCTGGCTCTCCTCTCACTGTTTTAAACTGTGAAAATCCTGGCTCTCCTCTCGCTGTTTTAAACTCTGAAAATCTCGGCTCTCCTCTCGCTCTTTCAAATTGTGAAAATCCCGGCTCTCCTCTCGCTGTTTTAATCGGTGAAAATCCTGGCTTTCCTCTCGCTGTTTTAATCTGTGAGAATTCCGGCTCTCCTGTCGCTCTTTAAAATTGTATTAATTCTGGCTCTCGTCTCGTTGTTTTAAACTGTGAAAATCCCGGCTCTCCTCTCGCTGTTTTAAACTGTGAAAATCCTGGCTCTCCTCTCGCTGTTTTAAACTGTGAAAATCCCGGCTCTCCTCTCGCTGTTCTAAACTGTGAAAATCCTGGCTCTCGTCCCGTTGTTTTAAACTGTGAAAATCCCGGCTCTCCTCTCGCTGTTTCAAACAGCGAAAATTCCAGCTCCCCTCTCGTTGTTTTAAACTGTGAAAATCCCATCTCTCCTGTCGCTGTTTTAAACTGCGAACATTCCAGCTCCCCTCTCGTTGTTTTAAACTGTGAAAATCCCAGCTCTCCTCTCGCTGTTTTAAACTGTGAAAATCCCGGTTCTCCTCGCGCTGTTTTAATCTGTGAGAATTCTGGCTCTCCTCTTGCTGTTTTAAACTGTGAAAATCCTGGCTCTCCTCTCGCTGTTTTGAACTGTGAACATCCCGGCTCTCCTCTCGCAGTTTTAATCTGTGAGAATTCTGGCTCTCCTCTCGCTGTTTTAAACTGTGAAAATCCTGGCTCTCCTCTCACTGTTTTAAACTGTGAAAATCTCGGCTCTCCTCTCGCTCTTTTAAATTGTGAAAATCCCGGCTCTCCTCTCGCTGTTTTAATCGGTGAAAATCCTGGCTTTCCTCTCGCTGTTTTAAACTGTGAAAATCCCGGCTCTCTTCTCGCTGTTCTAAACTGTGAAAATACCGGCTCTTCAGTCACTGTTTCTAACTATGAAAATCCCGGCTCTCCTCTCGCTGTTTTAATCTGTGAGAATTCCGGCTCTCCTGTCGATCTTTAAAATTGTATTAATTCTGGCTCTCGTCTCGTTGTTTTAAACTGTGAAAATCCCAGCCCTCCTGTTGCTGTTTCAAACAGCGAAAATTCCAGCTCCCCTCTCGCTGTTTTAAACTGTGAAAATCCCGGCTCTCCTGTCGCTGTTTTAAACTCTGAAAATCCCGGCTCTCCTCTCGCTGTTTTAAACTGTGAAAATCCTGGCTCTCCTCTCGCTGTTTTAAACTCTGAAAATCTCGGCTCTCCTCTCGCTCTTTTAAATTGTGAAAATCCCGGCTCTCCTCTCGCTGTTTTAATCGGTGAAAATCCTGGCTTTCCTCTCGCTGTTTTAATCTGTGAGAATTCCGGCTCTCCTCTCACTGTTTTAAACTGTGAAAATCCTGGCTCTCCTCTCGCTGTTTTAAACTCTGAAAATCTCGGCTCTCCTCTCGCTCTTTTAAATTGTGAAAATCCCGGCTCTCCTCTCGCTGTTTTAATCGGTGAAAATCCTGGCTTTCCTCTCGCTGTTTTAATCTGTGAGAATTCCGGCTCTCCTGTGTCTCTTTAAAATTGTATTAATTCTGGCTCTCGTCTCGTTGTTTTAAACTGTGAAAATCCCGGCTCTCCTCTCGATGTTTCAAACTGTGAAAATCCTGGCTCTCCTCTCGCTGTTTTAAACTGTGAAAATCCCGGCTCTCCTCTCGCTGTTCTAAACTGTGAAAATCCTGGCTCTCGTCCCGTTGTTTTAAACTGTGAAAATCCCGGCTCTCCTCTCGCTGTTTCAAACAGCGAAAATTCCAGCTCCCCTCTCGTTGTTTTAAACTGTGAAAATCCCATCTCTCCTGTCGCTGTTTTAAACTGCGAACATTCCAGCTCCCCTCTCGTTGTTTTAAACTGTGAAAATCCCAGCTCTCCTCTCGCTGTTTTAAACTGTGAAAATCCCGGTTCTCCTCGCGCTGTTTTAATCTGTGAGAATTCTGGCTCTCCTCTTGCTGTTTTAAACTGTGAAAATCCTGGCTCTCCTCTCGCTGTTTTGAACTGTGAAAATCCCGGCTCTCCTCTCGCAGTTTTAATCTGTGAGAATTCTGGCTCTCCTCTCGCTGTTTTAAACTGTGAAAATCCTGGCTCTCCTCTCACTGTTTTAAACTGTGAAAATCTCGGCTCTCCTCTCGCTCTTTTAAATTGTGAAAATCCCGGCTCTCCTCTCGCTGTTTTAATCGGTGAAAATCCTGGCTTTCCTCTCGCTGTTTTAAACTGTGAAAATCCCGGCTCTCTTCTCGCTGTTCTAAACTGTGAAAATACCGGCTCTTCAGTCACTGTTTCTAACTATGAAAATCCCGGCTCTCCTCTCGCTGTTTTAATCTGTGAGATTTCCGGCTCTCCTGTCGATCTTTAAAATTGTATTAATTCTGGCTCTCGTCTCGTTGTTTTAAACTGTGAAAATCCCAGCCCTCCTGTTGCTGTTTCAAACAGCGAAAATTCCAGCTCCCCTCTCGCTGTTTTAAACTGTGAAAATCCCGGCTCTCCTGTCGCTGTTTTAAACTCTGAAAATCCCGGCTGTCCTCTCGCTGTTTTAAACTGTGAACATCCCGGCTCTCCTCTCGCTGTTCTAAACTGTGAAAATCCTGGCTCTCGTCCCGTTGTTTTAAACTGTGAAAATCCCATCTCTCCTGTCGCTGTTTTAAACTGCGAAAATTCCAGCTCCCCTCTCGTTGTTTTAAACTGTGAAAATCCCAGCTCTCCTCTCGCTGTTTTAAACTGTGAAAATCCCGGCTCTCCTCGCGCTGTTTTAATCTGTGAGAATTCTGGCTCTCCTCTTGCTGTTTTTAACTGTGAAAATCCTGGCTCTCCTCTCGCTGTTTTGAACTGTGAAAATCCCGGCTCTCCTCTCGCTGTTTTAATCTGTGAGAATTCTGGCTCTCCTCTCACTGTTTTAAACTGTGAAAATCCCGGCTCTCCTCTCGCTGTTTTAAACTCTGAAAATCTCGGCTCTCCTCTCGCTCTTTTAAATTGTGAAAATCCCGGCTCTCCTCTCGCTGTTTTAATCGCTGAAAATCCTGGCTTTCCTCTCGCTGTTTTAATCTGTGAGAATTCCGGCTCTCCTGTCGCTCTTTAAAATTGTATTAATTCTGGCTCTCGTCTCGTTGTTTTAAACTGTGAAAATCCCGGCTCTCCTCTCGCTGTTTTATACTGTGAAAATCCCGGCTCTCCTCTCGCTGTTTTAAACTGTGAAAATCCCGGCTCTCCTCTCGCTGTTCTAAACTGTGAAAATCCTGGCTCTCGTCCCGTTGTTTTAAACTGTGAAAATCCCGGCTCTCCTCTCGCTGTTTCAAACAGCGAAAATTCCAGCTCCCCTCTCGTTGTTTTAAACTGTGAAAATCCCATCTCTCCTGTCGCTGTTTTAAACTGCGAACATTCCAGCTACCCTCTCGTTGTTTTAAACTGTGAAAATCCCAGCTCTCCTCTCGCTGTTTTAAACTGTGAAAATCCCGGCTCTCCTCGCGCTGTTTTAATCTGTGAGAATTCTGGCTCTCCTCTTGCTGTTTTAAACTGTGAAAATCCTGGCTCTCCTCTCGCTGTTTTGAACTGTGAAAATCCCGGCTCTCCTCTCGCAGTTTTAATCTGTGAGAATTCTGGCTCTCCTCTCACTGTTTTAAACTGTGAAAATCCTGGCTCTCCTCTCGCTGTTTTAAACTGTGAAAATCTCGGCTCTCCTCTTGCTCTTTTAAATTGTGAAAATCCCAGCTCTCCTCTCGCTGTTTTAATCGGTGAAAATCCTGGCTTTCCTCTCGCTGTTTTAAACTGTGAAAATCCCGGCTCTCCTCTCGCTGTTCTAAACTGTGAAAATACCGGCTCTTCAGTCACTGTTTCTAACTGTGAAAATCCCGGCTCTCCTCTCGCTGTTTTAATCTGTGAGAATTCCGGCTCTCCTGTCGCTCTTTAAAATTGTATGAATTCTGGCTCTCGTCTCGTTGTTTTAAACTGTGAAAATCCCAGCCCTCCTGTTGCTGTTTCAAACAGCGAAAATTCCAGCTCCCCTCTCGCTGTTTTAAACTGTGAAAATCCCGGCTCTCCTCTCGCTGTTTTAAACTGTGAAAATCCCGGCTCTCCTCTCGCTGTTCTAAACTGTGAAAATCCTGGCTCTCGTCCCGTTGTTTTAAACTGTGAAAATCCCGGCTCTCCTCTCGGTGTTTCAAACAGCGAAAATTCCAGCTCCCCTCATGTTGTTTTAAACTGTGAAAATCCCATCTCTCCTGTCGTTGTTTTAAACTGTGAAAATCCCAGCTCTCCTCTCGCTGTTTTAAACTGTGAAAATCCCGGCTCTCCTCTCGCTGTTTTAATCTGTGAGAATTCTGGCTCTCCTCTTGCTGTTTTAAACTGTGAAAATCCTGGCTCTCCTCTCGCTGTTTTGAACTGTGAAAATCCCGGCTCTCCTCTCGCTGTTTTAATCTGTGAGAATTCTGGCTCTCCTCTCGCTGTTTTAAACTGTGAAAATCCTGGCTCTCCTCTCGCTGTTTTAAACTCTGAAAATCCCGGCTCTCCTCTCGCTGTTTTAAACTCTGAAAATCCCGGCTCTCCTCTCGCTGTTTTAAACTATGAAAATCCCAGCTGTCCTCTCGCTGTTTTAAACTATGAAAATCCCGGCTCCCCTCTCGCTGTTTTAAACTCTGAAAATCCCGGCTCTCCACTCACTGTTTTAAACTGTGAAAATCCCGGCTCTCCACTCGCTGTTTTAAACTGTGAAAATCCCGGCTCTCCTCTCACTGTTTTAAAGTGTGAAAATCCCGGCTCTCCTCTCGCTGTTTTAAACTGTGAAAATCTCGGCCCTTCTCGCGCTGTTTTAAATTGTGAAAATCCCAGCTCTTCTCGCGCTTTTTTTAACTCTGAAAAGCCCTGCTCTCCTCTCACTGTTTTAAACTGTGAAAATCCCGGCTCTCCTGTCGCTGTTTTAAACTGTGAAAATCCCGGCTCTCCTGTCACTGTTTTAAACTGTGAAAATCCTGGCTCTCCTCTCGCTGTTTTATACTGTGAAAATCCCAGCTGTCCTCTCGCTGTTTTATACTGTGAAAATCCCAGCTGTCCTCTCGCTGTTTTAAACTGTGAAAATCCTGTCTCTCCATTTGCTGATAAACTGTGAAAATCCCGGCTCCCCTCTCGCTGTTTTAATCTGTGAAAATCCCGGCTCTCCTCTTGCTGTTTTAAACTGTGAAAATCCCGGCTCTCCTCTTGCTGTTTTAAACTGTGAAAATCCCGGCTCTCCTGTCACTGTTCCAAAATGTGAAAATCCCGGCTCTCCTGTCACTGTTTCAAACTGTGAAAATTCCAGCTCCCCTCTCGCTGTTTTAAACTGTGAAAATCCCGGCTCTCCTCTCACTGTTTTAAACTGTGAAAATCTCGGCTCTCCTCTCGCTCTTTTAAATTGTGAAAATCCCGGCTCTCCTCTCGCTGTTTTAATCGGTGAAAATCCTGGCTTTCCTCTCGCTGTTTTAAACTGTGAAAATCCCGGCTCTCTTCTCGCTGTTCTAAACTGTGAAAATACCGGCTCTTCAGTCACTGTTTCTAACTATGAAAATCCCGGCTCTCCTCTCGCTGTTTTAATCTGTGAGAATTCCGGCTCTCCTGTCGATCTTAAAAATTGTATTAATTCTGGCTCTCGTCTCGTTGTTTTAAACTGTGAAAATCCCAGCCCTCCTGTTGCTGTTTCAAACAGCGAAAATTCTAGCTCCCCTCTCGCTGTTTTAAACTGTGAAAATCCCGGCTCTCCTGTCGCTGTTTTAAACTGTGAAAATCCCGGCTCTCCTCTCGCTGTTTTAAACTCTGAAAATCCCGGCTCTCCTCTCGCTGTTCTAAACTGTGAAAATCCTGGCTCTCGTCCCGTTGTTTTAAACTGTGAAAATCCCATCTCTCCTGTCGCTTTTTTAAACTGCGAAAATTCCAGCTCCCCTCTCGTTGTTTTAAACTGTGAAAATCCCAGCTCTCCTCTCGCTGTTTTAAACTGTGAAAATCCCGGCTCTCCTCGCGCTGTTTTAATCTGTGAGAATTCTGGCTCTCCTCTTGCTGTTTTAAACTGTGAAAATCCTGGCTCTCCTCTCGCTGTTTTGAACTGTGAAAATCCCGGCTCTCCTCTCGCTGTTTTAATCTGTGAGAATTCTGGCTCCCCTCTCACTGTTTTAAACTGTGAAAATCCTGGCTCTCCTCTCGCTGTTTTAAACTCTGAAAATCTCGGCTCTCCTCTCGCTCTTTTAAATTGTGAAAATCCCGGCTCTCCTCTCGCTGTTTTAATCTGTGAAAATCCCGGCTGTCCTCTCGCTGTTTTAATCTGTGAGAATTCCGGCTCTCCTGTCGCTCTTTAAAATTGTATTAATTCTGGCTCTCGTCTCGTTGTTTTAAACTGTGAAAATCCCGGCTCTCCTCTCGCTGTTTTAAACTGTGAAAATCCTGGCTCTCCTCTCGCTGTTTTAAACTGTGAAAATCCCGGCTCTCCTCTCGCTGTTCTAAACTGTGAAAATCCTGGCTCTCGTCCCGTTGTTTTAAACTGTGAAAATCCCGGCTCTCCTCTCGCTGTTTCAAACAGCGAAAATTCCAGCTCCCCTCTCGTTGTTTTAAACTGTGAAAATCCCATCTCTCCTGTCGCTGTTTTAAACTGCGAACATTCCAGCTCCCCTCTCGTTGTTTTAAACTGTGAAAATCCCAGCTCTCCTCTCGCTGTTTTAAACTGTGAAAATCCCGGTTCTCCACGCGCTGTTTTAATCTGTGAGAATTCTGGCTCTCCTCTTGCTGTTTTAAACTGTGAAAATCCTGGCTCTCCTCTCGCTGTTTTGAACTGTGAAAATCCCGGCTCTCCTCTCGCAGTTTTAATCTGTGAGAATTCTGGCTCTCCTCTCGCTGTTTTAAACTGTGAAAATCCTGGCTCTCCTCTCACTGTTTTAAACTGTGAAAATCTCGGCTCTCCTCTCGCTCTTTTAAATTGTGAAAATCCCGGCTCTCCTCTCGCTGTTTTAATCGGTGAAAATCCTGGCTTTCCTCTCGCTGTTTTAAACTGTGAAAATCCCGGCTCTCTTCTCGCTGTTCTAAACTGTGAAAATACCGGCTCTTCAGTCACTGTTTCTAACTATGAAAATCCCGGCTCTCCTCTCGCTGTTTTAATCTGTGAGAATTCCGGCTCTCCTGCCGATCTTTAAAATTGTATTAATTCTGGCTCTCGTCTCGTTGTTTTAAACTGTGAAAATCCCAGCCCTCCTGTTGCTGTTTCAAACAGCGAAAATTCCAGCTCCCCTCTCGCTGTTTTAAACTGTGAAAATCCCGGCTCTCCTGTCGCTGTTTTAAACTCTGAAAATCCCGGCTCTCCTCTCGCTGTTTTAAACTGTGAAAATCCTGGCTCTCCTCTCGCTGTTTTAAACTCTGAAAATCTCGGCTCTCCTCTCGCTCTTTTAAATTGTGAAAATCCCGGCTCTCCTCTCGCTGTTTTAATCGGTGAAAATCCTGGCTTTCCTCTCGCTGTTTTAATCTGTGAGAATTCCGGCTCTCCTGTGTCTCTTTAAAATTGTATTAATTCTGGCTCTCGTCTCGTTGTTTTAAACTGTGAAAATCCCGGCTCTCCTCTCGATGTTTCAAACTGTGAAAATCCTGGCTCTCCTCTCGCTGTTTTAAACTGTGAAAATCCCGGCTCTCCTCTCGCTGTTCTAAACTGTGAAAATCCTGGCTCTCGTCCCGTTGTTTTAAACTGTGAAAATCCCGGCTCTCCTCTCGCTGTTTCAAACAGCGAAAATTCCAGCTCCCCTCTCGTTGTTTTAAACTGTGAAAATCCCATCTCTCCTGTCGCTGTTTTAAACTGCGAACATTCCAGCTCCCCTCTCGTTGTTTTAAACTGTGAAAATCCCAGCTCTCCTCTCGCTGTTTTAAACTGTGAAAATCCCGGTTCTCCTCGCGCTGTTTTAATCTGTGAGAATTCTGGCTCTCCTCTTGCTGTTTTAAACTGTGAAAATCCTGGCTCTCCTCTCGCTGTTTTGAACTGTGAAAATCCCGGCTCTCCTCTCGCAGTTTTAATCTGTGAGAATTCTGGCTCTCCTCTCGCTGTTTTAAACTGTGAAAATCCTGGCTCTCCTCTCACTGTTTTAAACTGTGAAAATCTCGGCTCTCCTCTCGCTCTTTTAAATTGTGAAAATCCCGGCTCTCCTCTCGCTGTTTTAATCGGTGAAAATCCTGGCTTTCCTCTCGCTGTTTTAAACTGTGAAAATCCCGGCTCTCTTCTCGCTGTTCTAAACTGTGAAAATACCGGCTCTTCAGTCACTGTTTCTAACTATGAAAATCCCGGCTCTCCTCTCGCTGTTTTAATCTGTGAGATTTCCGGCTCTCCTGTCGATCTTTAAAATTGTATTAATTCTGGCTCTCGTCTCGTTGTTTTAAACTGTGAAAATCCCAGCCCTCCTGTTGCTGTTTCAAACAGCGAAAATTCCAGCTCCCCTCTCGCTGTTTTAAACTGTGAAAATCCCGGCTCTCCTGTCGCTGTTTTAAACTCTGAAAATCCCGGCTCTCCTCTCGCTGTTTTAAACTGTGAAAATCCCGGCTCTCCTCTCGCTGTTCTAAACTGTGAAAATCCTGGCTCTCGTCCCGTTGTTTTAAACTGTGAAAATCCCATCTCTCCTGTCGCTGTTTTAAACTGCGAAAATTCCAGCTCCCCTCTCGTTGTTTTAAACTGTGAAAATCCCAGCTCTCCTCTCGCTGTTTTAAACTGTGAAAATCCCGGCTCTCCTCGCGCTGTTTTAATCTGTGAGAATTCTGGCTCTCCTCTTGCTGTTTTAAACTGTGAAAATCCTGGCTCTCCTCTCGCTGTTTTGAACTGTGAAAATCCCGGCTCTCCTCTCGCTGTTTTAATCTGTGAGAAGTCTGGCTCTCCTCTCACTGTTTTAAACTGTGAAAATCCCGGCTCTCCTCTCGCTGTTTTAAACTCTGAAAATCTCGGCTCTCCTCTCGCTCTTTTAAATTGTGAAAATCCCGGCTCTCCTCTCGCTGTTTTAATCGGTGAAAATCCTGGCTTTCCTCTCGCTGTTTTAATCTGTGAGAATTCCGGCTCTCCTGTCGCTCTTTAAAATTGTATTAATTCTGGCTCTCGTCTCGTTGTTTTAAACTGTGAAAATCCCGGCTCTCCTCTCGCTGTTTTATACTGTGAAAATCCCGGCTCTCCTCTCGCTGTTTTAAACTGTGAAAATCCCGGCTCTCCTCTCGCTGTTCTAAACTGTGAAAATCCTGGCTCTCGTCCCGTTGTTTTAAACTGTGAAAATCCCGGCTCTCCTCTCGCTGTTTCAAACAGCGAAAATTCCAGCTCCCCTCTCGTTGTTTTAAACTGTGAAAATCCCATCTCTCCTGTCGCTGTTTTAAACTGCGAACATTCCAGCTACCCTCTCGTTGTTTTAAACTGTGAAAATCCCAGCTCTCCTCTCGCTGTTTTAAACTGTGAAAATCCCGGCTCTCCTCGCGCTGTTTTAATCTGTGAGAATTCTGGCTCTCCTCTTGCTGTTTTAAACTGTGAAAATCCTGGCTCTCCTCTCGCTGTTTTGAACTGTGAAAATCCCGGCTCTCCTCTCGCAGTTTTAATCTGTGAGAATTCTGGCTCTCCTCTCACTGTTTTAAACTGTGAAAATCCTGGCTCTCCTCTCGCTGTTTTAAACTGTGAAAATCTCGGCTCTCCTCTTGCTCTTTTAAATTGTGAAAATCCCAGCTCTCCTCTCGCTGTTTTAATCGGTGAAAATCCTGGCTTTCCTCTCGCTGTTTTAAACTGTGAAAATCCCGGCTCTCCTCTCGCTGTTCTAAACTGTGAAAATACCGGCTCTTCAGTCACTGTTTCTAACTGTGAAAATCCCGGCTCTCCTCTCGCTGTTTTAATCTGTGAGAATTCCGGCTCTCCTGTCGCTCTTTAAAATTGTATGAATTCTGGCTCTCGTCTCGTTGTTTTAAACTGTGAAAATCCCAGCCCTCCTGTTGCTGTTTCAAACAGCGAAAATTCCAGCTCCCCTCTCGCTGTTTTAAACTGTGAAAATCCCGGCTCTCCTCTCGCTGTTTTAAACTGTGAAAATCCCGGCTCTCCTCTCGCTGTTCTAAACTGTGAAAATCCTGGCTCTCGTCCCGTTGTTTTAAACTGTGAAAATCCCGGCTCTCCTCTCGGTGTTTCAAACAGCGAAAATTCCAGCTCCCCTCATGTTGTTTTAAACTGTGAAAATCCCATCTCTCCTGTCGTTGTTTTAAACTGTGAAAATCCCAGCTCTCCTCTCGCTGTTTTAAACTGTGAAAATCCCGGCTCTCCTCTCGCTGTTTTAATCTGTGAGAATTCTGGCTCTCCTCTTGCTGTTTTAAACTGTGAAAATCCTGGCTCTCCTCTCGCTGTTTTGAACTGTGAAAATCCCGGCTCTCCTCTCGCTGTTTTAATCTGTGAGAATTCTGGCTCTCCTCTCGCTGTTTTAAACTGTGAAAATCCTGGCTCTCCTCTCGCTGTTTTAAACTCTGAAAATCCCGGCTCTCCTCTCGCTGTTTTAAACTCTGAAAATCCCGGCTCTCCTCTCGCTGTTTTAAACTATGAAAATCCCAGCTGTCCTCTCGCTGTTTTAAACTATGAAAATCCCGGCTCCCCTCTCGCTGTTTTAAACTCTGAAAATCCCGGCTCTCCACTCACTGTTTTAAACTGTGAAAATCCCGGCTCTCCACTCGCTGTTTTAAACTGTGAAAATCCCGGCTCTCCTCTCACTGTTTTAAAGTGTGAAAATCCCGGCTCTCCTCTCGCTGTTTTAAACTGTGAAAATCTCGGCCCTTCTCGCGCTGTTTTAAATTGTGAAAATCCCAGCTCTTCTCGCGCTTTTTTTAACTCTGAAAAGCCCTGCTCTCCTCTCACTGTTTTAAACTGTGAAAATCCCGGCTCTCCTGTCGCTGTTTTAAACTGTGAAAATCCCGGCTCTCCTGTCACTGTTTTAAACTGTGAAAATCCTGGCTCTCCTCTCGCTGTTTTCAACCGTCAAAATCCCTGCTCTCCTGTCGCTGTTTTAAACTGTGAAAATCCTGGCTCTCCTCTCGCTGTTTTAAACTGTGAAAATCCCGGCTCACCTCTCGCTGTTTTAAACTGTGAAAATCCTGTCTCTCCTCTTGCTGATAAACTGTGATAATCCTGGCTCTTCTTGCGCTGTTTTAAACTGAAAATTCCGGCTCCCCTCTTGCTGTTTTAAACTGTGAAAACCCCAGCACCCCTCTCGCTGTTTTAAACTGTGAAAATCCTGTCTCTCCATTTGCTGATAAACTGTGAAAATCCCGGCTCCCCTCTCGCAGTTTTAATCTGTGAAAATCCCGGCTCTCCTCTTGCTGTTTTAAACTGTGAAAATCCCGGCTCTCCTCTTGCTGTTTTAAACTGTGAAAATCCCGGCTCTCCTGTCACTGTTTCAAACTGTGAAAATTCCAGCTCCCCTCTCGCTGTTTTAAACTGTGAAAATCCCAGCTACCCTCTCACTGTTTTAAACTGTGAAAATCTCGGCTCTCCTCTCGCTCTTTTGAATTGTGAAAATCCCGGCTCTCCTCTCGCTGTTTTAATCGGTGAAAATCCTGGCTTTCCTCTCGCTGTTTTAAACTGTGAAAATCCCGGCTCTCTTCTCGCTGTTCTAAACTGTGAAAATACCGGCTCTTCAGTCACTGTTTCTAACTATGAAAATCCCGGCTCTCCTCTCGCTGTTTTAATCTGTGAGAATTCCGGCTCTCCTGTCGATCTTTAAAATTGTATTAATTCTGGCTCTCGTCTCGTTGTTTTAAACTGTGAAAATCCCAGCCCTCCTGTTGCTGTTTCAAACAGCGAAAATTCCAGCTCCCCTCTCGCTGTTTCAAACTGTGAAAATCCCAGCTCTCCTCTCGCTGTTTTAAACTGTGAAAATCCCGGCTCTCCTCGCGCTGTTTTAATCTGTGAGAATTCTGGCTCTCCTCTTGCTGTTTTAAACTGTGAAAATCCTGGCTCTCCTCTCGCTGTTTTGAACTGTGAAAATCCCGGCTATCATCTCGCAGTTTTAATCTGTGAGAATTCTGGCTCTCCTCTCACTGTTTTAAACTGTGAAAATCCTGGCTCTCCTCTCGCTGTTTTAAACTCTGAAAATCTCGGCTCTCCTCTCACTCTTTTAAATTGTGAAAATCCCAGCTCTCCTCTCGCTGTTTTAATCGGTGAAAATCCTGGCTTTCCTCTCGCTGTTTTAAACTGTGAAAATCCCGGCTCTCCTCTCGCTGTTCTAAACTGTGAAAATACCGGCTCTTCAGTCACTGTTTCTAACTGTGAAAATCCCGGCTCACCTCTCGCTGTTTTAATCTGTGAGAATTCCGGCTCTCCTGTCGCTCTTTAAAATTGTATTAATTCTGGCTCTCGTCTCGTTGTTTTAAACTGTGAAAATCCCAGCCCTCCTGTTGCTGTTTCAAACAGCGAAAATTCCAGCTCCCCTCTCGCTGTTTTAAACTGTGAAAATCCCGGCTCTCCTCTCGCTGTTTTAAACTGTGAAAATCCCGGCTCTCCTCTCGCTGTTCTCAACTGTGAAAATCCTGGTTCTCGTCCCGTTGTTTTAAACTGTGAAAATCCCGGCTCTCCTCTCGGTGTTTCAAACAGCGAAAATTCCAGCTCCCCTCTTGTTGTTTTAAACTGTGAAAATCCCATCTCTCCTGTCGTTGTTTTAAACTGTGAAAATCCCAGCTCTCCTCTCGCTGTTTTAAACTGTGAAAATCCCGGCTCTCCTCTCGCTGTTTTAATCTGTGAGAATTCTGGCTCTCCTCTTGCTGTTTTAAACTGTGAAAATCCTGGCTCTCCTCTCGCTGTTTTGAACTGTGAAAATCCCGGCTCTCCTCTCGCTGTTTTAATCTGTGAGAATTCTGGCTCTCCTCTCACTGTTTTAAACTGTGAAAATCCTGGCTCTCCTCTCGCTGTTTTAAACTCTGAAAATCCCGGCTCTCCTCTCGCTGTTTTAAACTCTGAAAATCCCGGCTCTCCTCTCGCTGTTTTAAACTATGAAAATCCCAGCTGTCCTCTCGCTGTTTTAAACTATGAAAATCCCGGCTCCCCTCTCGCTGTTTTAAACTCTGAAAATCCCGGCTCTCCACTCACTGTTTTAAACTGTGAAAATCCCGGCTCTCCTCTCGCTGTTTTAAACTGTGAAAATCCCGGCTCTCCTCTCACTGTTTTAAAGTGTGAAAATCCCGGCTCTCCTCTCGCTGTTTTAAACTGTGAAAATCTCGGCCCTTCTCGCGCTGTTTTAAATTGTGAAAATCCCAGCTCTTCTCGCGCTTTTTTTAACTCTGAAAAGCCCTGCTCTCCTCTCACTGTTTTAAACTGTGAAAATCCCGGCTCTCCTGTCGCTGTTTTAAACTGTGAAAATCCCGGCTCTCCTGTCACTGTTTTAAACTGTGAAAATCCTGGCTCTCCTCTCGCTGTTTTCAACCGTCAAAATCCCTGCTCTCCTCTCGCTGTTTTAAACTGTGAAAATCCTGGCTCTCCTCTCGCTGTTTTAAACTGTGAAAATCCCGGCTCACCTCTCGCTGTTTTAAACTGTGAAAATCCTGTCTCTCCTCTTGCTGATAAACTGTGATAATCCTGGCTCTTCTTGCGCTGTTTTAAACTGAAAATTCCGGCTCCCCTCTTGCTGTTTTAAACTGTGAAAACCCCAGCACCCCTCTCGCTGTTTTAAACTGTGAAAATCCTGTCTCTCCATTTGCTGATAAACTGTGAAAATCCCGGCTCCCCTCTCGCTGTTTTAATCTGTGAAAATCCCGGCTCTCCTCTTGCTGTTTTAAACTGTGAAAATCCCGGCTCTCCTCTTGCTGTTTTAAACTGTGAAAATCCCGGCTCTCCTGTCACTGTTCCAAAATGTGAAAATCCCGGCTCTCCTGTCACTGTTTCAAACTGTGAAAATTCCAGCTCCCCTCTCGCTGTTTTAAACTGTGAAAATCCCGGCTCTCCTCTCACTGTTTTAAACTGTGAAAATCTCGGCTCTCCTCTCGCTCTTTTAAATTGTGAAAATCCCGGCTCTCCTCTCGCTGTTTTAATCGGTGAAAATCCTGGCTTTCCTCTCGCTGTTTTAAACTGTGAAAATCCCGGCTCTCTTCTCGCTGTTCAAAACTGTGAAAATACGGGCTCTTCAGTCACTGTTTCTAACTATGAAAATCCCGGCTCTCCTCTCGCTGTTTTAATCTGTGAGAATTCCGGCTCTCCTGTCGATCTTTAAAATTGTATTAATTCTGGCTCTCGTCTCGTTGTTTTAAACTGTGAAAATTCCAGCCCTCCTGTTGCTGTTTCAAACAGCGAAAATTCCAGCTCCCCTCTCGCTGTTTTAAACTGTGAAAATCCCGGCTCTCCTGTCGCTGTTTTAAACTGTGAAAATCCCGGCTCTCCTCTCGCTGTTTTAAACTCTGAAAATCCCGGCTCTCCTCTCGCTGTTCTAAACTGTGAAAATCCTGGCACTCGTCCCGTTGTTTTAAACTGTGAAAATCCCATCTCTCCTGTCGCTTTTTTAAACTGCGAAAATTCCAGCTCCCCTCTCGTTGTTTTAAACTGTGAAAATCCCAGCTCTCCTCTCGCTGTTTTAAACTGTGAAAATCCCGGCTCTCCTCGCGCTGTTTTAATCTGTGAGAATTCTGGCTCTCCTCTTGCTGTTTTAAACTGTGAAAATCCTGGCTCTCCTCTCGCTGTTTTGAACTGTGAAAATCCCGGCTCTCCTCTCGCTGTTTTAATCTGTGAGAATTCTGGCTCTCCTCTCACTGTTTTAAACTGTGAAAATCCCAGCTCTCCTCTCGCTGTTTTAAACTGTGAAAATCCCGGCTCTCCTCTCGCTGTTTTAATCTGTGAGAATTCTGGCTCTCCTCTTGCTGTTTTAAACTGTGAAAATCCTGGCTCTCCTCTCGCTGTTTTGAACTGTGAAAATCCCGGCTCTCCTCTCGCTGTTTTAATCTGTGAGAATTCTGGCTCTCCTCTCGCTGTTTTAAACTGTGAAAATCCTGGCTCTCCTCTCGCTGTTTTAAACTCTGAAAATCCCGGCTCTCCTCTCGTTGTTTTAAACTCTGAAAATCCCGGCTCTCCTCTCGCTGTTCTAAACTGTGAAAATACCGGCTCTTCAGTCACTGTTTCTAACTGTGAAAATCCCGGCTCTCCTCTCGCTGTTTTAATCTGTGAGAATGCCGGCTCTCCTGTCGCTCTTTAAAATTGTATGAATTCTGGCTCTCGTCTCGTTGTTTTAAACTGTGAAAATCCCAGCCCTCCTGTTGCTGTTTCAAACAGCGAAAATTCCAGCTCCCCTCTCGCTGTTTTAAACTGTGAAAATCGCGGCTCTCCTCTCGCTGTTTTAAACTTTGAAAATCCCGGCTCTCCTCTCGCTGTTCTAAACTGTGAAAATCCTGGCTCTCGTCCCGTTGTTTTAAACTGTGAAAATCCCGGCTCTCCTCTCGGTGTTTCAAACAGCGAAAATTCCAGCTCCCCTCATGTTGTTTTAAACTGTGAAAATCCCATCTCTCCTGTCGTTGTTTTAAACTGTGAAAATCCCAGCTCTCCTCTCGCTGTTTTAAACTGTGAAAATCCCGGCTCTCCTCTCGCTGTTTTAATCTGTGAGAATTCTGGCTCTCCTCTTGCTGTTTTAAACTGTGAAAATCCTGGCTCTCCTCTCGCTGTTTTGAACTGTGAAAATCCCGGCTCTCCTCTCGCTGTTTTAATCTGTGAGAATTCTGGCTCTCCTCTCGCTGTTTTAAACTGTGAAAATCCTGGCTCTCCTCTCGCTGTTTTAAACTCTGAAAATCCCGGCTCTCCTCTCGCTGTTTTAAACTCTGAAAATCCCGGCTCTCCTCTCGCTGTTTTAAACTATGAAAATCCCAGCTGTCCTCTCGCTGTTTTAAACTATGAAAATCCCGGCTCCCCTCTCGCTGTTTTAAACTCTGAAAATCCCGGCTCTCCACTCACTGTTTTAAACTGTGAAAATCCCGGCTCTCCACTCGCTGTTTTAAACTGTGAAAATCCCGGCTCTCCTCTCACTGTTTTAAAGTGTGAAAATCCCGGCTCTCCTCTCGCTGTTTTAAACTGTGAAAATCTCGGCCCTTCTCGCGCTGTTTTAAATTGTGAAAATCCCAGCTCTTCTCGCGCTTTTTTTAACTCTGAAAAGCCCTGCTCTCCTCTCACTGTTTTAAACTGTGAAAATCCCGGCTCTCCTGTCGCTGTTTTAAACTGTGAAAATCCCGGCTCTCCTGTCACTGTTTTAAACTGTGAAAATCCTGGCTCTCCTCTCGCTGTTTTCAACCGTCAAAATCCCTGCTCTCCTGTCGCTGTTTTAAACTGTGAAAATCCTGGCTCTCCTCTCGCTGTTTTAAACTGTGAAAATCCCGGCTCACCTCTCGCTGTTTTAAACTGTGAAAATCCTGTCTCTCCTCTTGCTGATAAACTGTGATAATCCTGGCTCTTCTTGCGCTGTTTTAAACTGAAAATTCCGGCTCCCCTCTTGCTGTTTTAAACTGTGAAAACCCCAGCACCCCTCTCGCTGTTTTAAACTGTGAAAATCCTGTCTCTCCATTTGCTGATAAACTGTGAAAATCCCGGCTCCCCTCTCGCAGTTTTAATCTGTGAAAATCCCGGCTCTCCTCTTGCTGTTTTAAACTGTGAAAATCCCGGCTCTCCTCTTGCTGTTTTAAACTGTGAAAATCCCGGCTCTCCTGTCACTGTTTCAAACTGTGAAAATTCCAGCTCCCCTCTCGCTGTTTTAAACTGTGAAAATCCCAGCTACCCTCTCACTGTTTTAAACTGTGAAAATCTCGGCTCTCCTCTCGCTCTTTTGAATTGTGAAAATCCCGGCTCTCCTCTCGCTGTTTTAATCGGTGAAAATCCTGGCTTTCCTCTCGCTGTTTTAAACTGTGAAAATCCCGGCTCTCTTCTCGCTGTTCTAAACTGTGAAAATACCGGCTCTTCAGTCACTGTTTCTAACTATGAAAATCCCGGCTCTCCTCTCGCTGTTTTAATCTGTGAGAATTCCGGCTCTCCTGTCGATCTTTAAAATTGTATTAATTCTGGCTCTCGTCTCGTTGTTTTAAACTGTGAAAATCCCAGCCCTCCTGTTGCTGTTTCAAACAGCGAAAATTCCAGCTCCCCTCTCGCTGTTTCAAACTGTGAAAATCCCAGCTCTCCTCTCGCTGTTTTAAACTGTGAAAATCCCGGCTCTCCTCGCGCTGTTTTAATCTGTGAGAATTCTGGCTCTCCTCTTGCTGTTTTAAACTGTGAAAATCCTGGCTCTCCTCTCGCTG
Source organism: Isurus oxyrinchus (assembly GCA_026770705.1). Taxonomy (NCBI): domain Eukaryota; kingdom Metazoa; phylum Chordata; class Chondrichthyes; order Lamniformes; family Lamnidae; genus Isurus; species Isurus oxyrinchus. Next base: position 72,259 of record JANJGN010000890.1, on the reverse strand, counting down.
TTTTGAACTGTGAAAATCCCGGCTATCATCTCGCAGTTTTAATCTGTGAGAATTCTGGCTCTCCTCTCACTGTTTTAAACTGTGAAAATCCTGGCTCTCCTCTCGCTGTTTTAAACTCTGAAAATCTCGGCTCTCCTCTCACTCTTTTAAATTGTGAAAATCCCAGCTCTCCTCTCGCTGTTTTAATCGGTGAAAATCCTGGCTTTCCTCTCGCTGTTTTAAACTGTGAAAATCCCGGCTCTCCTCTCGCTGTTCTAAACTGTGAAAATACCGGCTCTTCAGTCACTGTTTCTAACTGTGAAAATCCCGGCTCACCTCTCGCTGTTTTAATCTGTGAGAATTCCGGCTCTCCTGTCGCTCTTTAAAATTGTATTAATTCTGGCTCTCGTCTCGTTGTTTTAAACTGTGAAAATCCCAGCCCTCCTGTTGCTGTTTCAAACAGCGAAAATTCCAGCTCCCCTCTCGCTGTTTTAAACTGTGAAAATCCCGGCTCTCCTCTCGCTGTTTTAAACTGTGAAAATCCCGGCTCTCCTCTCGCTGTTCTCAACTGTGAAAATCCTGGTTCTCGTCCCGTTGTTTTAAACTGTGAAAATCCCGGCTCTCCTCTCGGTGTTTCAAACAGCGAAAATTCCAGCTCCCCTCTTGTTGTTTTAAACTGTGAAAATCCCATCTCTCCTGTCGTTGTTTTAAACTGTGAAAATCCCAGCTCTCCTCTCGCTGTTTTAAACTGTGAAAATCCCGGCTCTCCTCTCGCTGTTTTAATCTGTGAGAATTCTGGCTCTCCTCTTGCTGTTTTAAACTGTGAAAATCCTGGCTCTCCTCTCGCTGTTTTGAACTGTGAAAATCCCGGCTCTCCTCTCGCTGTTTTAATCTGTGAGAATTCTGGCTCTCCTCTCACTGTTTTAAACTGTGAAAATCCTGGCTCTCCTCTCGCTGTTTTAAACTCTGAAAATCCCGGCTCTCCTCTCGCTGTTTTAAACTCTGAAAATCCCGGCTCTCCTCTCGCTGTTTTAAACTATGAAAATCCCAGCTGTCCTCTCGCTGTTTTAAACTATGAAAATCCCGGCTCCCCTCTCGCTGTTTTAAACTCTGAAAATCCCGGCTCTCCACTCACTGTTTTAAACTGTGAAAATCCCGGCTCTCCTCTCGCTGTTTTAAACTGTGAAAATCCCGGCTCTCCTCTCACTGTTTTAAAGTGTGAAAATCCCGGCTCTCCTCTCGCTGTTTTAAACTGTGAAAATCTCGGCCCTTCTCGCGCTGTTTTAAGTTGTGAAAATCCCAGCTCTTCTCGCGCTTTTTTTAACTCTGAAAAGCCCTGCTCTCCTCTCACTGTTTTAAACTGTGAAAATCCCGGCTCTCCTGTCGCTGTTTTAAACTGTGAAAATCCCGGCTCTCCTGTCACTGTTTTAAACTGTGAAAATCCTGGCTCTCCTCTCGCTGTTTTCAACCGTCAAAATCCCTGCTCTCCTGTCGCTGTTTTAAACTGTGAAAATCCTGGCTCTCCTCTCGCTGTTTTAAACTGTGAAAATCCCGGCTCACCTCTCGCTGTTTTAAACTGTGAAAATCCTGTCTCTCCTCTTGCTGATAAACTGTGATAATCCTGGCTCTTCTTGCGCTGTTTTAAACTGAAAATTCCGGCTCCCCTCTTGCTGTTTTAAACTGTGAAAACCCCAGCACCCCTCTCGCTGTTTTAAACTGTGAAAATCCTGTCTCTCCATTTGCTGATAAACTGTGAAAATCCCGGCTCCCCTCTCGCTGTTTTAATCTGTGAAAATCCCGGCTCTCCTCTTGCTGTTTTAAACTGTGAAAATCCCGGCTCTCCTCTTGCTGTTTTAAACTGTGAAAATCCCGGCTCTCCTGTCACTGTTCCAAAATGTGAAAATCCCGGCTCTCCTGTCACTGTTTCAAACTGTGAAAATTCCAGCTCCCCTCTCGCTGTTTTAAACTGTGAAAATCCCGGCTCTCCTCTCACTGTTTTAAACTGTGAAAATCTCGGCTCTCCTCTCGCTCTTTTAAATTGTGAAAATCCCGGCTCTCCTCTCGCTGTTTTAATCGGTGAAAATCCTGGCTTTCCTCTCGCTGTTTTAAACTGTGAAAATCCCGGCTCTCTTCTCGCTGTTCAAAACTGTGAAAATACGGGCTCTTCAGTCACTGTTTCTAACTATGAAAATCCCGGCTCTCCTCTCGCTGTTTTAATCTGTGAGAATTCCGGCTCTCCTGTCGATCTTTAAAATTGTATTAATTCTGGCTCTCGTCTCGTTGTTTTAAACTGTGAAAATTCCAGCCCTCCTGTTGCTGTTTCAAACAGCGAAAATTCCAGCTCCCCTCTCGCTGTTTTAAACTGTGAAAAATCCCGGCTCTCCTGTCGCTGTTTTAAACTGTGAAAATCCCGGCTCTCCTCTCGCTGTTTTAAACTCTGAAAATCCCGGCTCTCCTCTCGCTGTTCTAAACTGTGAAAATCCTGGCACTCGTCCCGTTGTTTTAAACTGTGAAAATCCCATCTCTCCTGTCGCTTTTTTAAACTGCGAAAATTCCAGCTCCCCTCTCGTTGTTTTAAACTGTGAAAATCCCAGCTCTCCTCTCGCTGTTTTAAACTGTGAAAATCCCGGCTCTCCTCGCGCTGTTTTAATCTGTGAGAATTCTGGCTCTCCTCTTGCTGTTTTAAACTGTGAAAATCCTGGCTCTCCTCTCGCTGTTTTGAACTGTGAAAATCCCGGCTCTCCTCTCGCTGTTTTAATCTGTGAGAATTCTGGCTCTCCTCTCACTGTTTTAAACTGTGAAAATCCCAGCTCTCCTCTCGCTGTTTTAAACTGTGAAAATCCCGGCTCTCCTCTCGCTGTTTTAATCTGTGAGAATTCTGGCTCTCCTCTTGCTGTTTTAAACTGTGAAAATCCTGGCTCTCCTCTCGCTGTTTTGAACTGTGAAAATCCCGGCTCTCCTCTCGCTGTTTTAATCTGTGAGAATTCTGGCTCTCCTCTCGCTGTTTTAAACTGTGAAAATCCTGGCTCTCCTCTCGCTGTTTTAAACTCTGAAAATCCCGGCTCTCCTCTCGTTGTTTTAAACTCTGAAAATCCCGGCTCTCCTCTCGCTGTTCTAAACTGTGAAAATACCGGCTCTTCAGTCACTGTTTCTAACTGTGAAAATCCCGGCTCTCCTCTCGCTGTTTTAATCTGTGAGAATGCCGGCTCTCCTGTCGCTCTTTAAAATTGTATGAATTCATCTCTCCTGTCGTTGTTTTAAACTGTGAAAATCCCAGCTCTCCTCTCGCTGTTTTAAACTGTGAAAATCCCGGCTCTCCTCTCGCTGTTTTAATCTGTGAGAATTCTGGCTCTCCTCTTGCTGTTTTAAACTGTGAAAATCCTGGCTCTCCTCTCGCTGTTTTGAACTGTGAAAATCCCGGCTCTCCTCTCGCTGTTTTAATCTGTGAGAATTCTGGCTCTCCTCTCACTGTTTTAAACTGTGAAAATCCTGGCTCTCCTCTCGCTGTTTTAAACTCTGAAAATCCCGGCTCTCCTCTCGCTGTTTTAAACTCTGAAAATCCCGGCTCTCCTCTCGCTGTTTTAAACTATGAAAATCCCAGCTGTCCTCTCGCTGTTTTAAACTATGAAAATCCCGGCTCCCCTCTCGCTGTTTTAAACTCTGAAAATCCCGGCTCTCCACTCACTGTTTTAAACTGTGAAAATCCCGGCTCTCCTCTCGCTGTTTTAAACTGTGAAAATCCCGGCTCTCCTCTCACTGTTTTAAAGTGTGAAAATCCCGGCTCTCCTCTCGCTGTTTTAAACTGTGAAAATCTCGGCCCTTCTCGCGCTGTTTTAAATTGTGAAAATCCCAGCTCTTCTCGCGCTTTTTTTAACTCTGAAAAGCCCTGCTCTCCTCTCACTGTTTTAAACTGTGAAAATCCCGGCTCTCCTGTCGCTGTTTTAAACTGTGAAAATCCCGGCTCTCCTGTCACTGTTTTAAACTGTGAAAATCCTGGCTCTCCTCTCGCTGTTTTCAACCGTCAAAATCCCTGCTCTCCTGTCGCTGTTTTAAACTGTGAAAATCCTGGCTCTCCTCTCGCTGTTTTAAACTGTGAAAATCCCGGCTCACCTCTCGCTGTTTTAAACTGTGAAAATCCTGTCTCTCCTCTTGCTGATAAACTGTGATAATCCTGGCTCTTCTTGCGCTGTTTTAAACTGAAAATTCCGGCTCCCCTCTTGCTGTTTTAAACTGTGAAAACCCCAGCACCCCTCTCGCTGTTTTAAACTGTGAAAATCCTGTCTCTCCATTTGCTGATAAACTGTGAAAATCCCGGCTCCCCTCTCGCTGTTTTAATCTGTGAAAATCCCGGCTCTCCTCTTGCTGTTTTAAACTGTGAAAATCCCGGCTCTCCTCTTGCTGTTTTAAACTGTGAAAATCCCGGCTCTCCTGTCACTGTTCCAAAATGTGAAAATCCCGGCTCTCCTGTCACTGTTTCAAACTGTGAAAATTCCAGCTCCCCTCTCGCTGTTTTAAACTGTGAAAATCCCGGCTCTCCTCTCACTGTTTTAAACTGTGAAAATCTCGGCTCTCCTCTCGCTCTTTTAAATTGTGAAAATCCCGGCTCTCCTCTCGCTGTTTTAATCGGTGAAAATCCTGGCTTTCCTCTCGCTGTTTTAAACTGTGAAAATCCCGGCTCTCTTCTCGCTGTTCAAAACTGTGAAAATACGGGCTCTTCAGTCACTGTTTCTAACTATGAAAATCCCGGCTCTCCTCTCGCTGTTTTAATCTGTGAGAATTCCGGCTCTCCTGTCGATCTTTAAAATTGTATTAATTCTGGCTCTCGTCTCGTTGTTTTAAACTGTGAAAATTCCAGCCCTCCTGTTGCTGTTTCAAACAGCGAAAATTCCAGCTCCCCTCTCGCTGTTTTAAACTGTGAAAATCCCGGCTCTCCTGTCGCTGTTTTAAACTGTGAAAATCCCGGCTCTCCTCTCGCTGTTTTAAACTCTGAAAATCCCGGCTCTCCTCTCGCTGTTCTAAACTGTGAAAATCCTGGCTCTCGTCCCGTTGTTTTAAACTGTGAAAATCCCATCTCTCCTGTCGCTTTTTTAAACTGCGAAAATTCCAGCTCCCCTCTCGTTGTTTTAAACTGTGAAAATCCCAGCTCTCCTCTCGCTGTTTTAAACTGTGAAAATCCCGGCTCTCCTCGCGCTGTTTTAATCTGTGAGAATTCTGGCTCTCCTCTTGCTGTTTTAAACTGTGAAAATCCTGGCTCTCCTCTCGCTGTTTTGAACTGTGAAAATCCCGGCTCTCCTCTCGCTGTTTTAATCTGTGAGAATTCTGGCTCTCCTCTCACTGTTTTAAACTGTGAAAATCCTGGCTCTCCTCTCGCTGTTTTAAACTCTGAAAATCTCGGCTCTCCTCTCGCTCTTTTAAATTGTGAAAATCCCGGCTCTCCTCTCGCTGTTTTAATCGGTGAAAATCCTGGCTTTCCTCTCGCTGTTTTAATCTGTGAGAATTCCGGCTCTCCTGTCGCTCTTTAAAATTGTATTAATTCTGGCTCTCGTCTCGTTGTTTTAAACTGTGAAAATCCCAGCTCTCCTCTCGATGTTTTAAACTGTGAAAATCCTGGCTCTCCTCTCGCTGTTTTAAACTGTGAAAATCCCGGCTCTCCTCTCGCTGTTCTAAACTGTGAAAATCCTGGCTCTCGTCCCGTTGTTTTAAACTGTGAAAATCCCGGCTCTCCTCTCGCTGTTTCAAACAGCGAAAATTCCAGCTCCCCTCTCGTTGTTTTAAACTGTGAAAATCCCATCTCTCCTGTCGCTGTTTTAAACTGCGAACATTCCAGCTCCCCTCTCGTTGTTTTAAACTGTGAAAATCCCAGCTCTCCTCTCGCTGTTTTAAACTGTGAAAATCCCGGTTCTCCTCGCGCTGTTTTAATCTGTGAGAATTCTGGCTCTCCTCTTGCTGTTTTAAACTGTGAAAATCCTGGCTCTCCTCTCGCTGTTTTGAACTGTGAAAATCCCGGCTCTCCTCTCGCAGTTTTAATCTGTGAGAATTCTGGCTCTCCTCTCGCTGTTTTAAACTGTGAAAATCCTGGCTCTCCTCTCGCTGTTTTAAACTCTGAAAATCCCGGCTCTCCTCTCGCTCTTTTAAATTGTGAAAATCCCAGCTCTCCTCTCGCTGTTTTAATCGGTGAAAATCCTGGCTCTCCTCTCGCTGTTTTAAACTGTGAAAATCCCGGCTCTCCTCTCGCTGTTCTAAACTGTGAAAATACCGGCTCTTCAGTCACTGTTTCTAACTGTGAAAATCCCGGCTCTCCTCTCGCTGTTTTAATCTGTGAAAATCCCGGCTGTCCTCTCGCTGTTTTGATCTGTGAGAATTCCGGCTCTCCTGTCGCTCTTTAAAATTGTATTAATTCTGGCTCTCGTCTCGTTGTTTTAAACTGTGAAAATCCCAGCCCTCCTGTTGCTGTTTCAAACAGCGAAAATTCCAGCTCCCCTCTCGCTGTTTTAAACTGTGAAAATCCCGGCTCTCCTCTCGCTGTTTTAAACTGTGAAAATCCCGGCTCTCCTCTCGCTGTTTTAAACTGTGAAAATCCCGGCTCTCCTCTCGCTGTTCTAAACTGTGAAAATCCTGGCTCTCGTCCCGCTGTTTTAAACTGTGAAAATCCCGGCTCTCCTCTCGGTGTTTCAAACAGCGAAAATTCCAGCTCCCCTCTTGTTGTTTTAAACTGTGAAAATCCCATCTCTCCTGTCGCTGTTTTAAACTGCGAAAATTCCAGCTCCCCTCTCGTTGTTTTAAACTGTGAAAATCCCGGCTCTCCTCTCGCTGTTCTAAACTGTGAAAATCCTGGCTCTCGTCTCGTTGTTTTAAACTGTGAAAATCCCGGCTCTCCTCTCGATGTTTTAAACTGTGAAAATCCTGGCTCTCCTCTCGCTGTTTTAAACTGTGAAAATCCCGGCTCTCCTCTCGCTGTTCTAAACTGTGAAAATCCTGGCTCTCGTCCCGTTGTTTTAAACTGTGAAAATCCCGGCTCTCCTCTCGCTGTTTCAAACAGCGAAAATTCCAGCTCCCCTCTCGTTGTTTTAAACTGTGAAAATCCCATCTCTCCTGTCGCTGTTTTAAACTGCGAACATTCCAGCTCCCCTCTCGTTGTTTTAAACTGTGAAAATCCCAGCTCTCCTCTCGCTGTTTTAAACTGTGAAAATCCCGGTTCTCCTCGCGCTGTTTTAATCTGTGAGAATTCTGGCTCTCCTCTTGCTGTTTTAAACTGTGAAAATCCTGGCTCTCCTCTCGCTGTTTTGAACTGTGAAAATCCCGGCTCTCCTCTCGCAGTTTTAATCTGTGAGAATTCTGGCTCTCCTCTCGCTGTTTTAAACTGTGAAAATCCTGGCTCTCCTCTCGCTGTTTTAAACTCTGAAAATCCCGGCTCTCCGCTCGCTCTTTTAAATTGTGAAAATCCCAGCTCTCCTCTCGCTGTTTTAATCGGTGAAAATCCTGGCTCTCCTCTCGCTGTTTTAAACTGTGAAAATCCCGGCTCTCCTCTCGCTGTTCTAAACTGTGAAAATACCGGCTCTTCAGTCACTGTTTCTAACTGTGAAAATCCCGGCTCTCCTCTCGCTGTTTTAATCTGTGAAAATCCCGGCTGTCCTCTCGCTGTTTTGATCTGTGAGAATTCCGGCTCTCCTGTCGCTCTTTAAAATTGTATTAATTCTGGCTCTCGTCTCGTTGTTTTAAACTGTGAAAATCCCAGCCCTCCTGTTGCTGTTTCAAACAGCGAAAATTCCAGCTCCCCTCTCGCTGTTTTAAACTGTGAAAATCCCGGCTCTCCTCTCGCTGTTTTAAACTGTGAAAATCCCGGCTCTCCTCTCGCTGTTTTAAACTGTGAAAATCCCGGCTCTCCTCTCGCTGTTCTAAACTGTGAAAATCCTGGCTCTCGTCCCGTTGTTTTAAACTGTGAAAATCCCGGCTCTCCTCTCGGTGTTTCAAACAGCGAAAATTCCAGCTCCCCTCTTGTTGTTTTAAACTGTGAAAATCCCATCTCTCCTGTCGCTGTTTTAAACTGCGAAAATTCCAGCTCCCCTCTCGTTGTTTTAAACTGTGAAAATCCCGGCTCTCCTCTCGCTGTTCTAAACTGTGAAAATCCTGGCTCTCGTCTCGTTGTTTTAAACTGTGAAAATCCCGGCTCTCCTCTCGATGTTTTAAACTGTGAAAATCCTGGCTCTCCTCTCGCTGTTTTAAACTGTGAAAATCCCGGCTCTCCTCTCGCTGTTCTAAACTGTGAAAATACTGGCTCTCGTCCCGTTGTTTTAAACTGTGAAAATCCCGGCTCTCCTCGCGCTGTTTCAAACAGCGAAAATTCCAGCTCCCCTCTCGTTGTTTTAAACTGTGAAAATCCCATCTCTCCTGTCGCTGTTTTAAACTGCGAACATTCCAGCTCCCCTCTCGTTGTTTTAAACTGTGAAAATCCCAGCTCTCCTCTCGCTGTTTTAAACTGTGAAAATCCCGGTTCTCCTCGCGCTGTTTTAATCTGTGAGAATTCTGGCTCTCCTCTTGCTGTTTTAAACTGTGAAAATCCTGGCTCTCCTCTCGCTGTTTTGAACTGTGAAAATCCCGGCTCTCCTCTCGCAGTTTTAATCTGTGAGAATTCTGGCTCTCCTCTCGCTGTTTTAAACTGTGAAAATCATGGCTCTCCTCTCGCTGTTTTAAACTCTGAAAATCTCGGCTCTCCTCTCGCTCTTTTAAATTGTGAAAATCCCAGCTCTCCTCTCGCTGTTTTAATCGGTGAAAATCCTGGCTCTCCTCTCGCTGTTTTAAACTGTGAAAATCCCAGCTCTCCTCTCGCTGTTCTAAACTGTGAAAATACCGGCTCTTCAGTCACTGTTTCTAACTGTGAAAATCCCGGCTCTCCTCTCGCTGTTTTAATCTGTGAAAATCCCGGCTGTCCTCTCGCTGTTTTAATCTGTGAGAATTCCGGCTCTCCTGTCGCTCTTTAAAATTGTATTAATTCTGGCTCTCGTCTCGTTGTTTTAAACTGTGAAAATCCCAGCCCTCCTGTTGCTGTTTCAAATAGCGAAAATTCCAGCTCCCCTCTCGCTGTTTTAAACTGTGAAAATCCCGGCTCTCCTCTCGCTGTTTTAAACTGTGAAAATCCCGGCTCTCCTCTCGCTGTTTTAAACTGTGAAAATCCTGGCTCTCCTCTCGCTGTTCTAAACTGTGAAAATCCTGGCTCTCGTCCCGTTGTTTTAAACTGTGAAAATCCCGGCTCTCCTCTCGGTGTTTCAAACAGCGAAAATTCCAGCTCCCCTCTTGTTGTTTTAAACTGTGAAAATCCCATCTCTCCTGTCGCTGTTTTAAACTGCGAAAATTCCAGCTCCCCTCTCGTTGTTTTAAACTGTGAAAATCCCGGCTCTCCTCTCGCTGTTCTAAACTGTGAAAATCCTGGCTCTCGTCCCGTTGTTTTAAACTGTGAAAATCCCGGCTCTCCTCTCGGTGTTTCAAACAGCGAAAATTCCAGCTCCCCTCTTGTTGTTTTAAACTGTGAAAATCCCATCTCTCCTGTCGCTGTTTTAAACTGCGAAAATTCCAGCTCCCCTCTCGTTGTTTTAAACTGTGAAAATCCCGGCTCTCCTCTCGCTGTTCTAAACTGTGAAAATACAGGCTCTTCAGTCACTGTTTCTAACTGTGAAAATCCCGGCTCTCCTCTCGCTGTTTTAATCTGTGAGAATTCCGGCTCTTCTGTCGCTCTTTAAAATTGTATTAATTCTGGCTCTCGTCTCGTTGTTTTAAACTGTGAAAATCCCAGCCCTCCTGTTGCTGTTTCAAACAGCGAAAATTCCAGCTCCCCTCTCGCTGTTTTAAACTGTGAAAATCCCGGCTCTCCTCTCGCTGATTTAAACTGTGAAAATCCTGGCTCTCCTCTCGCTGTTTTAAACTGTGAAAATCCCGGCTCTCCTCTCGCTGTTCTAAACTGTGAAAATCCTGGCTCTCGTCCCGTTGTTTTAAACTGTGAAAATCCCGGCTCTCCTCTCGGTGTTTCAAACAGCGAAAATTCCAGCTCCCCTCTTGTTGTTTTAAACTGTGAAAATCCCATCTCTCCTGTCGCCGTTTTAAAGTGCGAAAATTCCAGCTCCCCTCTCGCTGTTTTAAACTGTGAAAATCCCAGCTCTCCTCTCGCTGTTTTAAACTGTGAAAATTCCAGCTCCCCTCTCGTTGTTTTAAACTGTGTAAATCCCAGCTCTCCACTCACTGTTTTAAACTGTGAAAATCCCGGCTCTCCTCTCGCTGTTTTAAACTGTGAAAATCCCGGCTCTCCTCTCACTGTTTTAAAGTGTGAAAATCCCGGCTCTCCTCTCGCTGTTTTAAACTGTGAAAATCTCGGCCCTTCTCGCGCTGTTTTAAATTGTGAAAATCCCAGCTCTTCTCGCGCTTTTTTTAACTCTGAAAAGCCCTGCTCTCCTCTCACTGTTTTAAACTGTGAAAATCCCGGCTCTCCTGTCGCTGTTTTAAACTGTGAAAATCCCGGCTCTCCTGTCACTGTTTTAAACTGTGAAAATCCTGGCTCTCCTCTCGCTGTTTTCAACCGTCAAAATCCCTGCTCTCCTGTCGCTGTTTTAAACTGTGAAAATCCTGGCTCTCCTCTCGCTGTTTTGAACTGTGAAAATCCCGGCTCACCTCTCGCTGTTTTAAACTGTGAAAATCCTGTCTCTCCTCTTGCTGATAAACTGTGATAATCCTGGCTCTTCTTGCGCTGTTTTAAACTGAAAATTCCGGCTCCCCTCTTGCTGTTTTAAACTGTGAAAACCACAGCACCCCTCTCGCTGTTTTAAACTGTGAAAATCCTGTCTCTCCATTTGCTGATAAACTGTGAAAATCCCGGCTCCCCTCTCGCTGTTTTAATCTGTGAAAATCCCGGCTCTCCTCTTGCTGTTTTAAACTGTGAAAATCCCGGCTCTCCTCTTGCTGTTTTAAACTGTGAAAATCCCGGCTCTCCTGTCACTGTTCCAAAATGTGAAAATCCCGGCTCTCCTGTCACTGTTTCAAACTGTGAAAATTCCAGCTCCCCTCTCGCTGTTTTAAACTGTGAAAATCCCGGCTCTCCTCTTGCTGTTTTAAACTGTGAAAATCCCGGCTCTCCTGTCACTGTTCCAAAATGTGAAAATCCCGGCTCTCCTGTCACTGTTCCAAAATGTGAAAATCCCGGCTCTCCTGTCACTGTTTCAAACTGTGAAAATTCCAGCTCCCCTCTCGCTGTTTTAAACTGTGAAAATCCCGGCTCTCCTCTCGCTGTTTCAAACTGTGAAAATCCCGGCTCTCCTGTCGCTGTTTAAAATTGTATTAATTCCGGCTCTCCTCTCGCTGTTTTAATCTGTGAGAATTCTGGCTCTCCGCTCGCTGTTTTAAACTGTGAAAATCCCGGCTCTCCTCTCACTGTTTTAAACTGTGAAAATCACGGCACTCCTCTCGCTCTTTTAAATTGTGAAAATCCCAGCTCTCCTCTCGCTGTTTTAATCGGTGAAAATCCTGGCTCTCCTCTCGCTGTTTTAAACTGTGAAAATCCCGGCTCTCCTCTCGCTGTTCTAAACTGTGAAAATACCGGCTCTTCAGTCACTGTTTCTAACTGTGAAAATCCCGGCTCTCCTCTCGCTGTTTTAATCTGTGAAAATCCCGGCTGTCCTCTCGCTGTTTTGATCTGTGAGAATTCCGGCTCTCCTGTCGCTCTTTAAAATTGTATTAATTCTGGCTCTCGTCTCGTTGTTTTAAACTGTGAAAATCCCAGCCCTCCTGTTGCTGTTTCAAACAGCGAAAATTCCAGCTCCCCTCTCGCTGTTTTAAACTGTGAAAATCCCGGCTCTCCTCTCGCTGTTTTAAACTGTGAAAATCCCGGCTCTCCTCTCGCTGTTTTAAACTGTGAAAATCCCGGCTCTCCTCTCGCTGTTCTAAACTGTGAAAATCCTGGCTCTCGTCCCGCTGTTTTAAACTGTGAAAATCCCGGCTCTCCTCTCGGTGTTTCAAACAGCGAAAATTCCAGCTCCCCTCTTGTTGTTTTAAACTGTGAAAATCCCATCTCTCCTGTCGCTGTTTTAAACTGCGAAAATTCCAGCTCCCCTCTCGTTGTTTTAAACTGTGAAAATCCCGGCTCTCCTCTCGCTGTTCTAAACTGTGAAAATCCTGGCTCTCGTCTCGTTGTTTTAAACTGTGAAAATCCCGGCTCTCCTCTCGATGTTTTAAACTGTGAAAATCCTGGCTCTCCTCTCGCTGTTTTAAACTGTGAAAATCCCGGCTCTCCTCTCGCTGTTCTAAACTGTGAAAATCCTGGCTCTCGTCCCGTTGTTTTAAACTGTGAAAATCCCGGCTCTCCTCTCGCTGTTTCAAACAGCGAAAATTCCAGCTCCCCTCTCGTTGTTTTAAACTGTGAAAATCCCATCTCTCCTGTCGCTGTTTTAAACTGCGAACATTCCAGCTCCCCTCTCGTTGTTTTAAACTGTGAAAATCCCAGCTCTCCTCTCGCTGTTTTAAACTGTGAAAATCCCGGTTCTCCTCGCGCTGTTTTAATCTGTGAGAATTCTGGCTCTCCTCTTGCTGTTTTAAACTGTGAAAATCCTGGCTCTCCTCTCGCTGTTTTGAACTGTGAAAATCCCGGCTCTCCTCTCGCAGTTTTAATCTGTGAGAATTCTGGCTCTCCTCTCGCTGTTTTAAACTGTGAAAATCCTGGCTCTCCTCTCGCTGTTTTAAACTCTGAAAATCCCGGCTCTCCGCTCGCTCTTTTAAATTGTGAAAATCCCAGCTCTCCTCTCGCTGTTTTAATCGGTGAAAATCCTGGCTCTCCTCTCGCTGTTTTAAACTGTGAAAATCCCGGCTCTCCTCTCGCTGTTCTAAACTGTGAAAATACCGGCTCTTCAGTCACTGTTTCTAACTGTGAAAATCCCGGCTCTCCTCTCGCTGTTTTAATCTGTGAAAATCCCGGCTGTCCTCTCGCTGTTTTGATCTGTGAGAATTCCGGCTCTCCTGTCGCTCTTTAAAATTGTATTAATTCTGGCTCTCGTCTCGTTGTTTTAAACTGTGAAAATCCCAGCCCTCCTGTTGCTGTTTCAAACAGCGAAAATTCCAGCTCCCCTCTCGCTGTTTTAAACTGTGAAAATCCCGGCTCTCCTCTCGCTGTTTTAAACTGTGAAAATCCCGGCTCTCCTCTCGCTGTTTTAAACTGTGAAAATCCCGGCTCTCCTCTCGCTGTTCTAAACTGTGAAAATCCTGGCTCTCGTCCCGTTGTTTTAAACTGTGAAAATCCCGGCTCTCCTCTCGGTGTTTCAAACAGCGAAAATTCCAGCTCCCCTCTTGTTGTTTTAAACTGTGAAAATCCCATCTCTCCTGTCGCTGTTTTAAACTGCGAAAATTCCAGCTCCCCTCTCGTTGTTTTAAACTGTGAAAATCCCGGCTCTCCTCTCGCTGTTCTAAACTGTGAAAATCCTGGCTCTCGTCTCGTTGTTTTAAACTGTGAAAATCCCGGCTCTCCTCTCGATGTTTTAAACTGTGAAAATCCTGGCTCTCCTCTCGCTGTTTTAAACTGTGAAAATCCCGGCTCTCCTCTCGCTGTTCTAAACTGTGAAAATACTGGCTCTCGTCCCGTTGTTTTAAACTGTGAAAATCCCGGCTCTCCTCGCGCTGTTTCAAACAGCGAAAATTCCAGCTCCCCTCTCGTTGTTTTAAACTGTGAAAATCCCATCTCTCCTGTCGCTGTTTTAAACTGCGAACATTCCAGCTCCCCTCTCGTTGTTTTAAACTGTGAAAATCCCAGCTCTCCTCTCGCTGTTTTAAACTGTGAAAATCCCGGTTCTCCTCGCGCTGTTTTAATCTGTGAGAATTCTGGCTCTCCTCTTGCTGTTTTAAACTGTGAAAATCCTGGCTCTCCTCTCGCTGTTTTGAACTGTGAAAATCCCGGCTCTCCTCTCGCAGTTTTAATCTGTGAGAATTCTGGCTCTCCTCTCGCTGTTTTAAACTGTGAAAATCATGGCTCTCCTCTCGCTGTTTTAAACTCTGAAAATCTCGGCTCTCCTCTCGCTCTTTTAAATTGTGAAAATCCCAGCTCTCCTCTCGCTGTTTTAATCGGTGAAAATCCTGGCTCTCCTCTCGCTGTTTTAAACTGTGAAAATCCCAGCTCTCCTCTCGCTGTTCTAAACTGTGAAAATACCGGCTCTTCAGTCACTGTTTCTAACTGTGAAAATCCCGGCTCTCCTCTCGCTGTTTTAATCTGTGAAAATCCCGGCTGTCCTCTCGCTGTTTTAATCTGTGAGAATTCCGGCTCTCCTGTCGCTCTTTAAAATTGTATTAATTCTGGCTCTCGTCTCGTTGTTTTAAACTGTGAAAATCCCAGCCCTCCTGTTGCTGTTTCAAATAGCGAAAATTCCAGCTCCCCTCTCGCTGTTTTAAACTGTGAAAATCCCGGCTCTCCTCTCGCTGTTTTAAACTGTGAAAATCCCGGCTCTCCTCTCGCTGTTTTAAACTGTGAAAATCCTGGCTCTCCTCTCGCTGTTCTAAACTGTGAAAATCCTGGCTCTCGTCCCGTTGTTTTAAACTGTGAAAATCCCGGCTCTCCTCTCGGTGTTTCAAACAGCGAAAATTCCAGCTCCCCTCTTGTTGTTTTAAACTGTGAAAATCCCATCTCTCCTGTCGCTGTTTTAAACTGCGAAAATTCCAGCTCCCCTCTCGTTGTTTTAAACTGTGAAAATCCCGGCTCTCCTCTCGCTGTTCTAAACTGTGAAAATCCTGGCTCTCGTCCCGTTGTTTTAAACTGTGAAAATCCCGGCTCTCCTCTCGGTGTTTCAAACAGCGAAAATTCCAGCTCCCCTCTTGTTGTTTTAAACTGTGAAAATCCCATCTCTCCTGTCGCTGTTTTAAACTGCGAAAATTCCAGCTCCCCTCTCGTTGTTTTAAACTGTGAAAATCCCGGCTCTCCTCTCGCTGTTCTAAACTGTGAAAATACAGGCTCTTCAGTCACTGTTTCTAACTGTGAAAATCCCGGCTCTCCTCTCGCTGTTTTAATCTGTGAGAATTCCGGCTCTTCTGTCGCTCTTTAAAATTGTATTAATTCTGGCTCTCGTCTCGTTGTTTTAAACTGTGAAAATCCCAGCCCTCCTGTTGCTGTTTCAAACAGCGAAAATTCCAGCTCCCCTCTCGCTGTTTTAAACTGTGAAAATCCCGGCTCTCCTCTCGCTGATTTAAACTGTGAAAATCCTGGCTCTCCTCTCGCTGTTTTAAACTGTGAAAATCCCGGCTCTCCTCTCGCTGTTCTAAACTGTGAAAATCCTGGCTCTCGTCCCGTTGTTTTAAACTGTGAAAATCCCGGCTCTCCTCTCGGTGTTTCAAACAGCGAAAATTCCAGCTCCCCTCTTGTTGTTTTAAACTGTGAAAATCCCATCTCTCCTGTCGCCGTTTTAAAGTGCGAAAATTCCAGCTCCCCTCTCGCTGTTTTAAACTGTGAAAATCCCAGCTCTCCTCTCGCTGTTTTAAACTGTGAAAATTCCAGCTCCCCTCTCGTTGTTTTAAACTGTGTAAATCCCAGCTCTCCACTCACTGTTTTAAACTGTGAAAATCCCGGCTCTCCTCTCGCTGTTTTAAACTGTGAAAATCCCGGCTCTCCTCTCACTGTTTTAAAGTGTGAAAATCCCGGCTCTCCTCTCGCTGTTTTAAACTGTGAAAATCTCGGCCCTTCTCGCGCTGTTTTAAATTGTGAAAATCCCAGCTCTTCTCGCGCTTTTTTTAACTCTGAAAAGCCCTGCTCTCCTCTCACTGTTTTAAACTGTGAAAATCCCGGCTCTCCTGTCGCTGTTTTAAACTGTGAAAATCCCGGCTCTCCTGTCACTGTTTTAAACTGTGAAAATCCTGGCTCTCCTCTCGCTGTTTTCAACCGTCAAAATCCCTGCTCTCCTGTCGCTGTTTTAAACTGTGAAAATCCTGGCTCTCCTCTCGCTGTTTTGAACTGTGAAAATCCCGGCTCACCTCTCGCTGTTTTAAACTGTGAAAATCCTGTCTCTCCTCTTGCTGATAAACTGTGATAATCCTGGCTCTTCTTGCGCTGTTTTAAACTGAAAATTCCGGCTCCCCTCTTGCTGTTTTAAACTGTGAAAACCACAGCACCCCTCTCGCTGTTTTAAACTGTGAAAATCCTGTCTCTCCATTTGCTGATAAACTGTGAAAATCCCGGCTCCCCTCTCGCTGTTTTAATCTGTGAAAATCCCGGCTCTCCTCTTGCTGTTTTAAACTGTGAAAATCCCGGCTCTCCTCTTGCTGTTTTAAACTGTGAAAATCCCGGCTCTCCTGTCACTGTTCCAAAATGTGAAAATCCCGGCTCTCCTGTCACTGTTTCAAACTGTGAAAATTCCAGCTCCCCTCTCGCTGTTTTAAACTGTGAAAATCCCGGCTCTCCTCTTGCTGTTTTAAACTGTGAAAATCCCGGCTCTCCTGTCACTGTTCCAAAATGTGAAAATCCCGGCTCTCCTGTCACTGTTCCAAAATGTGAAAATCCCGGCTCTCCTGTCACTGTTTCAAACTGTGAAAATTCCAGCTCCCCTCTCGCTGTTTTAAACTGTGAAAATCCCGGCTCTCCTCTCGCTGTTTCAAACTGTGAAAATCCCGGCTCTCCTGTCGCTGTTTAAAATTGTATTAATTCCGGCTCTCCTCTCGCTGTTTTAATCTGTGAGAATTCTGGCTCTCCGCTCGCTGTTTTAAACTGTGAAAATCCCGGCTCTCCTCTCACTGTTTTAAACTGTGAAAATCACGGCTCTCCTCTCGCTCTTTTAAATTGTGAAAATCCCGGCTCTCCTCTCGCTGTTTTAATCGGTGAAAATCCTGGCTTTCCTCTCGCTGTTTTAAACTGTGAAAATCCCGGATCTCCTTCGCTGTTCTAAACTGTGAAAATACCGGCTCTTAAGTCACTGTTTCTAACTATGAAAATCCCGGCTCTCCTCTCGCTGTTTTAATCTGTGAGAATTCCGGCTCTCCTGTCGCTCTTTAAAATTGTATTAATTCTGACTCTCGTCTCGTTGTTTTAAACTGTGAAAATCCCGGCTCTCCTCTCGCTGTTTTAAACTGTGAAAATCCTGGCTCTCCTCTCGCTGTTTTAAACTGTGAAAATCCCGGCTCTCCTCTCGCTGTTCTAAACTGTGAAAATCCTGGCTCTTGTCCCGTTGTTTTAAACTGTGAAAATCCCGGCTCTCCTCTCGCTGTTTCAAACGGCGAAAATTCCAGCTCCCCTCTCGTTGTTTTAAACTGTGAAAATCCCATCTCTCCTGTCGCTGTTTTAAACTGCGAACATTCCAATTCCCCTCTCGTTGTTTTAAACTGTGAAAATCCCAGCTCTCCTCTCGCTGTTTTAAACTGTGAAAATCCCGGCTCTCCTCGCGCTGTTTTAATCTGTGAGAATTCTGGCTCTCCTCTTGCTGTTTTAAACTGTGAAAATCCTGGCTCTCCTCTCGCTGTTTTAAACTGTGAAAATCCCGGCTCTCCTGTCGCTGTTTTAAACTGTGAAAATCCCGGCTCTCCTGTCACTGTTTTAAACTGTGAAAATCCTGGCTCTCCTCTCGCTGTTTTCAACCGTCAAAATCCCTGCTCTCCTGTCGCTGTTTTAAACTGTGAAAATCCTGGCTCTCCTCTCGCTGTTTTAAACTGTGAAAATACCGGCTCACCTCTCGCTGTTTTAAACTGTGAAAATCCTGTCTCTCCTCTTGCTGATAAACTGTGATAATCCTGGCTCTTCTTGCGCTGTTTTAAACTGAAAATCCCGGCTCTCCTCTCACTGTTTTAAACTGTGAAAATCTCGGCTCTCCTCTCGCTCTTTTAAATTGTGAAAATCCCGGCTCTCCTCTCGCTGTTTTAATCGGTGAAAATCCTGGCTTTCCTCTCGCTGTTTTAAACTGTGAAAATCCCGGCTCTCTTCTCGCTGTTCTAAACTGTGAAAATACCGGCTCTTCAGTCACTGTTTCTAACTATGAAAATCCCGGCTCTCCTCTCGCTGTTTTAATCTGTGAGAATTCCGGCTCTCCTGTCGATCTTTAAAATTGTATTAATTCTGGCTCTCGTCTCGTTGTTTTAAACTGTGAAAATCCCAGCCCTCCTGTTGCTGTTTCAAACAGCGAAAATTCCAGCTCCCCTCTCGCTGTTTTAAACTGTGAAAATCCCGGCTCTCCTGTCGCTGTTTTAAACTCTGAAAATCCCGGCTCTCCTCTCGCTGTTTTAAACTGTGAAAATCCCGGCTCTCCTCTCGCTGTTCTAAACTGTGAAAATCCTGGCTCTCGTCCCGTTGTTTTAAACTGTGAAAATCCCATCTCTCCTGTCGCTGTTTTAAACTGCGAAAATTCCAGCTCCCCTCTCGTTGTTTTAAACTGTGAAAATCCCAGCTCTCCTCTCGATGTTTTAAACTGTGAAAATCCCGGCTCTCCTCGCGCTGTTTTAATCTGTAAGAATTCTGGCTCTCCTCTTGCTGTTTTAAACTGTGAAAATCCTGGCTCTCCTCTCGCTGTTTTGAACTGTGAAAATCCCGGCTCTCCTCTCGCTGTTTTAATCTGTGAGAATTCTGGCTCTCCTCTCACTGTTTTAAACTGTGAAAATCCCGGCTCTCCTCTCGCTGTTTTAAACTCTGAAAATCTCGGCTCTCCTCTCGCTCTTTTAAATTGTGAAAATCCCGGCTCTCCTCTCGCTGTTTTAATCGGTGAAAATCCTGGCTTTCCTCTCGCTGTTTTAATCTGTGAGAATTCCGGCTCTCCTGTCGCTCTTTAAAATTGTATTAATTCTGGCTCTCGTCTCGTTGTTTTAAACTGTGAAAATCCCGGCTCTCCTCTCGCTGTTATAACTGCGAAAATCCTGGCTCTCCTCTCGCTGTTTTAAACTGTGAAAATCCCGGCTCTCCTCTCGCTGTTCTAAACTGTGAAAATCCTGGCTCTCGTCCCGTTGTTTTAAACTGTGAAACTCCCGGCTCTCCTCTCGCTGTTTCAAACAGCGAAAATTCCAGCTCCCCTCTCGTTGTTTTAAACTGTGAAAATCCCATCTCTCCTGTCGCTGTTTTAAACTGCGAACATTCCAGCTCCCCTCTCGTTGTTTTAAACTGTGAAAATCCCAGCTCTCCTCTCGCTGTTTTAAACTGTGAAAATCCCGGCTCTCCTCGCGCTGTTTTAATCTGTGAGAATTCTGGCTCTCCTCTTGCTGTTTTAAACTGTGAAAATCCTGGCTCTCCTCTCGCTGTTTTGAACTGTGAAAATCCCGGCTCTCCTCTCGCAGTTTTAATCTGTGAGAATTCTGGCTCTCCTCTCACTGTTTTAAACTGTGAAAATCCTGGCTCTCCTCTCGCTGTTTTAAACTCTGAAAATCTCGGCTCTCCTCTCGCTCTTTTAAATTGTGAAAATCCCAGCTCTCCTCTCGCTGTTTTAATCGGTGAAAATCCTGGCTTTCCTCTCGCTGTTTTAAACTGTGAAAATCCCGGCTCTCCTCTCGCTGTTCTGAACTGTGAAAATACCGGCTCTTCAGTCACTGTTTCTAACTATGAAAATCCCGGCTCTCCTCTCGCTGTTTTAATCTGTGAGAATTCCGGCTCTCCTGTCGCTCTTTAAAATTGTATTAATTCTGGCTCTCGTCTCGTTGTTTTAAACTGTGAAAATCCCAGCCCTCCTGTTGCTGTTTCAAACAGCGAAAATTCCAGCTCCCCTTTCGCTGTTTTAAACTGTGAAAATCCCGGCTCTCCTCTCGCTGTTTTAAACTGTGAAAATCCCGGCTCTCCTCTCGCTGTTCTAAACTGTGAAAATCCTGGCTCTCGTCCCGTTGTTTTAAACTGTGAAAATCCCGGCTCTCCTCTCGGTGTTTCAAACAGCGAAAATTCCAGCTCCCCTCTTGTTGTTTTAAACTGTGAAAATCCCATCTCTCCTGTCGTTGTTTTAAACTGTGAAAATCCCAGCTCTCCTCTCGCTGTTTTAAACTGTGAAAATCCCGGCTCTCCTCTCGCTGTTTTAATCTGTGAGAATTCTGGCTCTCCTCTTGCTGTTTTAAACTGTGAAAATCCTGGCTCTCCTCTCGCTGTTTTGAACTGTGAAAATCCCGGCTCTCCTCTCGCTGTTTTAATCTGTGAGAATTCTGGCTCTCCTCTCACTGTTTTAAACTGTGAAAATCCCGGCTCTCCTCTCGCTGTTTTAAACTCTGAAAATCCCGGCTCTCCTCTCGCTGTTTTAAACTCTGAAAATCCCGGCTCTCCTCTCGCTGTTTTAAACTATGAAAATCCCAGCTGTCCTCTCGCTGTTTTAAACTATGAAAATCCCGGCTATCCTCTCGCTGTTTTAATCTGTGAGAATTCTGGCTCTCCTCTCACTGTTTTAAACTGTGAAAATCCTGGCTTTCCTCTCGCTGTTTTAAACTCTGAAAATCCCGGCTCTCCTCTCGCTGTTTTAAACTCTGAAAATCCCGGCTCTCCTCTCGCTGTTTTAAACTATGAAAATCCCAGCTGTCCTCTCGCTGTTTTAAAATATGAAAATCCTGTCTCTCCTCTTGCTGATAAACTGTGATAATCCTGGCTCTTCTTGCGCTGTTTTAAACTGAAAATTCCGGCTCCCCTCTTGCTGTTTTAAACTGTGAAAACCCCAGCAACCCTCTCGCTGTTTTAAACTGTGAAAATCCTGTCTCTCCATTTGCTGATAAACTGTGAAAATCCCGGCTCCCCTCACGCTGTTTTAATCTGTGAAAATCCCGGCTCTCCTCTTGCTGTTTTAAACTGTGAAAATCCCGGCTCTCCTCTTGCTGTTTTAAACTGTGAAAATCCCGGCTCTCCTGTCACTGTTCCAAAATGTGAAAATCCCGGCTCTCCTGTCACTGTTTCAAACTGTGAAAATTCCAGCTCCCCTCTCGCTGTTTTAAACTGTGAAAATCCCGGCTCTCCTCTCACTGTTTTAAACTGTGAAAATCTCGGCTCTCCTCTCGCTCTTTTAAATTGTGAAAATCCCGGCTCTCCTCTCGCTGTTTTAATCGGTGAAAATCCTGGCTTTCCTCTCGCTGTTTTAAACTGTGAAAATCCCGGCTCTCTTCTGGCTGTTCTAAACTGTGAAAATACCGGCTCTTCAGTCACTGTTTCTAACTATGAAAATCCCGGCTCTCCACTCGCTGTTTTAATCTGTGAGAATTCCGGCTCTCCTGTCGATCTTTAAAATTGTATTAATTCTGGCTCTCGTCTCGTTGTTTTAAACTGTGAAAATCCCAGCCCTCCTGTTGCTGTTTCAAACAGCGAAAATTCCAGCTCCCCTCTCGCTGTTTTAAACTGTGAAAATCCCGGCTCTCCTGTCGCTGTTTTAAACTGTGAAAATCCCGGCTCTCCTCTCGCTGTTTTAAACTCTGAAAATCCCGGCTCTCCTCTCGCTGTTCTAAACTGTGAAAATCCTGGCTCTCGTCCCGTTGTTTTAAACTGTGAAAATCCCATCTCTCCTGTCGCTTTTTTAAACTGCGAAAATTCCAGCTCCCCTCTCGTTGTTTTAAACTGTGAAAATCCCAGCTCTCCTCTCGCTGTTTTAAACTGTGAAAATCCCGGCTCTCCTCGCGCTGTTTTAATCTGTGAGAATTCTGGCTCTCCTCTTGCTGTTTTAAACTGTGAAAATCCTGGCTCTCCTCTCGCTGTTTTGAACTGTGAAAATCCTGGCTCTCCTCTCGCTGTTTTAATCTGTGAGAATTCTGGCTCCCCTCTCACTGTTTTAAACTGTGAAAATCCTGGCTCTCCTCTCGCTGTTTTAAACTCTGAAAATCTCAGCTCTCCTCTCGCTCTTTTAAATTGTGAAAATCCCGGCTCTCCTCTCGCTGTTTTAATCTGTGAAAATCCTGGCTTTCCTCTCGCTGTTTTAATCTGTGAGAATTCCGGCTCTCCTGTCGCTCTTTAAAATTGTATTAATTCTGGCTCTCGTCTCGTTGTTTTAAACTGTGAAAATCCCGGCTCTCCTCTCGCTGTTTTAAACTGTGAAAATCCTGGCTCTCCTCTCGCTGTTTTAAACTGTGAAAATCCCGGCTCTCCTCTCGCTGTTCTAAACTGTGAAAATCCTGGCTCTCGTCCCGTTGTTTTAAACTGTGAAAATCCCGGCTCTCCTCTCGCTGTTTCAAACAGCGAAAATTCCAGCTCCCCTCTCGTTGTTTTAAACTGTGAAAATCCCATCTCTCCTGTCGCTGTTTTAAACTGCGAACATTCCAGCTCCCCTCTCGTTGTTTTAAACTGTGAAAATCCCAGCTCTCCTCTCGCTGTTTTAAACTGTGAAAATCCCGGTTCTCCTCGCGCTGTTTTAATCTGTGAGAATTCTGGCTCTCCTCTTGCTGTTTTAAACTGTGAAAATCCTGGCTCTCCTCTCGCTGTTTTGAACTGTGAAAATCCCGGCTCTCCTCTCGCAGTTTTAATCTGTGAGAATTCTGGCTCTCCTCTCGCTGTTTTAAACTGTGAAAATCCTGGCTCTCCTCTCGCTGTTTTAAACTCTGAAAATCTCGGCTCTCCTCTCGCTCTTTTAAATTGTGAAAATCCCAGCTCTCCTCTCGCTGTTTTAATCGGTGAAAATCCTGGCTCTCCTCTCGCTGTTTTAAACTGTGAAAATCCCGGCTCTCCTCTCGCTGCGCTAAACTGTGAAAATACCGGCTCTTCAGTCACTGTTTCTAACTGTGAAAATCCCGGCTCTCCTCTCGCTGTTTTAATCTGTGAGAATTCCGGCTCTCCTGTCGCTCTTTAAAATTGTATTAATTCTGGCTCTCGTCTCGTTGTTTTAAACTGTGAAAATCCCAGCCCTCCTGTTGCTGTTTCAAACAGCAAAAATTCCAGCTCCCCTCTCGCTGCTTTAAACTGTGAAAATCCCGGCTCTCCTCTCGCTGTTTTAAACTGTGAAAATCCCGGCTCTCCTCTCGCTGTTTTAAACTGTGAAAATCCCGGCTCTCCTCTCGCTGTTCTAAACTGTGAAAATCCTGGCTCTCGTCCCGTTGTTTTAAACTGTGAAAATCCCGGCTCTCCTCTCGGTGTTTCAAACAGCGAAAATTCCAGCTCCCCTCTTGTTGTTTTAAACTGTGAAAATCCCATCTCTCCTGTCGCTGTTTTAAACTGCGAAAATTCCAGCTCCCCTCTCGTTGTTTTAAACTGTGAAAATCCCGGCTCTCCTCTCGCTGTTCTAAACTGTGAAAATCCTGGCTCTCGTCCCGTTGTTTTAAACTGTGAAAATCCCATCTCTCCTGTCGCTGTTTTAAACTGCGAAAGTTCCAGCTCCCCTCTCGTTGTTTTAAACTGTGAAAATCCCGGCTCTCCTCTCGCTGTTCTAAACTGTGAAAATCCTGGCTCTCGTCCCGTTGTTTTAAACTGTGAAAATCCCATCTCTCCTGTCGCTTTTTTAAACTGCGAAAATTCCAGCTCCCCTCTCGTTGTTTTAAACTGTGAAAATCCCAGCTCTCCTCTCGCTGTTTTAAACTGTGAAAATCCCGGCTCTCCTCGCGCTGTTTTAATCTGTGAGAATTCTGGCTCTCCTCTTGCTGTTTTAAACTGTGAAAATCCTGGCTCTCCTCTCGCTGTTTTGAACTGTGAAAATCCCGGCTCTCCTCTCGCTGTTTTAATCTGTGAGAATTCTGGCTCTCCTCTCACTGTTTTAAACTGTGAAAATCCTGGCTCTCCTCTCGCTGTTTTAAACTCTGAAAATCTCGGCTCTCCTCTCGCTCTTTTAAATTGTGAAAATCCCGGCTCTCCTCTCGCTGTTTTAATCGGTGAAAATCCTGGCTTTCCTCTCGCTGTTTTAATCTGTGAGAATTCCGGCTCTCCTGTCGCTCTTTAAAATTGTATTAATTCTGGCTCTCGTCTCGTTGTTTTAAACTGTGAAAATCCCGGCTCTCCTCTCGCTGTTTTAAACTGTGAAAATCCTGGCTCTCCTCTCGCTGTTTTAAACTGTGAAAATCCCGGCTCTCCTCTCGCTGTTCTAAACTGTGAAAATCCTGGCTCTCGTCCCGTTGTTTTAAACTGTGAAAATCCCGGCTCTCCTCTCGCTGTTTCAAACAGCGAAAATTCCAGCTCCCCTCTCGTTGTTTTAAACTGTGAAAATCCCATCTCTCCTGTCGCTGTTTTAAACTGCGAACATTCCAGCTCCCCTCTCGTTGTTTTAAACTGTGAAAATCCCAGCTCTCCTCTCGCTGTTTTAAACTGTGAAAATCCCGGTTCTCCTCGCGCTGTTTTAATCTGTGAGAATTCTGGCTCTCCTCTTGCTGTTTTAAACTGTGAAAATCCTGGCTCTCCTCTCGCTGTTTTGAACTGTGAAAATCCCGGCTCTCCTCTCGCAGTTTTAATCTGTGAGAATTCTGGCTCTCCTCTCGCTGTTTTAAACTGTGAAAATCCTGGCTCTCCTCTCGCTGTTTTAAACTCTGAAAATCTCGGCTCTCCTCTCGCTCTTTTAAATTGTGAAAATCCCAGCTCTCCTCTCGCTGTTTTAATCGGTGAAAATCCTGGCTCTCCTCTCGCTGTTTTAAACTGTGAAAATCCCGGCTCTCCTCTCGCTGTTCTAAACTGTGAAAATACCGGCTCTTCAGTCACTGTTTCTAACTGTGAAAATCCCGGCTCTCCTCTCGCTGTTTTAATCTGTGAGAATTCCGGCTCTCCTGTCGCTCTTTAAAATTGTATTAATTCTGGCTCTCGTCTCGTTGTTTTAAACTGTGAAAATCCCAGCCCTCCTGTTGCTGTTTCAAACAGCAAAAATTCCAGCTCCCCTCTCGCTGCTTTAAACTGTGAAAATCCCGGCTCTCCTCTCGCTGTTTTAAACTGTGAAAATCCCGGCTCTCCTCTCGCTGTTTTAAACTGTGAAAATCCCGGCTCTCCTCTCGCTGTTCTAAACTGTGAAAATCCTGGCTCTCGTCCCGTTGTTTTAAACTGTGAAAATCCCGGCTCTCCTCTCGGTGTTTCAAACAGCGAAAATTCCAGCTCCCCTCTTGTTGTTTTAAACTGTGAAAATCCCATCTCTCCTGTCGCTGTTTTAAACTGCGAAAATTCCAGCTCCCCTCTCGTTGTTTTAAACTGTGAAAATCCCGGCTCTCCTCTCGCTGTTCTAAACTGTGAAAATCCTGGCTCTCGTCCCGTTGTTTTAAACTGTGAAAATCCCGGCTCTCCTCTCGGTGTTTCAAACAGCGAAAATTCCAGCTCCCCTCTTGTTGTTTTAAACTGTGAAAATTCCATCTCTCCTGTCGCTGTTTTAAACTGCGAAAATTCCAGCTCCCCTCTCGTTGTTTTAAACTGTGAAAATCCCAGCTCTCCTCTCGCTGTTTTAATCTGTGAGAATTCTGGCTCTCCTCTCACTGTTTTAAACTGTGAAAATCCTGGCTCTCCTCTCGCTGTTTTAAACTCTGAAAATCCCGGCTCTCCTCTCGCTGTTTTAAACTCTGAAAATCCCGGCTCTCCTCTCGCTGTTTTAAACTATGAAAATCCCAGCTGTCCTCTCGCTGTTTTAAACTATGAAAATCCCGGCTCCCCTCTCGCTGTTTTAAACTCTGAAAATCCCGGCTCTCCACTCACTGTTTTAAACTGTGAAAATCCCGGCTCTCCTCTCGCTGTTTTAAACTGTGAAAATCCCGGCTCTCCTCTCACTGTTTTAAAGTGTGAAAATCCCGGCTCTCCTCTCGCTGTTTTAAACTGTGAAAATCTCGCCCCTTCTCGCGCTGTTTTAAATTGTGAAAATCCCAGCTCTTCTCGCGCTTTTTTTAACTCTGAAAAGCCCTGCTCTCCTCTCACTGTTTTAAACTGTGAAAATCCCGGCTCTCCTGTCGCTGTTTTAAACTGTGAAAATCCCGGCTCTCCTGTCACTGTTTTAAACTGTGAAAATCCTGGCTCTCCTCTCGCTGTTTTCAACCGTCAAAATCCCTGCTCTCCTGTCGCTGTTTTAAACATGTGAAAATCCTGGCTCTCCTCTCGCTGTTTTAAACTGTGAAAATCCCGGCTCACCTCTCGCTGTTTTAAACTGAGAAAATCCTGTCTCTCCTCTTGCTGATAAACTGTGATAATCCTGGCTCTTCTTGCGCTGTTTTAAACTGAAAATTCCGGCTCCCCTCTTGCTGTTTTAAACTGTGAAAACCCCAGCACCCCTCTCGCTGTTTTAAACTGTGAAAATCCTGTCTCTCCATTTGCTGATAAACTGTGAAAATCCCGGCTCCCCTCTCGCTGTTTTAATCTGTGAAAATCCCGGCTCTCCTCTTGCTGTTTTAAACTGTGAAAATCCCGGCTCTCCTCTTGCTGTTTTAAACTGTGAAAATCCCGGCTCTCCTGTCACTGTTCCAAAATGTGAAAATCCCGGCTCTCCTGTCACTGTTTCAAACTGTGAAAATTCCAGCTCCCCTCTCGCTGTTTTAAACTGTGAAAATCCCGGCTCTCCTCTTGCTGTTTTAAACTGTGAAAATCCCGGCTGTCCTGTCACTGTTCCAAAATGTGAAAATCCCGGCTCTCATGTCACTGTTCCAAAATGTGAAAATCCCGGCTCTCCTGTCAATGTTTCAAACTGTGAAAATCCCAGCTCTCCTCTCGCTGTTTTAATCTGTGAGAATTCTGGCTCTCCTCTTGCTGTTTTAAACTGTGAAAATCCTGGCTCTCCTCTCGCTGTTTTGAACTGTGAAAATCCCGGCTATCCTCTCGCTGTTTTAATCTGTGAGAATTCTGGCTCTCCTCTCACTGTTTTAAACTGTGAAAATCCTGGCTCTCCTCTCGCTGTTTTAAACTCTGAAAATCCCGGCTCTCCTCTCGCTGTTTTAAACTCTGAAAATCCCGGCTCTCCTCTCGCTGTTTTAAACTATGAAAATCCCAGCTGTCCTCTCGCTGTTTTAAACTATGAAAATCCCGGCTCCCCTCTCGCTGTTTTAAACTCTGAAAATCCCGGCTCTCCACTCACTGTTTTAAACTGTGAAAATCCCGGCTCTCCTCTCGCTGTTTTAAACTGTGAAAATCCCGGCTCTCCTCTCACTGTTTTAAAGTGTGAAAATCCCGGCTCTCCTCTCGCTGTTTTAAACTGTGAAAATCTCGCCCCTTCTCGCGCTGTTTTAAATTGTGAAAATCCCAGCTCTTCTCGCGCTTTTTTTAACTCTGAAAAGCCCTGCTCTCCTCTCACTGTTTTAAACTGTGAAAATCCCGGCTCTCCTGTCGCTGTTTTAAACTGTGAAAATCCCGGCTCTCCTGTCACTGTTTTAAACTGTGAAAATCCTGGCTCTCCTCTCGCTGTTTTCAACCGTCAAAATCCCTGCTCTCCTGTCGCTGTTTTAAACATGTGAAAATCCTGGCTCTCCTCTCGCTGTTTTAAACTGTGAAAATCCCGGCTCACCTCTCGCTGTTTTAAACTGAGAAAATCCTGTCTCTCCTCTTGCTGATAAACTGTGATAATCCTGGCTCTTCTTGCGCTGTTTTAAACTGAAAATTCCGGCTCCCCTCTTGCTGTTTTAAACTGTGAAAACCCCAGCACCCCTCTCGCTGTTTTAAACTGTGAAAATCCTGTCTCTCCATTTGCTGATAAACTGTGAAAATCCCGGCTCCCCTCTCGCTGTTTTAATCTGTGAAAATCCCGGCTCTCCTCTTGCTGTTTTAAACTGTGAAAATCCCGGCTCTCCTCTTGCTGTTTTAAACTGTGAAAATCCCGGCTCTCCTGTCACTGTTCCAAAATGTGAAAATCCCGGCTCTCCTGTCACTGTTTCAAACTGTGAAAATTCCAGCTCCCCTCTCGCTGTTTTAAACTGTGAAAATCCCGGCTCTCCTCTTGCTGTTTTAAACTGTGAAAATCCCGGCTGTCCTGTCACTGTTCCAAAATGTGAAAATCCCGGCTCTCATGTCACTGTTCCAAAATGTGAAAATCCCGGCTCTCCTGTCAATGTTTCAAACTGTGAAAATTCCAGCTCCCCTCTCGCTGTTTTAAACTGTGAAAATCCCGGCTCTCCTCTCACTGTTTTAAACTGTGAAAATCTCGGCTCTCCTCTCGCTCTTTTAAATTGTGAAAATCCTGGCTCTCCTCTCGCTGTTTTAATCGGTGAAAATCCTGGCTTTTCTCTCGCTGTTTTAAACTGTGAAAATCCCGGCTCTCTTCTCGCTGTTCTAAACTGTGAAAATACCGGCTCTTCAGTCACTGTTTCTAACTATGAAAATCCCGGCTCTCCTCTCGCTGTTTTAATCTGTGAGAATTCCGGCTCTCCTGTCGCTCTTCAAAATGGTATTAATTCTGGCTCTCGTCTCGTTGTTTTAAACTGTGAAAATCCCAGCCCTCCTGTTGCTGTTTCAAACAGCGAAAATTCTAGCTCCCCTCTCGCTGTTTTAAACTGTGAAAATCACGGCTCTCCTCTCGCTGTTTTAAACTGTGAAAATCCAGGCTCTCCTCTCGCTGTTTTAAACTGTGAAAATCCCGGCTCTCCTCTCGCTGTTCTAAACTGTGAAAATCCTGGCTCTCGTCCCGTTGTTTTAAACTGTGAAAATCCCGGCTCTCCTCTCGCTGTTTCAAACAGCGAAAATTCCAGCTCCCCTCTTGTTGTTTTAAACTGTGAAAATCCCATCTCTCCTGTCGCTGTTTTAAACTGCGAAAATTCCAGCTCCCCTCTCGT
This sequence comes from Isurus oxyrinchus, assembly GCA_026770705.1. Taxonomy (NCBI): domain Eukaryota; kingdom Metazoa; phylum Chordata; class Chondrichthyes; order Lamniformes; family Lamnidae; genus Isurus; species Isurus oxyrinchus. The sequence continues at coordinate 43,723 of JANJGN010000890.1, read as the reverse complement.
TGTTTTAAACTGTGAAAATCCCAGCTCTCCTCTCGCTGTTTTAAACTGTGAAAATCCCGGCTCTCCTCGCGCTGTTTTAATCAGTGAGAATTCTGGCTCTCCTCTTGCTGTTTTAAACTGTGAAAATCCCGGCTCTCCTCTCGCTGTTTTAAACTGTGAAAATCCCGGCTCTCCTCTCGCTGTTCTAAACTGTGAAAATCCTGGCTCTCGTCCCGTTGTTTTAAACTGTGAAAATCCCGGCTCTCCTCTCGGTGTTTCAAACAGCGAAAATTCCAGCTCCTCTCTTGTTGTTTTAAACTGTGAAAATCCCATCTCTCCTGTCGCTGTTTTAAACTGCGAAAATTCCAGCTCCCCTCTCGTTGTTTTAAACTGTGAAAATCCCAGCTCTCCTCTCGCTGTTTTAAACTGTGAAAATCCCGGCTCTCCTCTCGCTGTTTTAATCTGTGAGAATTCTGGCTCTCCTCTTGCTGTTTTAAACTGTGAAAATCCTGGCTCTCCTCTCGCTGTTTTGAACTGTGCAAATCCCGGCTCTCCTCTCGCTGTTTTAATCTGTGAGAATTCTGGCTCTCCTCTCACTGTTATAAACTGTGAAATTCCTGGCTCTCCTCTCGCTGTTTTAAACTCTGAAAATCCCGGCTCTCCTCTCGCTGTTTTAAACTCTGAAAATCCCGGCTCTCCTCTCGCTGTTTTAAACTATGAAAATCCCAGCTGTCCTCTCGCTGTTTTAAACTATGAAAATCCCGGCTCCCCTCTCGCTGTTTTAAACTCTGAAAATCCCGGCTCTCCTCTCGCTGTTTTAAACTGTGAAAATCCCGGCTCTCCTCTCACTGTTTTAAAGTGTGAAAATCCCGGCTCTCCTCTCGCTGTTTTAAACTGTGAAAATCCCGGCTCACCTCTCGCTGTTTTAAACTGAGAAAATCCTGTCTCTCCTCTTGCTGATAAACTGTGATAATCCTGGCTCTTCTTGCGCTGTTTTAAACTGAAAATTCCGGCTCCCCTCTTGCTGTTTTAAACTGTGAAAACCCCAGCACCCCTCTCGCTGTTTTAAACTGTGAAAATCCTGTCTCTCCATTTGCTGATAAACTGTGAAAATCCCGGCTCCCCTCTCGCTGTTTTAATCTGTGAAAATCCCGGCTCTCCTCTTGCTGTTTTAAACTGTGAAAATCCCGGCTCTCCTCTTGCTGTTTTAAACTGTGAAAATCCCGGCTCTCCTGTCACTGTTCCAAAATGTGAAAATCCCGGCTCTCCTGTCACTGTTTCAAACTGTGAAAATTCCAGCTCCCCTCTCGCTGTTTTAAACTGTGAAAATCCCGGCTCTCCTCTTGCTGTTTTAAACTGTGAAAATCCCGGCTGTCCTGTCACTGTTCCAAAATGTGAAAATCCCGGCTCTCATGTCACTGTTCCAAAATGTGAAAATCCCGGCTCTCCTGTCAATGTTTCAAACTGTGAAAATTCCAGCTCCCCTCTCGCTGTTTTAAACTGTGAAAATCCCGGCTCTCCTCTCACTGTTTTAAACTGTGAAAATCTCGGCTCTCCTCTCGCTCTTTTAAATTGTGAAAATCCCGGCTCTCCTCTCGCTGTTTTAATCGGTGAAAATCCTGGCTTTTCTCTCGCTGTTTTAAACTGTGAAAATCCCGGCTCTCTTCTCGCTGTTCTAAACTGTGAAAATACCGGCTCTTCAGTCACTGTTTCTAACTATGAAAATCCCGGCTCTCCTCTCGCTGTTTTAATCTGTGAGAATTCCGGCTCTCCTGTCGCTCTTCAAAATGGTATTAATTCTGGCTCTCGTCTCGTTGTTTTAAACTGTGAAAATCCCAGCCCTCCTGTTGCTGTTTCAAACAGCGAAAATTCTAGCTCCCCTCTCGCTGTTTTAAACTGTGAAAATCACGGCTCTCCTCTCGCTGTTTTAAACTGTGAAAATCCAGGCTCTCCTCTCGCTGTTTTAAACTGTGAAAATCCCGGCTCTCCTCTCGCTGTTCTAAACTGTGAAAATCCTGGCTCTCGTCCCGTTGTTTTAAACTGTGAAAATCCCGGCTCTCCTCTCGCTGTTTCAAACAGCGAAAATTCCAGCTCCCCTCTTGTTGTTTTAAACTGTGAAAATCCCATCTCTCCTGTCGCTGTTTTAAACTGCGAAAATTCCAGCTCCCCTCTCGTTGTTTTAAACTGTGAAAATCCCAGCTCTCCTCTCGCTGTTTTAAACTGTGAAAATCCCGGCTCTCCTCGCGCTGTTTTAATCAGTGAGAATTCTGGCTCTCCTCTTGCTGTTTTAAACTGTGAAAATCCCGGCTCTCCTCTCGCTGTTTTAAACTGTGAAAATCCCGGCTCTCCTCTCGCTGTTCTAAACTGTGAAAATCCTGGCTCTCGTCCCGTTGTTTTAAACTGTGAAAATCCCGGCTCTCCTCTCGGTGTTTCAAACAGCGAAAATTCCAGCTCCTCTCTTGTTGTTTTAAACTGTGAAAATCCCATCTCTCCTGTCGCTGTTTTAAACTGCGAAAATTCCAGCTCCCCTCTCGTTGTTTTAAACTGTGAAAATCCCAGCTCTCCTCTCGCTGTTTTAAACTGTGAAAATCCCGGCTCTCCTCTCGCTGTTTTAATCTGTGAGAATTCTGGCTCTCCTCTTGCTGTTTTAAACTGTGAAAATCCTGGCTCTCCTCTCGCTGTTTTGAACTGTGCAAATCCCGGCTCTCCTCTCGCTGTTTTAATCTGTGAGAATTCTGGCTCTCCTCTCACTGTTATAAACTGTGAAATTCCTGGCTCTCCTCTCGCTGTTTTAAACTCTGAAAATCCCGGCTCTCCTCTCGCTGTTTTAAACTCTGAAAATCCCGGCTCTCCTCTCGCTGTTTTAAACTATGAAAATCCCAGCTGTCCTCTCGCTGTTTTAAACTATGAAAATCCCGGCTCCCCTCTCGCTGTTTTAAACTCTGAAAATCCCGGCTCTCCTCTCGCTGTTTTAAACTGTGAAAATCCCGGCTCTCCTCTCACTGTTTTAAAGTGTGAAAATCCCGGCTCTCCTCTCGCTGTTTTAAACTGTGAAAATCTCGGCCCTTCTCGCGCTGTTTTAAATTGTGAAAATCCCAGCTCTTCTCGCGCTTTTTTTAACTCTGAAAAGCCCTGCTCTCCTCTCACTGTTTTAAACTGTGAAAATCCCGGCTCTCCTGTCGCTGTTTTAAACTGTGAAAATCCCGGCTCTCCTGTCACTGTTTTAAACTGTGAAAATCCTGGCTCTCCTCTCGCTGTTTTCAACCGTCAAAATCCCTGCTCTCCTGTCGCTGTTTTAAACTGTGAAAATCCTGGCTCACCTCTCGCTGTTTTAAACTGTGAAAATCCCGGCTCACCTCTCGCTGTTTTAAACTGTGAAAATCCTGTCTCTCCTCTTGCTGATAAACTGTGATAATCCTGGCTCTTCTTGCGCTGTTTTAAACTGAAAATTCCGGCTCCCCTCTCGCTGTTTTAAACTGTGAAAATCCTGTCTCTCCATTTGCTGATAAACTGTGAAAATCCCGGCTCCCCTCTCGCTGTTTTAATCTGTGAAAATCCCGGCTCTCCTCTTGCTGTTTTAAACTGTGAAAATCCCGGCTCTCCTCTTGCTGTTTTAAACTGTGAAAATCCCGGCTCTCCTGTCACTGTTCCAAAATGTGAAAATCCCGGCTCTCCTGTCACTGTTTCAAACTGTGAAAATTCCAGCTCCCCTCTCGCTGTTTTAAACTGTGAAAATCCCGGCTCTCCTCTCACTGTTTTAAACTGTGAAAATCTCGGCTCTCCTCTCGCTCTTTTAAATTGTGAAAATCCCGGCTCTCCTCTCGCTGTTTTAAACTGTGAAAATCCCGGCTCTCCTCTCGCTGTTCTAAACTGTGAAAATCCCGGCTCTCCTGTCACTGTTTCTAACTGTGAAAATCCTGGCTCTCCTCTCGCTGTTTTAATCTGTGAGAATTCCGGCTCTCCTGTCGCTCTTTAAAATTGTATTAATTCTGGCTCTCGTCTCGTTGTTTTAAACTGTGAAAATCCCAGCCCTCCTGTTGCTGTTTCAAACAGCGAAAATTCCAGCTCCCCTCTCGCTGTTTTAAACTGTGAAAATCCCGGCTCTCCTCTTGCTGTTTTAAACTGTGAAAATCCCGGCTCTCCTCTCGCTGTTCTAAACTGTGAAAATCCTGGCTCTCGTCCCGTTGTTTTAAACTGTGAAAATCCCGGCTGTCCTCTCGGTGTTTCAAACAGCGAAAATTCCAGCTCCCCTCTTGTTGTTTTAAACTGTGAAAATCCCATCTCTCCTGTCGCTGTTTTAAACTGCGAAAATTCCAGCTCCCCTCTCGTTGTTTTAAACTGTGAAAATCCCAGCTCTCCTCTCGCTGTTTTAAACTGTGAAAATCCCGGCTCTCCTCTCGCTGTTTTAATCTGTGAGAATTCTGGCTCCCCTCTCACTGTTTTAAACTGTGAAAATCCTGGCTCTCCTCTCGCTGTTTTAAACTCTGAAAATCCCGGCTCTCCTCTCGCTGTTTTAAACTCTGAAAATCCTGGCTCTCCTCTCGCTGTTTTAAACTATGAAAATCCCAGCTGTCCTCTCACTGTTTTAAACTATGAAAATCCCGGCTCCCCTCTCGCTGTTTTAAACTCTGAAAATCCCGGCTCTCCACTCACTGTTTTAAACTGTGAAAATCCCGGCTCCCCTCTCGCTGTTTTAAACTGTGAAAATCCCGGCTCTCCTCTCACTGTTTTAAAGTGTGAAAATCCCGGCTCTCCTCTCGCTGTTTTAAACTGTGAAAATCTCGGCCCTTCTCGCGCTGTTTTAAATTGTGAAAATCCCAGCTCTTCTCGCGCTTTTTTTAACTCTGAAAAGCCCTGCTCCCCTCTCGCTGTTTTAAACTGTGAAAATCCCGGCTCTCCTCTCGCTGTTTTAAACTGTGAAAATCCCGGCTCTCCTCTCGCTGTTTTAAACTGTGAAAATCCCGGCTCTCCTCTCGCTGTTCTAAACTGTGAAAATCCTGGCTCTCGTCCCGTTGTTTTAAACTGTGAAAATCCCGGCTCTCCTCTCGGTGTTTCAAACAGCGAAAATTCCAGCTCCCCTCTTGTTGTTTTAACCTGTGAAAATCCCATCTCTCCTGTCGCTGTTTTAAACTGCGAAAATTCCAGCTCCCCTCTCGTTGTTTTAAACTGTGAAAATCCCAGCTCTCCTCTCGCTGTTTTAAACTGTGAAAATCCCGGGTCTCCTCTCGCTGTATTAATCTGTGAGAATTCTGGCTCTCCTCTCACTGTTTTAAACTGTGAAAATCCTGGCTCTCCTCTCGCTGTTTTAAACTCTGAAAATCCCGGCTCTCCTCTCGCTGTTTTAAACTCTGAAAATCCCGGCTCTCCACTCACTGTTTTAAACTGAGAAAATCCCGGCTCTCCTCTCGCTGTTTTAAACTGTGAAAATCCCGGCTCTCCTCTCACTGTTTTAAAGTGTGAAAATCCCGGCTCTCCTCTCGCTGTTTTAAACTGTGAAAATCTCGGCCCTTCTCGCGCTGTTTTAAATTGTGAAAATCCCAGCTCTTCTCGCGCTTTTTTTAACTCTGAAAAGCCCTGCTCTCCTCTCACTGTTTTAAACTGTGAAAATCCCGGCTCTCCTGTCGCTGTTTTAAACTGTGAAAATCCCGGCTCTCCTGTCACTGTTTTAAACTGTGAAAATCCTGGCTCTCCTCTCGCTGTTTTCAACCGTCAAAATCCCTGCTCTCCTGTCGCTGTTTTAAACTGTGAAAATCCTGGCTCTCCTCTCGCTGTTTTAAACTGTGAAAATCCCGGCTCACCTCTCGCTGTTTTAAACTGTGAAAATCCTGTCTCTCCTCTTGCTGATAAACTGTGATAATCCTGGCTCTTCTTGCGCTGTTTTAAACTGAAAATTCCGGCTCCCCTCTTGCTGTTTGAAACTGTGAAAACCCCAGCACCCCTCTCGCTGTTTTAAACTATGAAAATCCCGGCTCCCCTCTCGCTGTTTTAAACTCTGAAAATCCCGGCTCTCCACTCACTGTTTTAAACTGAGAAAATCCCGGCTCTCCTCTCGCTGTTTTAAACTGTGAAAATCCCGGCTCTCCTCTCACTGTTTTAAAGTGTGAAAATCCCGGCTCTCCTCTCGCTGTTTTAAACTGTGAAAATCTCGGCCCTTCTCGCGCTGTTTTGAATTGTGAAAATCCCAGCTCTTCTCGCGCTTTTTTTAACTCTGAAAAGCCCTGCTCTCCTCTCACTGTTTTAAACTGTGAAAATCCCGGCTCTCCTGTCGCTGTTTTAAACTGTGAAAATCCCGGCTCTCCTGTCACTGTTTTAAACTGTGAAAATCCTGGCTCTCCTCTCGCTGTTTTCAACCGTCAAAATCCCTGCTCTCCTGTCGCTGTTTTAAACTGTGAAAATCCTGGCTCTCCTCTCGCTGTTTTAAACTGTGAAAATCCCGGCTCACCTCTCGCTGTTTTAAACTGTGAAAATCCTGTCTCTCCTCTTGCTGATAAACTGTGATAATCCTGGCTCTTCTTGCGCTGTTTTAAACTGAAAATTCCGGCTCCCCTCTTGCTGTTTGAAACTGTGAAAACCCCAGCACCCCTCTCGCTGTTTTAAACTGTGAAAATCCTGTCTCTCCATTTGCTGATAAACTGTGAAAATCCCGGCTCCCCTCTCGCTGTTTTAATCTGTGAAAATCCCGGCTCTCCTCTTGCTGTTTTAAACTGTGAAAATCCCGGCTCTCCTCTTGCTGTTTTAAACTGTGAAAATCCCGGCTCTCCTGTCACTGTTCCAAAATGTGAAAATCCCGGCTCTCCTGTCACTGTTTCAAACTGTGAAAATTCCAGCTCCCCTCTCGCTGTTTTAAACTGTGAAAATCCCGGCTCTCCTCTCACTGTTTTAAACTGTGAAAATCCTGTCTCTCCTCTTGCTGATAAACTGTGATAATCCTGGCTCTTCTTGCGCTGTTTTAAACTGAAAATTCCGGCTCCCCTCTTGCTGTTTGAAACTGTGAAAACCCCAGCACCCCTCTCGCTGTTTTAAACTGTGAAAATCCTGTCTCTCCATTTGCTGATAAACTGTGAAAATCCCGGCTCCCCTCTCGCTGTTTTAATCTGTGAAAATCCCGGCTCTCCTCTTGCTGTTTTAAACTGTGAAAATCCCGGCTCTCCTCTTGCTGTTTTAAACTGTGAAAATCCCGGCTCTCCTGTCACTGTTCCAAAATGTGAAAATCCCGGCTCTCCTCTCGCTGTTTCAAACAGCGAAAATTCCAGCTCCCCTCTCGTTGTTTTAAACTGTGAAAATCCCATCTCTCCTGTCGCTGTTTTAAACTGCGAAAATTCCAGCTCTCCTCTCGTTGTTTTAAACTGTGAAAATCCCAGCTCTCCTCTCGCTGTTTTAAACTGTGAAAATCCCGGCTCTCCTCGCGCTGTTTTAATCTGTGAGAATTTTGGCTCTCCTCTTGCTGTTTTAAACATGTGAAAATCCTGGCTTTCCTCTCGCTGTTTTGAACTGTGAAAATCCCGGCTCTCCTCTCGCTGTTTTAATCTGTGAGAATTCTGGCTCTCCTCTCACTGTTTTAAACTGTGAAAATCCTGGCTCTCCTCTCGCTGTTTTAAACTCTGAAAATCTCGGCTCTCCTCTCGCTCTTTTAAATTGTGAAAATCCCGGCTCTCCTCTCGCTGTTTTAATCGGTGAAAATCCTGGCTTTCCTCTCGCTGTTTTAATCTGTGAGAATTCCGGCTCTCCTGTCGCTCTTTAAAATTGTATTAATTCTGGCTCTCGTCTCGTTGTTTTAAACTGTGAAAATCCCGGCTCTCCTCTCGCTGTTTTAAACTGTGAAAATCCTGGCTCTCCTCTCGCTGTTTTAAACTGTGAAAATCCCGGCTCTCCTCTCGCTGTTCTAAACTGTGAAAATTCTGGCTCTCGTCCCGTTGTTTTAAACTGTGAAAATCCCGGCTCTCCTCTCGCTGTTTCAAACAGCGAAAATTCCAGCTCCCCTCTCGTTGTTTTAAACTGTGAAAATCCCATCTCTCCTGTCGCTGTTTTAAACTGCGAACATTCCAGCTCCCCTCTCGTTGTTTTAAACTGTGAAAATCCCAGCTCTCCTCTCGCTGTTTTAAACTGTGAAAATCCCGGCTCTCCTCGCGCTGTTTTAATCTGTGAGAATTCTGGCTCTCCTCTTGCTGTTTTAAACTGTGAAAATCCTGGCTCTCCTCTCGCTGTTTTGAACTGTGAAAATCCCGGCTCTCCTCTCGCAGTTTTAATCTGTGAGAATTCTGGCTCTCCTCTCGCTGTTTTAAACTGTGAAAATCCTGGCTCTCCTCTCGCTGTTTTAAACTCTGAAAATCTCGGCTCTCCTCTCGCTCTTTTAAATTGTGAAAATCCCAGCTCTCCTCTCGCTGTTTTAATCGGTGAAAATCCTGGCTTTCCTCCCGCTGTTTTAAACTGTGAAAATCCCGGCTCTCCTCTCGCTGTTCTAAACTGTGAAAATACCGGCTCTTCAGTCACTGTTTCTAACTGTGAAAATCCCGGCTCTCCTCTCGCTGTTTTAATCTGTGAGAATTCCGGCTCTCCTGTCGCTCTTTAAAATTGTATTAATTCTGGCTCTCGTCTCGTTGTTTTAAACTGTGAAAATCCCAGCCCTCCTGTTGCTGTTTCAAACAGCGAAAATTCCAGCTCCCCTCTCGCTGTTTTAAACTGTGAAAATCCCGGCTCTCCTCTCGCTGTTTTAAACTGTGAAAATCCCGGCTCTCCTCTCGCTGTTTTAAACTGTGAAAATCCCGGCTCTCCTCTCGCTGTTCTAAACTGTGAAAATCCTGGCTCTCGTCCCGTTGTTTTAAACTGTGAAAATCCCGGCTCTCCTCTCGGTGTTTCAAACAGCGAAAATTCCAGCTCCCCTCTTGTTGTTTTAAACTGTGAAAATCCCATCTCTCCTGTCGCTGTTTTAAACTGCGAAAATTCCAGCTCCCCTCTCGTTGTTTTAAACTGTGAAAATCCCAGCTCTCCTCTCGCTTTTTTAAAGTGTGAAAATCCCGGCTCTCCTCTCGCTGTTTTAATCTGTGAGAATTCTGGCTCTCCTCTCACTGTTTTAAACTGTGAAAATCCTGGCTCTCCTCTCGCTGTTTTAAACTCTGAAAATCCCGGCTCTCCTCTCGCTGTTTTAAACTCTGAAAATCCCGGCTCTCCTCTCGCTGTTTTAAACTATGAAAATCCCAGCTGTCCTCTCGCTGTTTTAAACTATGAAAATCCCGGCTCCCCTCTCGCTGTTTTAAACTCTGAAAATCCCGGCTCTCCACTCACTGTTTTAAACTGTGAAAATCCCAGCTGTCCTCTCGCTGTTTTAAACTGTGAAAATCCCGGCTCTCCTCTCACTGTTTTAAAGTGTGAAAATCCCGGCTCTCCTCTCGCTGTTTTAAACTGTGAAAATCTCGGCCCTTCTCGCGCTGTTTTAAATTGTGAAAATCCCAGCTCTTCTCGCGCTTCTTTTAACTCTGAAAAGCCCTGCTCTCCTCTCACTGTTTTAAACTGTGAAAATCCCGGCTCTCCTGTCGCTGTTTTAAACTGTGAAAATCCCGGCTCTCCTGTCACTGTTTTAAACTGTGAAAATCCTGGCTCTCCTCTCGCTGTTTTCAACCGTCAAAATCCCTGCTCTCCTGTCGCTGTTTTAAACTGTGAAAATCCTGGCTCTCCTCTCGCTGTTTTAAACTGTGAAAATCCCGGCTCACCTCTCGCTGTTTTAAACTGTGAAAATCCTGTCTCTCCTCTTGCTGATAAACTGTGATAATCCTGGCTCTTCTTGCGCTGTTTTAAACTGAAAATTCCGGCTCCCCTCTTGCTGTTTGAAACTGTGAAAACCCCAGCACCCCTCTCGCTGTTTTAAACTGTGAAAATCCTGTCTCTCCATTTGCTGATAAACTGTGAAAATCCCGGCTCTCCTCTTGCTGTTTTAAACTGTGAAAATCCCGGCTCTCCTGTCACTGTTCCAAAATGTGAAAATCCCGGCTCTCCTGTCACTGTTTCAAACTGTGAAAATTCCAGCTCCCCTCTCGCTGTTTTAAACTGTGAAAATCCCGGCTCTCCTCTCACTGTTTTAAACTGTGAAAATCTCGGCTCTCCTCTCGCTCTTTTAAATTGTGAAAATCCCGGCTCTCCTCTCGCTGTTTTAATCGGTGAAAATCCTGGCTTTCCTCTCGCTGTTTTAAACTGTGAAAATCCCGGCTCTCTTCTGGCTGTTCTAAACTGTGAAAATACCGGCTCTTCAGTCACTGTTTCTAACTATGAAAATCCCGGCTCTCCACTCGCTGTTTTAATCTGTGAGAATTCCGGCTCTCCTGTCGCTCTTTAAAATTGTATTAATTCTGGCTCTCGTCTCGTTGTTTTAAACTGTGAAAATCCCAGCCCTCCTGTTGCTGTTTCAAACAGCGAAAATTCCAGCTCCCCTCTCGCTGTTTTAAACTGTGAAAATCCCGGCTCTCCTCTCGCTGTTTTAAACTGTGAAAATCCCAGCTCTCCTCTCGCTGTTTTAAACTGTGAAAATCCCGGCTCTCCTCGCGCTGTTCTAAACTGTGAGAATTCTGGCTCTCCTCTTGCTGTTTTAAACTGTGAAAATCCTGGCTCCCCTCTCGCTGTTTTGAACTGTGAAAATCCCGGCTCTCCTCTCGCAGTTTTAATCTGTGAGAATTCTGGCTCTCCTCTCGCTGTTTTAAACTGTGAAAATCCTGGCTCTCCTCTCGCTGTTTTAAACTCTGAAAATCTCGGCTCTCCTCTCGCTCTTTTAAATTGTGAAAATCCCAGCTCTCCTCTCGCTGTTTTAATCGGTGAAAATCCTGGCTTTCCTCCCGCTGTTTTAAACTGTGAAAATCCCGGCTCTCCTCTCACTGTTTTAAACTGTGAAAATCTCGGCTCTCCTCTCGCTCTTTTAAATTGTGAAAATCCCGGCTCTCCTCTCGCTGTTTTAATCGGTGAAAATCCTGGCTTTCCTCTCGCTGTTTTAAACTGTGAAAATCCCGGCTCTCTTCTCGCTGTTCTAAACTGTGAAAATACCGGCTCTTCAGTCACTGTTTCTAACTATGAAAATCCCGGCTCTCCTCTCGCTGTTTTAATCTGTGAGAATTCCGGCTCTCCTGTCGCTCTTTAAAATTGTATTAATTCTGGCTCTCGTCTCGTTGTTTTAAACTGTGAAAATCCCAGCCCTCCTGTTGCTGTTTCAAACAGCGAAAATTCCAGCTCCCCTCTCGCTGTTTTAAACTGTGAAAATCCCGGCTCTCCTCTCGCTGTTTTAATCTGTAAGAATTCTGGCTCTCCTCTTGCTGTTTTAAACTGTGAAAATCCTGGCTCTCCTCTCGCTGTTTTGAACTGTGAAAATCCCGGCTCTCCTCTCGCTGTTTTAATCTGTGAGAATTCTGGCTCTCCTCTCACTGTTTTGAACTGTGAAAATCCTGGCTCTCCTCTCGCTGTTTTAAACTCTGAAAATCTCGGCTCTCCTCTCGCTCTTTTAAATTGTGAAAATCCCGGCTCTCCTCTCGCTGTTTTAATCGGTGAAAATCCTGGCTTTCCTCTCGCTGTTTTAAACTGTGAAAATCCCGGCTCTCCTCTCGCTGTTCTAAACTGTGAAAATACCGGCTCTTCAGTCACTGTTTCTAACTGTGAAAATCCCGGCTCTCCTCTCGCTGTTTTAATCTGTGAGAATTCCGGCTCTCCTGTCGCTCTTTAAAATTGTATTAATTCTGGCTCTCGTCTCGTTGTTTTAAACTGTGAAAATCCCAGCCCTCCTGTTGCTGTTTCAAACAGCGAAAATTCCAGCTCCCCTCTCGCTGTTTTAAACTGTGAAAATCCCGGCTCTCCTTTCGCTGTTTTAAACTGTGAAAATCCCGGCTCTCCTCTCGCTGTTTTAAACTGTGAAAATCCCGGCTCTCCTCTCGCTGTTTTAAATTGTGAAAATCCCAGCTCTTCTCGCGCTTCTTTTAACTCTGAAAAGCCCTGCTCTCCTCTCACTGTTTTAAACTGTGAAAATCCCGGCTCTCCTGTCGCTGTTTTAAACTGTGAAAATCCCGGCTCTCCTGTCACTGTTTTAAACTGTGAAAATCCTGGCTCTCCTCTCGCTGTTTTCAACCGTCAAAATCCCTGCTCTCCTGTCGCTGTTTTAAACTGTGAAAATCCTGGCTCTCCTCTCGCTGTTTTAAACTGTGAAAATCCCAGCTCACCTCTCGCTGTTTTAAACTGTGAAAATCCTGTCTCTCCTCTTGCTGATAAACTGTGATAATCCTGGCTCTTCTTGCGCTGTTTTAAACTGAAAATTCCGGCTCCCCTCTTGCTGTTTGAAACTGTGAAAACCCCAGCACCCCTCTCGCTGTTTTAAACTGTGAAAATCCTGTCTCTCCATTTGCTGATAAACTGTGAAAATCCCGGCTCTCCTCTTGCTGTTTTAAACTGTGAAAATCCCGGCTCTCCTGTCACTGTTCCAAAATGTGAAAATCCCGGCTCTCCTGTCACTGTTTCAAACTGTGAAAATTCCAGCTCCCCTCTCGCTGTTTTAAACTGTGAAAATCCCGGCTCTCCTCTCACTGTTTTAAACTGTGAAAATCTCGGCTCTCCTCTCGCTCTTTTAAATTGTGAAAATCCCGGCTCTCCTCTCGCTGTTTTAATCGGTGAAAATCCTGGCTTTCCTCTCGCTGTTTTAAACTGTGAAAATCCCGGCTCTCTTCTCGCTGTTCTAAACTGTGAAAATACCGGCTCTTCAGTCACTGTTTCTAACTATGAAAATCCCGGCTCTCCTCTCGCTGTTTTAATCTGTGAGAATTCCGGCTCTCCTGTCGCTCTTTAAAATTGTATTAATTCTGGCTCTCGTCTCGTTGTTTTAAACTGTGAAAATCCCAGCCCTCCTGTTGCTGTTTCAAACAGCGAAAATTCCAGCTCCCCTCTCGCTGTTTTAAACTGTGAAAATCCCGGCTCTCCTCTCGCTGTTTTAAACTGTGAAAATCCCAGCTCTCCTCTCGCTGTTTTAAACTGTGAAAATCCCGGCTCTCCTCGCGCTGTTCTAAACTGTGAGAATTCTGGCTCTCCTCTTGCTGTTTTAAACTGTGAAAATCCTGGCTCTCCTCTCGCTGTTTTGAACTGTGAAAATCCCGGCTCTCCTCTCGCAGTTTTAATCTGTGAGAATTCTGGCTCTCCTCTCGCTGTTTTAAACTGTGAAAATCCTGGCTCTCCTCTCGCTGTTTTAAACTCTGAAAATCTCGGCTCTCCTCTCGCTCTTTTAAATTGTGAAAATCCCAGCTCTCCTCTCGCTGTTTTAATCGGTGAAAATCCTGGCTTTCCTCCCGCTGTTTTAAACTGTGAAAATCCCGGCTCTCCTCTCACTGTTTTAAACTGTGAAAATCTCGGCTCTCCTCTCGCTCTTTTAAATTGTGAAAATCCCGGCTCTCCTCTCGCTGTTTTAATCGGTGAAAATCCTGGCTTTCCTCTCGCTGTTTTAAACTGTGAAAATCCCGGCTCTCTTCTCGCTGTTCTAAACTGTGAAAATACCGGCTCTTCAGTCACTGTTTCTAACTATGAAAATCCCGGCTCTCCTCTCGCTGTTTTAATCTGTGAGAATTCCGGCTCTCCTGTCGCTCTTTAAAATTGTATTAATTCTGGCTCTCGTCTCGTTGTTTTAAACTGTGAAAATCCCAGCCCTCCTGTTGCTGTTTCAAACAGCGAAAATTCCAGCTCCCCTCTCGCTGTTTTAAACTGTGAAAATCCCGGCTCTCCTCTCGCTGTTTTAATC